>VYXF01008535.1:274011-339488 GCA_013397295.1 Polioptila caerulea
AGCTGTTGAGGGCACCACAGCTGGGCCAGGCTCAGCAGCTGCTGCAGGAGCTGCAACATCTGCAGCCCCAGTGGCTGCAGGAGTCACTGGGCTCAGAACAGCCTGCCCAGTCTCATCTCTCCAAAGGTCACTGCTGTGTGTGGAGCTGGGCACCCCGAGGTGAGTGAGGCTAACACAGCCCCTGCAGGGTGGCCAGCTCTGTGCCTCTGCCAGCGCTGTGCTGGCACCCCAGTGCCAGGGTGGGGTGTGTTGGGCAGGGGATGTTTGGGGCTGGGGCAGGATGGGTGTGGGTGCCAGGGCTGGATGTGTGAAGCTCACACAGTGCCTGCCAGATCTGCAGCTAGGCTGAGCCAACAGTCCAAATCCCTGCTTTCAGGGACAGTAAATTCCCTCACTGACTTACGAAAGAGCAGGGGGAAAAAAAAAGTCTCTAAATGACTTACCTATTTGAAGCCTTTGGGCTCTGCATGGTATTAAACATTAACCTGCTGTTCTGAGCCAAGTGACTGATTCTCTGGCAATTCTGAGGCCAGGCAGGCAAAGAAAAGGATTCTTTGTCAGAGAGTATTTCAGAAAATTATCCCCTCAGCCATTTTCTCTCTCATCGTGTTTGTTTGGCCCTGCAGTAGGACGCCTGCCCCACAATTTGCTGTTTGTGTTTGTGCAGTGGAGCTGATCAAAATGGCCACGGCTCCACCACAGCAGCCCTGGGACGATGGCACAGACCCCCTTTGCACATGGAATCACACTAACACAGGAGTGGACATCGAATTGCACACATGTGCAGGTGTAATTGCAGGCTGAAGCAGGCACATGTGCATGTACCCCCATCATCGAGAAGGGGAAGCTGCCTTTGGAACTCCTGTAAGGTGCATCCCTGTGAGTGCTGAGTGTCAAACAGTGCCCATCAGAGAGGTGAGGCAGGAGCAAACAGTGGGATCACTGACCAGGAGTGGGTTCTGCTCCTTACTTTGCCCTTACTTTGCTGGACAAGGTGGGGCAAATTGTTGCAGTATTGTTTCTCCTCCATGAAATGTGACTGATGATTTCAAAAGCACCTGTGGAAAGAGGAATGTATCATTACCGTTGCCTTAAATGTGTGCTTGATTAAGCAACAAACTTTTGGTGGTTCGAGAGGGTTTTTTGATGGAAATTTTGTTGAAACCAGTTTTTGCAAACATCTCCCCTCTGCAGACCCCAGCATTAGAGTGATGTAGCTCTGTCTTGCAGCCCTGGGTAGCTGTTGTTGCTACGATCCTGGGAATGTGGAGTGCTCCTGAGCTGTTCCAGTGCAAAGTCTGGCTGCTTAGCACTGAATCCCCCTGTGACTTCAGCCAGCTCTTCCAGTTTTGCACTAAAGCTGGAGAGAGACTCAGACAATCCTTTTTCTCAGATCTGTTACAGAGGGGATAATCTGTGGCTGAGAAAGGGTAAGAAATGCTGATAGGACCATATCCTCTTAATCCAGCTCATCTACTCCCTTTCTCTTTCCCTGTGCAATGCCAGGGTTAGGATTGGGGACATAAAACTTTTTTCCCTACTCTGGAAGAGTCTGAAACTAAGCAGAAAGCCCTTCCTTATGGAATCCATGCCTTCCTTAGAGCTGGTGGAATTCTCTCGTGTGAACAGGACTTGTGCTCTGCGCCTTTGTGTGCGGGTGACCCACGAGAGAGGCTGTGGAAATCTTTCCAGCCTGGCCCTTCCTCCAACAGTTCAGGCTCCTGCACTTCCCTGTGCCCTTTGAGCAAATTAAGAGTAGCTGTGACTTTCTTCCTGTCTGTTTGTAATGCCCCCGGCTGATCGCATTTGTGTAATTAATTGCCCAACCTGCGCCTCGCAGGGGAGCGATCCGGAGCACGTTCGCCCTCCTGGCACATCAGGAACAGTAAAATCCTTTTCCCCACACCCGGGGCGATGTCTGGGGGCTGTGTCTGGGCTCCGTGGCTCTCTGCCCTCCCCTGCAGCAGCGAGTAAGCGAGGCGTGAGCCTGCACAAAACTTTCGCGGCCTTGAACGAGCCCCGGACGAGCGGGTTTGGAGAGGAAAGAGGCGTTTTCACGGGTCACTAATGCACTTTGAGCTAGAGACGGGAGCGCAGCGCTGACCTGAGCTGCTCCAGCAGCCAAGGGCTGAATCAAATCCATGGGGTGCGCCGGGCTGGAGGCGTGAAATTCCATCCCTTCCCTTTGCTGCGGCGGCTAAAAGAGCCGGGATTTCCAGGGCGGGGAGCTGGCAGGGCCGAGCCCCGGGGCTGATCGGCGTGCCGCGGGGGTAAGGTGCAGCCGCGGGGGAGGCTGAGCCCCGCTCTTCCCCTGCCCGTGCCAGGAGACTTGGAACAGCCCGCCCCGGTGTGTGCGGCTGGCAAAGGTGTGCTCCAGCAGCCGGGAGCGCTGCGCTGCCCCGCGGCCGAGCGCGGATGCGGTGGCACCGTGCGCGTCCCCTCCCCGGCCCTGCCTACAAAAGGAGCGCGGCACCCCCGGGACCGCGCACCCCGCCCGGCCTCGCCCCTGCTCCCATGCCACGGCTCGGAGCGACGGCATGAAGAAATCCTCGTATTCAGGTGAGCCTCCCTCTCCTCTCGCCTCTCCCTTTGTGTCTGTACGGGCAAAGGAAAAAGGTTAAAAACCCCCCAAGCACCAAGCGCACAATCCCTGCTGGCTGTGAGCGCTCTGCGGAGGAGCGAGCGGTGGCTTCACTGTGTACGAACAAGTGGGAAAGGGTTAAAAAGCAAAGCAAACGCAGCGAGGCAGCTTGTTCCGGGCAGAACCCGGCACTGGGGGCTATCAGAGTGTAGAGTATGTACGGACTTTGCTATCAGAGAGCACCTGTGCCAGCACGGCGTGAGATCCAGCGTGCCATGGGAACAGGACGGTGCTCTGGGTATCTGTGTGTGTGTGAGTGACACAGGCTGCCCTCGGGGCCGCAGGCATTTCCAAACGGGCTGTAAGAGATGGGATCCTCTCATGCTGGGGGACTCTCTTCTCCCTTCTCCCCCTCCTGGCTTTGCCAGGCTTGCCCTGTGGAGTGAAGGCATTGTGGCTCCTGCAGGCTCCTTTCTCCCCGGCTAACACAGTGTGCAACCGTGCCAGAGGTCGTTCCTCTGAATTCCCCGTGAAACTCTGCCCCAGGCAGTGCCTGGTGCACCACAGAGTGGACAAGGCTCCTCCAAGAGGTGCCCTGCTCACCCTGTAAAGCTCAGGTGCCTCTGGCAACACCTCCAGCTGCTGGACTTTGCTCTGCAGCTGATTTCTGCTCTGCTCCAGGCACCACCAGCCTATGACTCCCTGCTCTGCAAGCCAAATTCTGCTCTGGCTTTGCCCTGGCCACTGTGGTGTCATCGTGCCAACATCCTCCTAACGCCCCAAGCCACGGTTCTGGCCACCCCTCAGAGGTTCTGGTGGCAGGTGCCAGTCACTTGGGCCACATTGTTGCCACAGGACTCTGCCTGAACTCATGGAGCTGGGAGTTTGGCTTCACTCAGAAAATTCACTCTGTGATGCTGCTGCCTGCTTATGGTTAAAATTAATTAGCAGCCTTTCTCTCTTGCACATTTTTCTTCTCTCATTAGTGTTGCTAAATGGGCTGCCGGGAGGGTTTATTAGGGCTTGTATGCCGGGAACCCGAGACGGTCTGGGTGTGATGATTAGCATGTTGTAATGGATTAAATTGGGTATTAATGGCTGTGCACTGTGTATAGGGAAACCTGTTATTTGTTGTGGCCTCCTGAGGTGGTTGGAGCAGCCCTGGAGCAGGGAGGAGCAGCACAAGGAGAGGTCTGGATACAGCTGGCTGTCCTGCAGAAAAGCTGCCAGCTCTGGTGTTGTGAGTCCTTGCAGATGAGGCCAAGGGTCCTTTGGTGCTTTGCTTGTTTGGGGTGGGTTGTGCAGGAGTGGAGCTGGGCCACTGCAAAGCCCCTGGTGTGTCTCTGGTCGGTGCCCAAACCCTCCTACACTGTGCTGAGTGCACAGCTGAGCTGGCACCTGGGCACTACCTTTGTTTCAAAGGGGCTGCGCTTGTATTTTGGAAACACTGCTGTGAGATTTCCCTGGTGCAGCTGTTTAAACAAAAAGAACAGAACTGCCATGCCCAGAGTACACTACTGGGAAGCAACAGGATGGTTGCACTCCCTACAAACACCTTGCACAGAGCACAGACAGAGCTGCTGAGCTGCTCTGGGTTGCTAAGACTTCACTTTGGGCACTGCAGTCAGTAAATCTTCCTGATTTATTGGGCAGGAGGTGGATAAAGGTGGAGGAATCACCCATGGCACTGGGGAGGCCACCTCGGAGGGCTGCCACCTCTGTGAGGTGGAGCCAGCGCTCCGTGGCTGGTGTATTCACAAATCAGGGCACAGCAAGGGTTACTCTGATTTCACTGGGAATGCAGATTGCTTCTCCCAGACTTAGAGGTGCAGGGTGCTGCAGAGCCTCTGGGCTCTCTGCTGCCTGTCAGAGGAGCTGGTGATGTGACAAAGTGACTTCTCAGCTGCAAAAGGTGATGCTGACAGCTCCTGGCAGACTGGAAATGCCGTGCCTGGTTGAGAAACTCCTGAAAGTGATGGTAAAGGAAAAAAAATGAACATCTAAACAGTTTTTGAGGCCAGGTACTTCTTATGTGTGGCCTGATTTGTCCATCTCTGGCATGTTTTGGATCTGTTTGGTGGACTGGGTCCCCCTGAACCCAGCTGGAGTATCTTGCTTGACTTCCCAGGCTAAACCTCCAGCTCCCACCTTCTCCATGGGCACAGCACTCTCCTGTTGTCGGGCTGTTCCCCGCCCCAGGCAAGATTTACCTTCCCTAAAGCACTTCAAGGGTGATCCCAACCCATCTGCTGTGACTTCTGAGCACATGCCACCTAGGTGGGGTCGGGATGAAGAGTTTACCTTGGCGTGTCTCACCTCTTAGGAGCAGAGAGTCTCAGTGAGACCTTTGTGCCGCAGCCACAGGCACATGTGGCTCATCCCGGCACTGCTTTTGTTCCTGGAACTCCTGGCAGCAGCAGCAGCAGGAGGGGAGAGCGTGAAACAGGGATTTTACACAGCAGTAACTTCTACTGAAGCCAGCTCTTACATGTGTGCCTTGGGGATGTCTGTTATTTCAGTTGCTGAAGGCAAACTTGCCCTGGAATATTACTTTTTGAGGATTTTTTGATTCTCGCTTTCCATTACTCAAGCCCAATTGCATCGTCAAAGAAGCAATAGGCAGGATTTGTGATAAATGACACGACAATTTATAGGTATTTTCAAGGATGATGTGAGTGGTTTTGGCCAAGGATGGTTTCAGTTTCGGGTTTATGTGGGATGCTGGCACTCACTAAAATAAGGATCATCAGAATTACAGTACCTCCAGAATTATTTGTAGTGGTTATGTCACCCACCCTTTACCTGAACTGCAGACTCCTAATTTATTACTCAGGCACTTGGGGAGAAATAACTCTTCATACATGAGCTAAAGCTATAGGAAAAATTACAGGAATAACAGCAAGAGCTGTGATTCCATCACTGAATGAGGATTTTCCCACATTGTGACTTGTAAAATGATTTCCTATAAAACATGGGAAATGGGATATAAGTCAGATTGGATTTGCTGGTGCTGTCTAGAGAATTTGTGGCTGTCTCATCTCTGGAAGTGCTCAAGCCATGTTGGATGGGACTCTGAGCAACCTGGTCTTGGGGAAGGAGTCCCGTGGCAGGGATTGGAGTGAGATAATCTTTAAGGTCCATTTCAACCCAAACCATTCTGTGATCCCATCTCAGCTGGGACAGCCCTGTCCTCTGTCTGTTGGTTTGGTGTGCCCCAGGGTCCCCACCTTGGAGGTGACAGCACAGGGCTCCTGCAGCTGCTGTGCCCCTGAGCCAAGGCAGCAGCAGGGAAAGGTGTGGGAGGATTTGTGCCCCACCAAAGGGCTCTGGTTTGTGCTCCAGGACATCCAGGGAGGGAAGAGAAGCAAAGGAGCTCCTGCTGGGCTGGGCAAGAGCTGTGGGGTGCAGCTGTGGCAGTGAGGGGACATGTGCCACTCGAGTCCCCATCCAGCACAGTGAGGGAGTTCATCAAAGCAGCAGTGCAGGGACTCGTGTGTCCCCAAAAAATCCCCAAGGGCTGTGACTGGCCAGGCTCTGTCTGTTGGGGGGCCCTCGGTCCTGGCTGTAGCTGGTCAGAAACAGGCTGGGAAAACTCAGACTGGGTTTTTTCCAGGCTGATATTGCAGGAGAGAGACCTGGTGTGATTCCCTCCAAGACTTTTAACCACCCTGCCATAAAAGCTGCTGGGTGGGGCGGGGATGACCCGGTGTCTGCAGAGCCCATTGTTTGCTCCTGAACCCGACCCCATCTCCCGTCACTGAACTGGCACTGTCTGTGTGTCTGAGCTGGGGAAAAATGAAAAGAGCTGTTCAGACCTGATTTTTTGTATTTTTTTTTTCTTCTCTAGTTTGCTGGCCAAACTGCAATATCAAGGAAAAAATACTGTTTGGATCCAACAAAAACATTCATTTAATTTTAGATTGTCATTTGCAACAGAAATCCAAAATAGTTTGTTTTGAAACACATTAAAAAAAAAAAAAAAAGCCATTGTTTTTCAGCTCAAACTCTCAGCTAGCTCTTACTCCCCAAAACTTGCATTGCTGGGCCAGTGAGAGTGAGGGGGGATGTGAAAGAGAAAAAAAGGTGAGGAGAGAGTTTTGGAGCCCAGGATTTGATTCCCCAGGAGTAGCAGCCCCTGGCCTGAGGCTGTGCAGGGTGTTCTTGCTGTGGGTTTGTGGTGCTGCTGTTACCTGGCATTGCTGAAACTGCAGGAAGGAAAATACCAAGGGCTACAAAATGAACTTGTTTTTTGATAATCCCAGAACAGCAGGAGGCTTCTGCTCAGACAAAGGGCTTTGCATTATTTTCAGGATGCTGAAAGCTCTGCAGGTTGGCGGGGTCAGCTGCCAGGAATGATCTGCATCATTCAGATCCACGTGAAAGCTGGTTGGTACCAAACATCCACAGCTCCTCATTCTTGCTTTAGGCCCCATAACAAACAAAATGCTGCTCCTGCATGACAAATCCTTGCTCTTTTTTGGACAGCCACATCTCCAACTTGTCTGTGCCCATCCCTCACATTTTTGGACCAGTGAGGAGCAGCCATGGTGCCTGCTTACATTCACAGCATTCACACATTTCTCTGGTGGGTTTTCATCCCCAACTCCCTTAATTTTTTTACTGTTTTTAACCACTTGATCCATCACATCGTGCTGTTCCCTGCCACTCCCCCATTGCTGCACACTCTAGGGACAGTGATTTTTGATGTTCCCGCTGGCTGGAGCCCCAGGATTGTTGTTTGAGCTGTAACAACATTCCAAGATTGTTGCTGCCTTTGTCCAGAGTGCTGGGGGATCCTGGGAAAAGCAGGCATGCCCTTCCCACCCCATATCCCTGGATTTCTTGATGAGTGGTGTGTGGTGGGTGGCAGAGGAAAAGGCATAAGGGTAAGGCAGTGTTGCTCCCAAACCAACACTGTGACCAAGAGGCAGCATTGCCCAGGTCTGCACTGTGTGGTTAATGCCTAAAACAATGAGCCATTCTTCTGACTGCTTTTAAAAACAAAAAGTCATATTTTTCAGAGAATTAGATTTCTAATATGCCAGTCCTCTCTTGTGGGGGTAAAGCCTATAATTTTCTTGAGTGTTACAGGTTGTAGCCTCTGTTGGATGGAAGCACTGTGATCCCTGGACAGCCTGTTCTCAGCTGCCTTCAGGGCCTCACATCGGTTCCTGTGGCTCAGCAGACATCAAGAGCTGTTGATGGCACTTGGCATCAGTCCTGGCAAACTTCCCTCAGCCCTTCCTCACTGCAAAACCCGAGGTGGGACCGTGAGAAGTCCAATCAAAGGGCACAATTGTTTGATTTTACTCCTGTGCTGACAGAAATATTGCCATAGATGTAAATGCAATGTGCCATCACACGTTTCTGATGGCTCGTGGTGATTGATGGAACCCTGTTATGAAAAACCCTCCCGTGGCAGCATTGTGCTCTGCTGGGGTGGCCAGATCAGGGGGTGTGATGGGTTTGGTTGGGTGTTTTGCTGTTTCCAGGCTTGGTGGCATGTGTGGGCGGGGGTAGAGCTTTACTCCAGGTAGGAAAAACATCCCAACATCTGTTAGAAACAGTTTGGAGAAGCAAGGAAATCCAGCCTCTGGAGAAAGACAACAAACCACAACACAGAGATATTTGCAGAACATAGTGAGAGATGAGGTCACCCAGTGGGGTGATTTCTGCTTCCCCAAAACACCCATCCTCTTCCCGTGACCACCTGGGCTGAGCAGGGAGATGTAAAGGATGACAAACACCCTGTGGGAGATACTCTTGCCCTCCCCTGGAGGAGTGAAGCCTGTAAGTAATTCCTCTCTAGCTCATGGTGACCTGGGTAAACAACACCCAGCACGCCTTGTTTCTTTTATGCAAATATCTTGTAACCACCCCCTGTGTGTCCCCATAAAAACCCCAACCTGGGCCGCCGACCCCAGGAGCTTCCTGTCCCTGGCTCCCTTTGCAGGAACGCTGACAATAGAGCCAGCTCTGTGGGATTGCCATACAGACTCCTCTCGCTCATTCCTGTGTTGGCCTGGGGATTCTGCAAGTTGAGCTGAAATTACAAGAGCTGAGATCCCTGCTCAGAGCTGAGATCGCTTGCTGGAATCCCCCCACAGCTGAGGAAGCAGCAGTGCCCCTGGAAGGTGTTCTCTGCCAGAGATGCTCTCTCTAGGAAGGTCACAGCCCCCTGGGTCAATCCCTCACGCAGCTTCCAGCTGTGACAGGGGGAATTGGTGGCCACGGAAGAGGGAGATGCTGCAGGGACATCCCAAAATTGGATGATGGCCAGGGGGGTGCTTTGTGTGAGGCCAGCCTGTACCTCTGAGACAAAGGGTATCTTGGGCTTTGCTGCATAAAGTGTGATCCAAATCCAAGGAAATGTCTGTGGAAGAGGAGAGGGCTTGTATTGCAGCAGTTTGTGAGGATTTAACCTGTGGGACAGATGTGTGAGGCCAGGGAGCTCGCAGAAAGCAGGTAGAGGTGGCCTGCAGGGGACACCTGTCCCTTGGGGTGACACAGCCAGTGTGTTTGACACCACAGCAGGGAGTTTCCCTTGCTGCCAGGTCCTGCAGCTGTGCTTGTGCAGGCCTGGCTCCCTGTGGAATCCCACGGGCAGTGGTGTGGTGGGAGAGGCAGCACAGCCACTGGTGACTCAGCCCGTTCCCACGGTGGCCCCGGTGACTGGACGGTGACAAGGACAGCCCAAGGCGCCCTTTCAAGGTTTGTGTTCCAGAGAGGGACTCACAGCTGCCTGGGGAGCTGCTTCCTGCTGTGTCCCTGCTCAGGTGGGGGCTCAGAGGGATTCAGTCACCTCCAGAGCAGAGGCTGGCATCCACGGGGGGTGGCACCAGAGCCTGGGAAAGTTTTTGTCCAGGGCTGTGACACTTGTGAGAAGAGCTGACTGTGCTGGGCAGGAAGGGGCTGGTTGGGAAGTTCTCGCCCGAGTTTCAACATTGATCACTGCGCTGCACACTCTGAAGCACAATATCAGTCATTTCCATGACCTGAACTTCTCATTTCAGGCTCAAATCTGATGGCCAGAGCATGGCACTGTCCCCTCATTTCCCTCAAACACTGTGCTGCCTTCGTTGCTCCCGGGTCAAGCAGATGGAAGTTACACTGGAGGGATGATTGCAAGTTGGAACTAGCAGCAAAAGGGTTTTTTCTTCCCTTTGTCCATGCCAGATGAGTATTATTTACAGGAAACACTTTGTACAGCTTCGAGATTTGTTTAGAGAAGGAGTGTAGGGGAGGAGACAGCTAGAGGCAGAATGGAAATTAAAAAGGTCACAGTAATGCTCCAGAAAATCCATAATTTCCTGGAGTGGGAGTATTGCTATTCTGGGGACTGAGGGAATAGTGGAGCTTGGGCTGAGTGAGGAACTGGCTCCCTTTGGGACGGGCTTGGCCTCATGGGGCCGAGCCCAGAGCAGCTGCTGGGGACAGAGGGTCCCTGACACTGCCTCGTTCCCTCAGCTCAGCCAGAGTCACGTCCGTGGTGGCCGTGCCAGGGAATCTCAGAACACTCCCGCAGCAGCCCCCGGGGGCAGTTTCTTTGGCCTGATGTTTTGCAGGGAAATGGGGATTGCCTGCAGCTTTGTGTGAGGCAGAGAATAAACAGAGGAAGCGAGGCTGGGATGCCCTCAGCTGCTGCTGTGACTCAGTGCTGAGCCCTGAGTGCCTGGGCACGTACAGAGGAAACTTGCTGAGGAGAGCAACAGATCCTGGAGCAGGACAAGTCAGGACAAGGGACTTGCACAGGACAGCCCAGGGAGGTGGCAGGGGGTTGTTGCAGGGTGTTAAGGGGGCTGGAGGCTCTGTCCTGCCTGCAGGGAAGAACAAGTGTCACCCACCCTGGCTATCACCCACCCCTGCTGGTGGGAGCCCCCAGCCTGCCCAGGTCTGTGATGGAGGACTCAACCTCCAGCAGCCTAGAAAGGCTTTGCTCTCCACATTTTTAACTTCCATCCTTCTCCCAAGATGACTTTCAATTAACTTTTAAACTTAAAAGCAAAATGTAGGTACGCTTTAATCAGTAGGAATGAGGATGGAACATAATTCTTTGCCAGTGTGGAATTTAATTTGAACCATTGAAGTTGATGATGTCACCAACCCAAGCCTAATTCTCCTCGTCCTCTTTGCTCTGGGGAAGGTTTTCAAGCTCACTGATTTTCAGTGTTCTAGTGGTAGAAGTCACATGTGCTGCAGTGTCCTTATCTGAGGTCACTTGCCCGAAACACTGTGAAATCCTTAAATCCAGACCTCTATCGTGTGTTCTTGCAGCCCACTCTGCCACATGCAGGGCTTTTTGCCCTCTGGTGTCCTGCCTTCACGTGTTTTAGAGCATGTTTTATAAAATTGGTTATAATGCTCAGAAATGTGAGTTTGAGTTGTGCCCAAACTGTCCCAGAACCACCACACCACGGGGTTTCAAGTGCTTTTTTTTCATTTATTGTTTTGTAGGGTTTTTTTTAGCAGGTAAGCTATGACTCTCAGGGCTGTTGAGTATCTACTGAACAGCTCAGACACAACCTGAAGGACTGCCATTACTGCAGCTAATTACCCTTTGACATTAATTTCCATTCAGCTCCATCTGTGAACGCTTTCCCAAATTGCTGTTGCGACAAGTGAGGTGCCCCACTTGTGGAGCCCCACATCTGAGAGCTCGGGGGGGCTCTCAGTGTTGTGGCTTGCTGGGGATGTCATGGCTTGGGTGGTCTCCTCATCCTGCTTGGCAGCTGGAGCAGGAGGCTGGGAGTTATTTCCCGTGGTGGGATTTTGTCAGATAAAACCTCCCAGCAGTGATGTGAAATGGTCTGACAGCTGATTCCTGCAGTTAGTGTTGAGAGCAATGAGTCAATCTGGGGAAGGATGAGCTCAGCCCTTGAGAGCTTGATCCATCTGTGGAGGTTCCAGACCTTTCTCTGCTGTGCATGGTCCTTCACTGACCAGCCACTCTCCAAGAAATCACAATCGTGCATCAGTGTTTTAAAATTCATCTCAGGCCTTTTGGGCAGTGTTTGTGGGGAGGAGAGGGGAGCAGGGTGTCTGTGGCTGCGTTTTGTCTGTTTGATTTGTTTTTAGAGATCATTGTGGGAAAAGCAAGAGCCCTGTCCTTGAGCCATGATGCAGAGGGAATAGTAAAAAGATGTTTCATAAAGTGTGTGGATTAATATTCAGATCTTACTGAGCCTTTGATCTCCTTTGGGCCCTGAATACAAGTATGGGAACGGATAAGAGGCAGAAAAGCCTCCCTTGTCAATGTACTGGGTGCTGATTATTGCAGAGTTTTGCATTAAACCCTTTTGTAGACTGCACCTCTTCCTCAGTGGATGATTTTTGGGCTGCTGTTGGCAGAGGTTCTAACACAGAAGGATCTGGAAGATGGGTACAGGGCATAGTCACACAGCTGCTGCTGAGCCAGGGGAAAAATAAGCAGTGACGTCGTTCTTAGCCCTGTGTCAGGATTTCTGTGTCCAGAACCCCTCCAAGTGATGGACAGGCTGCTCCTGTCCATCAGGATTTCTGTGTCCAGAACCCCTCCAAGTGATGGACAGGCTGCTCCTGTCCAACAGGAGGCACACAGGGCTGAGAAGTGTTTCCCACAGGTCACAGGAGTGTGGGTCAGTGATGGGAAAGGACAAAGGACTTGCACAGGCCAGCCCATGGAGGTGGCAGGGGGTTGTTGCAGGGTGTTAAGGGGGCTGGAGGCTCTGTCCTGCCTGCAGGAAGGGCTGCAGAAGAGCCAGTGTCACCCACCCTGGCTGCTGGGGAGCCCCCAGCCTGCCCAGAAGCCGTGCTGGCAGAGATGTCCCCAGGTATCCACGAGCTGTGGCTTTTGTCCTCCCTCCTCACCCACTCCTCTGTGCTGGCTGGGGGCTGCCCCACAGGCCCTGCTCCCCCCAGGGCTGTTCACACTCTCCTGCTTCCCAGCTGGAGATGACCTGGTTTGAATTCCTGCCAGGGCTGCCGGGGTGGGTTTGTTTGCACTTCTCTCTGAGCAAACACCTGCCCGTCACACGGGGCTGGCACAGGTGGCACCTTGTCCCCACCCAGGGGGCTCAGAGACCCATGGCAAAACCTTGGCTTGTGCACACAGCCTGCAGGAGCCCCAGCCCTGCTCGGGGCAGGATGTGGGGCGTTTCCAGGAGGCTGGAGCAGAGCCCCAGAGAGAGGAGCTGGCTCAGTGCAAACAAACCCTTGGACTGGGGATGCTCTGCCTGGCACCTGCAGCCTCTCTGTCCCCTCTGGGGAGCCAGGGCTCAGCAGCAGGGGTTTGTAAAGGGCACAGATCTGATGGAAAACATCTCCTGGTCTCATTTACACCGTTCTGACAGCCTGCCTCCCACCCCTCACTCTGCAGTCGGGTCCAGCCCACGTTTACAGGCACCTGCCTGGAGTGCCTGTCACCCTCAGCTATTCCTCCAGTTGATGATGACACAGCCTGGCAATTCAGCCCACGTGGGGTATGGATCCTTTTTAGGAACCTTCCACAACCACTGACTTGAGCCTGGTGTGTAAATTAGACCTTTGTGCTGGTCCTTGCCTGCACACACTGTGTCCTGTTCGAGTTTTTTCACAGAATCATAGAGCATGCTTAGCTGGAAATAATCCATCAGGATTGTCAAGTCCAACTCCTGGCCCTGCAAAGGACAGCCCAAGTGTCCCACTGTGTGCCTGAGAGCATTGTCCAAGTGCTCCTTGAGCTCAGACAGGCTCAGTGCTGTGACCGCCTCCCTGAGGAGCCTGTCCCAGTGCTCAGCCAACCTCTGGGTGAAAAACTCCTCATATCCAACCTAAACCTCCCCTGACTCAGCTCCAGCCATTTCCATGAGTCCTGTCACTTGTCACCAGAGTGAAGGGATCAGTACCTGTCCCTGTGATGCCCCTCATGAACATAAAGACCACAGTGAGGTCTCCCCTCAGTCTCCCTTTTTTGTTTGGTTGTTGTCCTTTTCCAGAGTATTTGGATTAATTTGAATTCCAATCATCTCTAACATTTCATCCTCACTTGGGTCCACCATCATCTTTAATAATCTCTCTTCCCATTTCTGGTGGTTAATGGATGGTGTATCCTTAGGTTAAAACACAGCTGGGAGGTCAGACTTTGGGTTAAAAGCTGCCTTGACACAGTCCCTAAGAACACCCTGGAAGCAGCCAAGCCCTGTTGCCTATAGATTATGGGCAAAATAAGACTCTAAATCAAGTAGAGACCTCTGCTTTGGGGCTTAACAGCCTCCTCTGCTTTTCAAATCATGTCATCATAATCTTTGCAAGATTAGGCACTCTTTCAGCTGCAGGGGTTTTTTTAATTTCACTTTCTCATGGAATAAACTGATGGTGACAGATGCCCAGGAGCCCTGGAGGTCAGTGCTTTGTTTATACACAGGGAACTTAGGGAGTGAAGGGTGACAGTTTCCCCCTGGAGAGGGACATGGATGTCACCTTCTCATGGAGCACGGTCTGTGTGGCAGTGACCTTCTCTGTGCTTGCATCACTGGCAGAGCCCACAGAGGGGCTTTGGGCTCCTCCAGGGGATCCCCTCTGTGGGTAAATGTGGCCTTTTTCCTGGGGAGCAGAGGAACACGCTGCCTCTTTGGGTTTGTGTGGCCAGCCTGGGGCACCCTCCGGTGCCCTGAGCCCTGCTCCTGTTCAGGTGGCTGCAGATAACCCAAGTGCTTCCTATCCTGGCAAACACGTTCAGACATTGATCTCAAAGCAGAGGGAGCTAATATCCTGTATTACTGAGGACCAAGGCCTGGAAAAAAACAGGGTGGAATTTAATTTTGCCTGAGTTGGGCCATCTCAAAGCATCTCTGAATCAGAGCTGGTCTCTGCAGATGGTTCACCCTATCCTCCCCCTCCATCTGGGGCTGGAGGTGACTCGGTGCTGCAGAGCCCAGCTCTGGTGGCTGTGGCTTCCAGGTACTGGTGGGGAGAGGAGCCAAACCCTCTGGAGATCCCAGGTTATGATCCCACCCTTCCTTCAGGCACTAAAGCAGGTGGCTGTCACCTTCAGCCAGTGACAAACCTGTGGTGACTGCCTGGGGTGGCAGCAGGTTCCAAAAGCAGTGGCAGCTGCCCTTGACTTGCTCAGGGCACAGCTGGCTGAGGAGCACCTGGGTCATGCTAAGGACAGGCACTGTCACACATCTCAAACATGGCAAATACATTTAGTCTTTACCAGTGGATGTTCTTTGGCTCTGAAACTGCTCACAGAGAGGTGCTTCAGTGGAGAGGAAGAGGGGTGCCAACAGGAAGCTGGCTGAGACAACGCAGAAACATTTTCTACTCGTGATCTCAGCCTCTGGAGATAAGGCTGGAATTTTGACACCCCCCAGAGCATCCTGCCTTGGCCCCATGTCAGTCCTGCAGCTCTGGACAGAGGAGGGAGGTTCCTGCCTGAGTGGTGCTCCTGCCAGGGGTACAAAAGATGGAGGCAGGTTTGGGCTGGAGGGATGTGGCAGTGCCATGGATCCCCTCTGGCCAAGAGGTGTTGGAGTGCTCAGGCTGCAGAAGATGCTGTTTGTGAAAGGTCAGCTCATGTCCTGAACCCTGTCGAGCTCGTCAGAGGTGACCTGAGCCTCCAGACAGGGAAATACCTTTCAGGTCTGGCTGGCAGCAGGCCGTGCATGCCCCAGGGCAGGTTTGTCACTGTGTGGGTCATTCCTTATGGCACAAGGTGCCTGCTCAGAGCTCCCGTCCAGAGCTGTTGGGATCCCTGCTTGGCACAGTGCGGGGGCTCGGCGGTGCTGGGGGTGGTGCTGCAGGTTTGGGGCACTCAGGAGAGGCAGGAACTGCCTTTCTTGTGGCAAAGATTTGCATAGTGGAGACTGAACATCTGGATTGTTGGGGTGAGTGGCTCGGGGGGGTTCTGGATGGGACCCAGGCTCCGCTGACGGCTCCGTTACACCGAGCGTGCCATGTTCCATGGACAATGCTGCCTTTCACCAGACCCACAGAATAGGCTTTGTGCCTCCTGTGTGAGCCCTCTTTCTCTCCAGAAAGGCTTCCTCAGAGGCTGCAGGCACTGCTCCATGGCTTGGAATGGTTTTCACCTGTGCCAGGAGTGATTTCACTCTGCCTTTTGCCAGGGCTGGGCTGTTTGGTGGTGCCGGGTGCTTGGCTTTGCTGGCAGCTGGAGAAGCCCCTTTGAAGAAGGAGCTGCATTAGGACCACTTGGTACCTGGAGAGGGGCTTGTGTAACCATAGAGTAGCATCAAGAGGTGGTTTTTATTTAAATGGGCTTTATTTAAATGAACCCTTTCCTAATTTTCCTGCTGCTCTGCTCTAGAGCTGTCTGCTGGAGAGCACAGCTTGGCAGAAAGGGAGGTGCTGGGTCCAGAATTATTTTATTCATAGAATGAAAAAATACTCTGAGATGGGGCACACAAGGTTCCTCAAGTCCAACTCCTGGTCCTGCACAGGGCAGCCCCAAAATCCCACCCTGTGCCTGAGAGCACTGTCCAAACTCTTCTTGAATTCTGTCTGGGTTGAGGCCATGACCACTGCCCAGGGGATCCTGTTCAGTGCCCCACCACCCTCTGGATGAAAAACCTTTTCCCAATATCCAGCCTAAGCCTCCCCTGGCACAGCTTTTTGCTGTTTCCTTGAGTCCTCTGGCTGGACACCAGAGATAAAAGATCAGTGCCTGCCCCTTGTCCCTTACAAAGATTTTAAAGGACAACCCAATAGGATATTGGCTCTTACATATTGATGCTACATCTTGTTTTTAAATGAATTTACTGCTTCTGTGCTGGGTATCTCTGATGGATTCTGGGGCACAGCATGAGCCTTGGGCACTTGTGAGAACCTGGCCCTTCATGAAATGCCTTGAAATGGTTTGCAGAGAGAGTCTGGGGGGCAGAAGGGGAGCACACAAGAAATTTAATCTTGGAGTTGACTGGCCTCTCACAGACAGAGCTCTCTCTTCCATCTCCAAGTCAGAAAGACCAACCATGGTCCCAAAACCAGCTACCCGAGTGCCTTGGGCAGCATCTTGTAAGATCCAGATGGAATTATACTGCAGTTTGTAAAGGCACTTCTGCAAACTCCAGTGAAAGCTGATCTGCAGCATTAGGCACTCAAATATGTCCCAAGTTTGGCTGAAGTTCCCTTCCAACTTCCCTGCTGCGGCCACTATTAAATATAATTGTAAGATACAAGGAAAAACACCAAAGAATGTTATTAGTTTATGAAACTGGGTTGCCTTGGCTACTTCTGAGTTAGAATTAATAGGAGAAAACCCTCAATTGTATGAGGCCAGGCCTTCATTGTAGTCTCAAAGTGTAATTTCCCTTCTCTCCCGTTTAAGGACAGCGGACATTATCTCAGGAATCTATAGATAGTGTCTGAGTCATTCTTTAAAGCAGAGCTAAAATGTAAAAACATTAAATAATATATCCCTGCAGCTCCTCTGACCAGGGGAAGTGTTTGACACCTCATTTTGCAGGCAAGGAAGAGTACGTGGAGGAGGAAAATTACGTGCAGAGAGTCATGTTGGAGTCCTGATGGTGGCTGAGCAGTTCTGACTCCTCTGTCCTCCCTGCCTGCCCAGCTCAGCATCTGCCCAGGGCAGGATCAGCCCCTCAGGAGCTGAGAATCAAATTTGACTGGGCTTGGGGTCAAAATAAATGTGCATGTGTGATGTGCCAAGGAGAAGCTGCCCCTCTGAGCTCAGTTTTTTTGTGTAGGGCTATGCAGGGAGCTGGTTGCTGAACCACAGCTCGGGCTTTCTGACTTTCAGGCAATCCTGTGCAGTGTCAGAGTACCCCAGGGGATCTGCCCAAGCTGTGCAGACTCATCACTGTGTGAGCTGTGTGTATGTGGGGCTGTGTGTGTGTTCACTGCTGCTGCACGGGGGTGCTCAGCTGGAAGGGCTCTGGTAGTGTTTGCAGCCTGAGGCATATTTGGAATAAATATATATTTATATAGATCTGTGGGGAGAGAAAAGTGGCCATTGTCTGTTTGATCTTGATGCTCTTCCAAGGTTGCCCGTTCTCAATCAAGTGGCCAGACAGTTTGTGGATCTAGACCCTGAATATTCACCCGAGTTTCTGGCTAGGAAGGGATTTAGTGACCATGGGCCCTTGGCTGCTCCTTTGCTTGGTGCTGGTTCCTTCACCCAGATGTCACCAGGCTGCAGTGGAGCATCTCTCACAGGGCAGGAAGGAAGAGGACACTGTCCAAGTCTGGAGTGAGACTGGGACTTGCACCTAAGGAAAATTCCAGACTGAGCTTTTCCCTTTGCAGCATCTGCAGAGTCAGACATTGCTCTCAAACCCAAAGGCTGCCCTGTTTCTCCTGCAGCTCTGATGAGAGCTGATGGGGCTGAGTGTCCCAAAGTGTCTGGGTCTGCTCTGAGTGTCCCGTTTACTCCAGGTCCTGGCTCTCCTCTGACCAGGACCCCGTGGGTCACCCCGTGGGTCAGCCAGGCTCAGGAGAGCCCTTAACCCCTGCCCTTTGTCGTCTGCTGCCCTCGGGCCACTGCGCTGCTGCCTCTTTGTTCTGAGCTTTTCTCCTTTGTGCATCCCCACCCCTCTCTGGGAAAAATCAACATTTGCCTTGCAGAGCCTGGCCAACAGAAGGGGTCTGTATTCCATCCCAGTGGCAGCCCTAGGCTTGCAGGGCTCCCGTGATAATTCCAGTGGCGTTTGTTGCCGGGGGGACCCTCTGAAACACAAATTTGGGAGTTCTGTGTGAGTGTGAAACAAGCAGGGAAGCTGTGAACAGTCACTGAGCAAATGCTGGGGCTGAGAAAAAAAGATGTGATTGCACCGAGGTTATAAGAAGACGGCAAGAAATTAATTTAAAATCTAAGTAAGGATGAATTTTACATTTTATTTCGTTTTTAATCTGAAGTACCACATTGCTGTGTTGTGTGCTGGAACTGTACATCATGCTGGAGCAGAGCAGAGAGGCAGATGCTGGGCTGGGAAGTTTGCACCAGGACTTCTTCTGTGTGGTCACAGCCACAGCGTGGCCAGCCTGTGGGAGTGGGGAGCAGAGCTGCAGGGTAGCTCGGGAGTATTTGATCCATATGGAAATACCACACTGGAGTTTTAAAATTCCTTTCCCCTCCTTCAAATCTGCCCGTGGTTTTCTCCAGCTAATTCATGGCCATTGCCAGATGAACCCGAGGAGGTGAGGTGCACTCATGAGGCTGGGAGCTGTAAATGTTGGGGGGTTTGAAAAGCAAAGGATGAGCAGTGATTATTTATTTTTTCTTGTTTCCATAGTGCTCTGAGTGCTGAGCCTTATCCCTTGTCCACTCAGGCTCCTGGGGACTCTTGTGTTATTAATGTTAATTACCTAACACGTTTCTAGCTTGTGGCAGCTGGTTAATGTAAGAGTTTGATTATTAATGTAAGAGTTTTTTCCTTCTTTGAGCAAGGCTGCAGCTTGGGTGGGTTCAGATGCCTTCCCTCCTTCCCATCTCTGCTGGGATGCTGCAGCTTCTGCAGGAACAAAGGGGACCAGACCCAAGCTGCTCTTGCCATGACTTTACAAGCTCAGAACTCCCTCATTTAGTGAAAATGCCACGAGGCACCTGTTCATGGAATTCCTCTTCTTGAGTCCTGCTTCTCTCTCTCAGATTTTGGCAGATCAGGACTGTGAGCCAGTGAGGAGCGTGGCGAAGGCAGGGCACACTTAGAGGGACAAGACCTCTCTGGAAATCTGGTTAGCATCAACAGTGAACTTGGAGGAATTTTAGACTTGATGGTGGTTACCAGGTCCATCCCCAACCAGCAGAGCTTCCCAAGAGCAGTTTTCTATTCCCACATAAACCCTTTTCCCGTGCCTCCTGCTGCTAAGTTAAAGAATCCCCTAAGCCAGCAGAGCTGACAACATGTACAAAAGGCCCATTTTTGCAGTCCCTTCTGGTTTGTGTGGACACTGGTGGTGTGGATTTGCATCTGCACAAATCATCTGCTGTGGTGACGTGGCACCTTCGCCGCTGCCCGGCCGGACTATGGGAACACTCCAACCAGAAGGATCACAGATGATGACTAAAACACTTTTTTCATATGAAAAACTGCTTTTGCTAATTTTTTTTTTTTTAGTGCTTTCATGATTGTCCAGCGTATCTCTGAATGAGTATCAGCTGTGAGGAATTTGTGGTCAGTAAAGAACAGATGATCACAAGGGGTGGTGAAATGATCTTGTTTCTGTGAAGTGAATATCTGAGGGCTGGGCTTACTCACCTCAGAATAAACTCAGGGGAAAGAGGGAGAGTCTCTGTATTGTTTGAAGGCCATTTTAGATCTTGAACAACTTGCCAAAGCACTTGAGATCACTCCAATGTTTCAGCCTTAACACTGAGACTGAGCATCTCCAAAAAGCCAAGGCTTAGTTCAAGCACAGGTTTGATTCCACATTGACCAGATAGAAGTGTGTGCTGTGGGTTTTGGGGGTCAGCCAAGGCAATTTTCTGGCCTTAAGCTTTATGGATGCAGCAATTGATTTCCTGAGAATTACTGCAGTTTAATTTGAGTTAACAATTTGAATCAAAGCCTAAATTTGAGCCAAGGTTAAAGTGCTGCATCCCCTGTCATCATGTGCAGGACTGCTCCTTCTACCTGACACTGCCCTTTGCTTGTGCAGAGCACTGCTGGCCTGGGGGAAGCCTTTCTAACACTGCAAAAATTGAGGCTTGAGTCTTGCTGCCTCTTACCATTAGCACAAGCTTTTGGAACTTTTTTTTTAGTGTTAGAATGCTTTTGGCACCTGCTGAAGTAGAGTGTTGTGGTAGGAAGGGATGCATCTTGCTAATGCAAATTTTCCTGTGGTTTCCTTGAGGGTGATTTGAGTTTCAGCCTCAGGCTGGGTTCTTTCTAAGTGTGAACTCATGGCTCCAGGTGCTGGTGAGCAGTGTTGTGTGGCTCCAGCTCCCATGGGAGGGAAAATTTGGTGATATTTTAGGCTGTCTGTGCTCAACCTTTGACCTGGACACAGCTTGCTGGTGCATCTAGGCTGTGTTGGAGGAGGCAGTGGAGCACTCCTGAGTCTACAATCAGTGTCCCTTGGCTACAGCATCCCTTCAGACCAGCAGCATCCCTTCCCTCCATCCCAGCATTTTTCCCTCCATCCCAGCATCCCTTCCCTTCATCCCAGGATGCCTTCCCTCCATCCCAGCATCCTTCCCTCCATCCCAGCAGCATCCCTTCCCTCCATCCCAATATCCTTCCCTCCATCCCAGCAGCATCCCTTCCCTCCATCCCAATATCCTTCCCTCCATCCCAGCAGCATCCCTTCCCTCCATCCCAATATCCTTCCCTCCATCCCAGCAGCATCCCTTCCCTCCATCCCAGCAGCATCCCTTCCCCTCCATCCCAGCAGAATCCTTCCCTCCATCCCTCCAGCATCCCTCCCTCCAGCCCACCACCATCTCTCCATCCTGGTGGAAGCTCACTTTGCTGCCAGAGTTATTTGACCCAGAATGAAACCATGCACTAGCATTGAAGATTTTTATTTTTCTAGCTGTGCTCAGCTTCTTTGTAAAGAGTTTCTGTTACACAGAATCTGGAAAAGTGTCTTTTATTCTTCAGTGCATGTTTCTGATTAGTACTGGAAATGAACATGAATTTTTTTCCCTTTTTTTTTTTTATTATTCCTTTTGAGGTTAATGTTGCAAGTGGATTTCAAGCTAGTGGAAGAGAAGCTGTAATTGTGTGGTGCACTGGACTCAGAGCAATAGAGATTCTTCTTCCTTTGCTGATCTGCACACAGATGTCCCTCCCTTGCTGATGCTGGCTCCCCTGTGTCCCCAGGTGTCTCCAGTGACACCTCCATGTGCAGGCTCCACCTCCAAAGGTGGTGTCCTGTGTCATAAAAGCTCTGCAGCTCAGCCTGCAGCAGCTGGAGAAGCCACAGAAGCAGTGATTGTGCAGCCTGGATCCACCCTTGTGTGGCTTTTCCTCCTGCTAACAGCTCCAGGCCTTGCTGCTGGTGAGATCTCCTCTGGCGGTGTGTGGGTGCTGTGAGCCCTCTGAAGGTTCATCCTGCTGAGGATGAACCTTGGCTTTATCAGGGCTGGGTTTTTTTTGTTTTCCATAAGGTTGGGATTAAAAGTGTGAGAGAATGTCACCCTGATTTCTTCAGTTTTCTGATGCGTTTCACAACTTGATGTTTTTCATCATCCGTAATTCTTTCTCACACCTGTGTGTTATAATTAAAAACATGTTTATGTTAATATAAAGTTGTTTACATACTTCCTCTTAGAGTAAAGAACAACTAGTGAGCAGTTGTCTTGACCAATGGNAATATAAAGTTCTTTTCTCTTAAAGAACAGCTAATGAGCAGTTGTCTTGACCAGTGGGATGGAGAGATGTCAACCCTCTCCTCCAATCCTTAGTCTGTATAAAAATGCTATAAATATAAAGTCAAATGTTGTAATAAATAGTTTTATACCTTCTCACTAAACAGTGTCCGTGTATACCATTGTGTGTCCAACAACAACAAGAGATGGAATTTTTGTTTGGATTTGGATGTTTATTTTTAAATTTAAGTTATAGTTTTATTGACTGTGAGTGTTTTTATATGTTAACAGAGTAGAAATGGAGTATAGAGTTATGTTTTTAAGGTTCAAGCTATTTTAAACAGATAAATAGTATAAACTATTTAATTATGACATGTCAACTGATTTATTTTTATTTTTAACTTTATAACTAACTATTTATGTTTTGTACTGCGGATTTTCTTAACTAATTACACAAAATAACTTAAACTTGTGAAGAAGAAGGACAAGAAGAAGGCTATGCTCTAAAACTTTGATTTTGTTACATATATATATATTATTAAATTCTAAAAATGTTTAATTCTAAATTTTTCACTTTGTGATATAATACACTTCTATTTATGTAATTCCAAATGTGCAGAGCAGGGAGCTGTGAGTGGATGGGGACGTGTCCAGGGCTGCCTGGCCAGGCTGCTGAGCTGTGCTGGGTGAAGAAGGCGTGACCTGACCTGAGCCCCTGCAGTAAATCCGTGGAACAGAAGCAAGGCTCACGCTGGCTGCTCAGATGGGCTGGTGCCTCTCTGCTGACTCCAGCACAGCGTGGGATGGCTCCTGCTGCCTTTGGCCCATCCCTTTCCATCACCACCTTTGTTTGGCTTGGGTTCTCTTTGTTTGTTTGTTTTTTGTTTTTACTGGACTGCGCAGAGAGAGCGAGTTCCTGAGTTGCATCCTCCATTGTTTGTCCTCACTGCATGGTTTCTGTTGATAATGGGAATTGCTCACTTGTCCTTTTAAATTTTACATCATGTGAGTGTAGCAGCATGGGTGGCTTACTGTGAGGAGAAAATCAATCTCACATGGGCTCTGTCTTCACTGTTATGTGTATCCAGGAGGTTTGCAGTGTGTCATCCCAAAACTCTGGTGTGTTTTGGAGAATTTTGCACCGACTTCATTGGGGATGAACATGTCTGGCAATTCCCTGGCTAGGTCTAGGTTCAGATTCAGCCAACTCAGCTAGAAAAGTCACACTGGACATTTCTCCAGACAAGCAGGATTCCATCCCTCTGCTTCCCTGCCCTGTCTGCATCCCCTGCAGCAGGGTGAGCACCCAGAAGTGCTCCCCTTTCAATACTGGGATGTTTTACATCCATTGTGCCACATCAGCAGCTGCAAGAAGAATGAAAAAGCAGAAAACTTGGTCCAGTATTGTCTGGAGGGATCAGTTTAAATGTGAGCCTGGCACTGACATGATCACAGGGGCAATTCTGGGCTTTGTCAGCTGTGCAGGAGATCCCAGAGAAGTCCGGAGGTTTTGGGTGCTGGTGCCTTCCTGCTGGGCCGTATTGACTTTAAATGTGAAAAAATATTTCTGAGCAAGTGAGCCAAGGTGAGGCTGAGCTGGGCCTTGTCCTGCTGAGGCACATCCACCACGTGGAACGAGCCACTCTTGGCCTGACTGATTCTGGACTGTTGGGCTCTTCCGTTCTGAATTCCTTCTGGTGGGAGCAGGGGGGAGAATTCCCAATTTCAGCTCAATAAAGCAACTGCCCTGTGGTTCCCAGTCCAGTGTGCTCCGGTGCATTTCCAGCCCGGCTGGAGGGAGGGGAGGCTCACAGACACTGTGTCTGCGGGGGAATTGTCTGATTTGCATTTCACAGCTCAGACGTGGGGCTCCAGCTGCTGCTCCCAGGCTGTAAATAGAGGTAACCCCTGAACAAGCTCAGCAGCTGATGCTCTCTGCTCCTGCCCCCTCCCTGGCTCCCTGGCAGTGTGCTCACAGCAGCATATTTTTAGCTGTTACTTTCTCGTTATTTATTTTATTTTTTTTGCCAGATCTTCTCTCCTTGCCTTGCCAGGCTGCCAGCTTTCCCTGCTGTTTATCTGCTTCCCAGGACTGTGGCTGGATCCTCCCTCTGTGGAGGGGCAGTGGGGCATCACAGATAGCAAGCTTGGCTCAGACTCTGCAGCTCTCCCTCCTCTTTCTAGATTTTCTGTTAAGGTATTGGGCTGCCTGCATGAATTTCGTGTTTGCTCCTCGTTTTCCCTTTGTCTGAGAGGGGATGAACAGCATTATTATGTATTATTAATGTTGATAACAGGCAGTGAAGCAACAGCTGTCAGAAAAACCTCCTCCTAATGCTGCCTCCAACACAGAGGAAATCAACTCAGCTCTGAAAAAACCTCTGCAAAATTGGTGTGAATGGTGATTCCAGCTCCCCAGAGAAAACCTGGGAGACAGGGCACACGAACAAACCCTCAGAAAGGTTTGCAGAAGAGCCACAGGCTCAGCCAGGGCACGGATGCTCCGGTGGCTGTGCTGGCTGCTCCAAGTCCTGTGTGTGTTTTTCCACTGCGGTGTTGCTGAAGGGAATAAAGCTGATTTCCTAGATGTGATCCTGTCCAAGCTTGTAAGCTCCTCGCTCAGCTTCCGTCCTGCCTCGCCGCAGACTCAATGAAGGCTTTGAACATGAAAGGCTGCTTTAACCAGCTCAGCATGGCTGCAGATCTGCATTCCTCAGCCTGCCACCCATCAGGGATGGTTTTCTCTGGTTTTGGAGCGATTCTAGAAGCTGCATTTCAACACTGCACCTTGCCTGCACACAGGGAACTCAGAGGTGCTGTCTGTCTGCACGGAGCAGAGCTGGGATGTGACTGCTCTTGCAGCCTGGCTCAAGAAGAGCTGTTCAAAAAAAATCTGTTCAGCAGAGGAAACAGGGCTTTTCATCCTTGCTAGCGTCCAAAGAAGCAGTAGGAATTTAGAGAGGAGAAAAGAATTAAGGAAAAGATTCAGGGACTGGGTTTAATAGCAAAAATATGTTTAAAATTTAAAATGCTGGTTCTAGTGCACAAGTTCCCAGAAGCTTCAGCCCTTGTGCTGCTGTCAGTGATGGGAAGCGAGGCTGGGTGATGGGTGTAGCAGCAATCTGCCCTGTTGCAATGCAGGTAAAGCTCTGGAGCAGACAGGCTGGCTGTTCCTGTGTGTGGGTGGACAGTCCTGGCTCTATTTTTGGCTCTTTAGGGGCAGGGGGTGGCTCTGGGTGGTGCTGCCCATGGGTTCTCCCTGTGTCGCCCTTTCCCAGGACCAGCCCTGTGGTTCAACCACATCACGTTGTAGGCACAGAGGCTTTTTATGTTAAGAAAGGAAAGGGAGAGAGCAAACACACTCGTGCATATAAAATATATATAAATATATATACACAAGGACAGGGTTCTGAGCATGAAATGCTTTTTCCATGTTCAGCTGCCAGGCAGCTCTTTTCCCTTCCCTCCCTCTATCCCAGGCCTTATTGGTATGAAAGTTTTCCTGCCTTTTTTCTCTCTATATATCTATTTCTTTTTTAATGTATTTTTATTCCTTGTATGATGTGCTGTTCCTGCTGACAAGGTTTGTAAGGTTGTGACTTGGTTACAAATCACAGTTTAGAGCTGTTCTGCATCTTAAATTTGTGGTGTTTTAATCCCTTTGCTTCTTGTCCAACAGATCTGGTAGATGGTGAGAAGATAGTTTAAATAATGTCATTGAATGGCATCACCACCCTCAAATCCTGGGGGTTTCTTACTTGTTTGCATGTGGGACCCCTGACCCAAGGTTTTTGTGTGCTGAGGCAGGGTTTGGAATGAGCTGAGGAGATCCCATGATCTTGGCAGCTCCAGCTTCTGGTGCCTGAGATGATGGACACTGTCCTGGAGCTGGTGGCCATCCTGGACACCATCCTGCTCCTGCAGCAGGACCCCCAGAGGCTGGGGGGCTGCCAGACCTCCTGGGAATGTCCCTACCAGGACATC
Organism: Polioptila caerulea; assembly: GCA_013397295.1. NCBI lineage: Eukaryota > Metazoa > Chordata > Aves > Passeriformes > Certhiidae > Polioptila > Polioptila caerulea. The sequence goes on from VYXF01008535.1 coordinate 299,826, forward strand.
AGAACATCTGGGGGGATGCCAGGGTCCCACCTGAGGTGGTTCCCTGCATTTATGGTGGCCACTTTTGTTGAGGTAAAAAAAACCCAGAAACGGAGGCACAAATCCACGTCCAGTTTCATACAGCTGTGTTTTAACTAAATTGGAATTCTGGGGATTTTAAGGAGAATTCAGGCTCTTGCTGAGTGGGAGGCAAAGTGCTGTGGCAATCATCCTTTTACAAACAGGCAGCTGGGATGGCAGAGAAATTAAACAAGTTGATGATGGATTAGAAATGTTGTTCTAGTCAGCAGGTGCCACTGGCTTGCCTGGAGTCTGGGAAGCAAGGAGGGAATTCCTGAGGGCTCTCTGAAATGGGTGTGGAAGGGGAGGTGCATCCCCCCTTCCACTGCTCTGACCCCACAACAGGGCTCCCCACACGATGTGTTCCAAGGGTGTGGGTGCAATCCCTACAGAGAGGAGTCTCTTTGAGTGCAGGGCTCATGCAAATCCTTAAATTCCTGTGCTCTCCTCTGCCAGCCAGGAAATCTGTCTCAGGAAGTGCTGCACTTCTCTCTAGGATAAAATATCCTGGAGCAAGAGGTGAATGTGAAATGTCCCATGTCATGATTTCTAAAGTTCCCTGTGGTGTTTCTGGAAAACCTGAACACATTTGTGGGTTTGTTGTGTTTGCATAATAATGGTTGACATCTTCAGGGAAAGGTGGAGGTCTCTCCTCAGGTGTTTTTTGGTTAAAAGAACACAAAACTCTCCCTGGGTCCCAGAGATGACTGCACAAAGCAGATTCCCCACAGAACTGTGATTCCACAGAGAACATCTGGCCTTGCCAGATGTAGAGTGACAGCAGGGAGGTAACTGCACACACCTTATTCTCATGGACTCCTCATTCCAACCTTCTTCTTGCCCTAGGAATCACCCGGACCTCCAGCGGGAGACTTCGGCGCCTCAGCGACCAGACGAGTCCCAGTAAGTGTGTGGATTTCTCTCTTTGAAACCTCCTCATCCAACCAAAAAGGGAAAAAAAAAAAAAGGAAAAATAGAGGGTATGCAGGAGGTGACACTCAGAATGTTCTGCCATGGTTTGAAAGGCAAAGCTTGCTGCTGGTAAATGCAGAGCTCTCCATGCTGGAGGAAGAAAGCAGTACATGTAAAAAGCAGAGTGAGGTACATACATATATATATATATATTTTAAAGCCCCAACAAACTATGAAATAGAGAGAATATAAAATATTCCTTAGTGCATAATGTGTCCAGAGACAATAATTACCAAGCTCCAGCCCAATTCAACACAGGGCAACAGAAAGCAGGAGTGGCCTGTGGTTGAAATCCATTTTAGTCATTAGTAGCTCTTTTGGACTCTCCTTAGCTATTATTTTTTATTGGATGTGCAGATTTATGGATTATAAGTGCTTGTGGCTAAATTTACAGCCCTAATTGCAGCTTCATGTTTTGGAAGCTGCTTCTGATTCAGAAGGAAGCAGGTGGGAGGGTTTGTTTTTCTTGCAAAAAGGTGTTTCCCAGCCTCAGGAAAGCAGCAGCAGAATTCCCAGGGCTTGTGAGTACCTGAGGCTGTGTGCTCTGTTTGCTTGTGTGTGACACGTGCTGGGGCTGCCCAGGGGCTGTCCCTGCTGTTGGATTGCAAGTGAAAAATGTCACTGTTCTCATGTAAAATACTCCAAGGGAAGCTGAGGCAGCCTAGATCTGGGCTTTTCCTTCTTGTAGCCCCTTTTGCTGGCTGTATCAGCCCCTCTGGTGAGCCTGTGCTGCTCCCTGGTTCATACCCCTGTGGGAAGCAGTGTGTTTCCATATCGAGGTGCTTTGTACACCCCAGACATTATTCTTCATCAGCAGGTGCTTTGGTGCACTGAAAGTTTCCTTCGTGTTTCCTTCTCTGATATCACAGAATCCTAGAATGGTTTGGATTGGAAGGGACCTTAAAGATCATCTAATTCCAGCCTGGATGACCTCCTCTCACCATTTCTGTCTCATTTTCTCTGCTGCCTGTCCCCCCAAACCCCACTCACCTCCTCAGCACCCAGCTCTGACCACACTCAGGTCAGGTTTTACCCTTTCCTGTCCCCTTGGTCTCTGTGTCACTCATTTGCTCCCTCCAGGCCCGATTTGCTGTTTCAATCCATCTTCTCAGCCCTCACATCCTGCCTCAGCTCCCAGATGGACTTATCAAAACAGCAGTTTGCAGCTTTTCCCTCGGCGTGGGTGGCAGCAGAAAGCCACCCTGGGGGTGCCTTCCTGGAGCAGTGACTCCAGTGCTTTGCTGGAACTGAGGCCTCTCACGTGTGGGATGAGGATTACTCACAGATGTCTGCTTGAACGTGCACTTGAACGCCCTGGGAGCTGGGGCACGGCCTGCCTGGCCCTCCTCAGCACTGCTGGCAGGCATTTGTGGCACAGGTGAGGGTGACAGGGGCTGGCACGCTGTGACACTGTCCTGCTGCTGGCATCTGGGGCTCCACAGCCCTGCACCATCACCATCACCAGTGGGGCGGTGGAATTATGGTCAGAGTAGGCCACTGCACCACAAACTGGTGTCAAGTGGCAGCAAAAATGCTTTGAGTGATAATTACTGGGGAGTCTTGGTGCTGTGTGGGTGTTAAAGCTTCACGACAGCAAGAGGCCAGAAGGACTGAGCTGCATTTTGGAGCTGCTGCTTCAAAACTCGGCCACCAGCGCAGAGCTGGTAGTTTGGAACTGAAGTGTGTGTTTATCTTGTGCACATGCACAAACAAAGCTGCTGCCTCAGCCCTGGCACCGCCTGCTCTCATGTACAGACACCCGAGGACAGAAGGGGGAATTGGTGCAGCTCCAAAGGGAACTGGGGTGCAGGGAATCCACACTGACAGACACAGCACATTTGTTCAAGCTTGTTTTCCTTAGGCTCTAATTATATACTTTTCCACTTTTCTGGTGAGAGACCTTGTAAATTTTAATTTTTCTTTTTCAAGTTAAAAAAATCAAATGAGCAGTTCAGTCCTTCAGTTTACATTGCAGTAAATATTTATGACTCCATATAACTGCAGCTCAATTTCCCCTTGTTTCAGGTCCAAATTTTCCCCTCTGCACATCTGGCCTTGCACCCAGAAAAGCTTTTATTCCTGTAAAAGATAAATTGGGGTTGGGATGACTGAGCAGTGGTTGCAAGTGAAGCGTTGCAGCAGGGGCTCGGTTGCTTTGGGCTCTTTGCCACCCTAAACAAAGGAAGGGATGATGTGCATCTCCACCAGAGATCCAGAGGGCTCCACAGGCATCCAGGTGTTGCCTTGGGGTGTGCAGTAGGAAGCTGCAGAGCTGCTGTTGACCTCTTTTGAAAACTTCACTCTCTGTGGCTCAAATGTTCTCCTGCCTCTGGAATTGGCTCTGTGGCACTGGCACCCAGCAGTGCCCGGTGAGCAGCAGTTCCAGGGCTTTGGGGCTGTGGGGCTGGTTTTGTTCAAACCTGCTGTGTAACCCTAGGCAAGCATTCAGAAATCCCTCTCCAGTTTTCCTGGAGCCCTCTCAGGTACTGGAAGGGGCTCTGAGGCCTCTCTGGAGCCTTCTCCAGGTCACCCCCAGCTCTCCCAGCCTGGCTCCAGCCCTTGGAGCATCGCCGTGATCTCCTCTGGACTCTGTCCTGCACTTCACATCCTTCTTGTGTTGATGGCCCCAGAGCTGGAGGCAGCTGTGCAGGAAGGGGTCTCAGGAGAGTGGAATAGAGGGGCAGAATCCCCTCCCTTGACCTGCTGCTCACAATTCTTGCACTGCAGCCCAGGACACATTTGGCTTTCTGGGCTGGCAGTGCACCTTGCTGGGTTTTATGGAGCTTCTCATCAACCAGCACCCCCAAACCCCAAGGAACAGTGTTGATCCCTTCTCTGCCCAGCCTGTGCCCTGACCCAGGTGCAGGACACTGCACTCGGCCCTGTTGAACTTCCTGAGGGTCACATGGGCCCATCCAGCCTGGCCAGGTCCCTCTGGATGTTGTCCCATCTCTCCAGGTGTCCACTGCACGAGTTAGGAATGGCGTGTCAGGGAAGTTACTCCCACTTCATTTTCCTACAACTGTACCTGATGAATTTGAAGCAGAGAAATATTTGCTGACATTTGCCATGTGGAGCAGTGGTGTGTTCACAACTCAGCCAGAAAACAGCCCAGAGCAGTTGGAGTGGAAGGAATGGAGATCGTGTTCCTCTCGGGCAGCCAGCTGTGCTCTGTACTTTGATTTGTTTCCAGCCTACAACTCAGTTTTTGCTAAAGAGGAAGGAACTTCCCTGGCAAGGAGAGGGTCCATAAAAAGGTAGAGTTTACTGATTTAGCTAAAACAGCATATTTTCCCGTGTAGGTGAAGGCAGGGAGGACGATGCCTTCCAGCTGTGTTTCGGCAGCACTGCTCTGGCCCAGTGCTATTTGTGGCTCAGGTGTTTTGTTCACGAGAGGTCCCAAAGGGGTGGGAGGGGAGCAGGTGCCTCAGCTTTCCTGTTTCAGCCTTTGTGTGGCTGTGAGGCTGCCTGGAGCAGGGGCAGCCTGCCAGGGCCAGGGCAGGCAGGGCTTTTCCATCCAAAAAAGCGAGAGCACAGTGGCTCCACTTCTGCCTCGTCAGCAGCTGGCTGAGGATCAGCCACAACTTGCCTCGGTGCTTTTTGGAAGTGCAGGGCATAATTTGGAGAGGCAGGAAGTCAAGGCCAGCTCTCTGGGTTGTGTTGGAAAGGGGCACTCACTGGGACCTTTGCTGGGACAGCTTGTCTTGTACTGTCTGAAAGCTTCTCTTGGGTAGAAAGTGGGGGGACTCCCATCCAGATGTTGTTTGCACCAGCTCAAGCCCCTTTGTTCACTTGATGGTGGTAGCTGGGCCAGAAGCCACAGTGAGTGGACCAGTGTGGGCTGGGGATGCAGGAGAAGTGAGGTGGTTCAAAGGTGCAGATTGTGGTTTGAGCCTGTGAGCTTCTGCTCAGGACACGAGCTCTAGGACCCCACTGACCCCACTGTTACTCACTGCTACACTGTCCAGGGCACCCCAGAGCTCTCTGGTACCTGGGATTAACAGAAATAAAAATATTATAGTCTTATTAGAAAATTTCAACAAGATGGGCACAGATAATTCCTGTCTTATTTGGTTTTTCACTTTATTCGTGTCCCTTTTTTGTAGCTGGGGAAAACAGAGCAGCAGAGAACCTGAAAGTTGTGCCTTGAGCACTGCCTGGGAGTCCAGGGATCCTTCCCCATGGGCACTGAAATGGAAAGATGTGAGGCCAGGTGAATGGAAGAGCTGAACACATAGCTGTGGGCATAGTTTAAATTGGCATCATTGCTTTAACAGGGACAGCAGGATTTCAGCAGGGTACACTAATTTGGATTGCTCAAAATTCACGGTAGATATGACAACAGATCTTGCTGTTTCCATCTCTTGACTTAGTACCTTGCCCTGAGGACCATCTCCTCTCTTTGTGCCTGGAGTCTGTGAGAGGACAAGTCTAGAAACTGGTTTCTGTGAGGCTGTGGGTTAAGCAGAGCAGTGGAGATAAACAAAAGGGATGTCAGGAGCCAGGGGCTCCCCGCTGGAGCGTGCACGATGGCTGTTACATAAGCAAATTCAGAGTGCTATAAAAACCATGAGGTGTGTGAGGGGTTTTTCCTCAGGGGAGTGCTGTCAGAACTGTCACACATCTGCAGCTCAGACATGGGCACTGCCACTCACAGCACAGCCAGACACGTGTCAGTGTGGCATCTGAGCAAACTGAGCTTGGGAACCTCCTGGAAACCTTGGTCCAGCCCTTCAGCTTGTCCTGCATCCGTCTGCAGCTTCCTTCTGGCACCCTGGGATCCAGGCTGGGGGTGCAGCACTCCGGGTCCAGCTGGAAGCTGGGGGGATGCAGGATGTGCACTGGGATGTCAGCATCTCTGTGGTGTGTGGTGAAATGTCCTCAAGCTGCACCAGGGGTGGTTTAGATTAGATATCAGGAAAAATTTCTTCTCTGGGAGAGTGGTCTGGCATTGGAACAGGATGGCCAAGGAAGTGTGGAATTACCATTCCTGGAAATGTTCAAAAGTCGTGTGGGTGTGGCACTCAAGGACATGGTTTGGTGGTGAACATGGCAGTGCTGGGCTAATGCCTGGACTCAAAGAACTCTTGGAATTCTTTTCCAACCCTAATTCTGCTGTAATTCTGTGTTTGCAGCACAGAGGGGCCTTTTGCTGCAGTGGAGCAGCTGAGGGGTTAACAAGAGCCTGTGGTTGCAGCCTCATGGCTCTGGATGTGTCCTTAGATGAGGTCATATGAATTTCTTCGGGCAGCCTCTATTCCCCTTTGTCTGAGGCACCAAACCGGTCACCCCAGCTGTGCAGCTCTCCTGCCAAAGTGTCCCCATGCACCACCCGCTCCCCTCGGGCTCCCTGGTGACAAACCCTGGCTGGACACGTGTCCCTTCAGCACACATGGCCTTTCTCCTCACCAGGGCAAAGCAGCAGAGGGTGCAGCTCGGTCACCAGCCGGCCTGGAGAGTCCCCCATGCAGGCACAGCTCTGTCGGTGACCCCAGCTCTGGGCAGCAAGAAGTCAAAGCCATCAGGCTGCTCCCAGCTCAGGTGCCTGGTTCCTGTAGGGACACTCACAGGGGACTTGTGTAACGCTGGCACGTGGGCCCTGAGCTGCCTGGCAGAGTCCTGTGGGGCTCCCACGTGCTCCCAGTTAGTCCCAGGGAGGGAGGGAGCAATCCCGGGGCAGTGCAGGGTGCCCCGGGCTGTGTGCTGCTGAGGGGATGTGCTCAGCACTGCCTGCTCGTCCTGTTCCCACAGAACACCTCTGATCCACCTGCAGCCTCATGGATGATCCCACGAGTCCCCAGAGGCTGCTGAGCACTGCAGGTGAGGAGGTGGATCTCCATCTTTTCCCACAGCACCTGGTTCTGTGCACTCTCGTGTGAGGAAAACAGGGACATATAAATAAAATATAGTTTAAAAATTTATAATAAATATATTTATACAAAATATAAATCAGTGGTTCAGGAATGACCAGGGCTTTAATGCTCTGTAATGTTTGGGGGTTTCAGTTGCTGACTGTGCTTTAGGATAACAATTTTCCACTCTGGAGCATGATACAGATTTGTTTATGAGTGCTGACAAGGTCCATAGGGTTCCCCCGAGGAAGGGAAATGCAGAAGTGCAGTGTGGCTCCTCCAAGACAGGAGCAGAAGTCCTTGAGCAAGGTTATTTCTCACCTCAGCTCCAGACATCTCTGGAGGAAGCCTTGAGAGCCCTTTCAATGGAGCCTGGCATCAGGTGCAGCACGGGGAGGGCAGAGGAATGGCAGTGGAGTGTGGGTTTATCTCATTTGTTTGTCTTCTCCCCTTTTGAAGGGTGGAGGGAAAGTATCCTGAGTCCTCCAGAGCAGAAGGGTGCTGAGAGAGAAACCTGTCCATTGTCACCTGTGCCAGCCCCAGCCCTGTCCTGTGCTGGGACAGGGCTCACTCCAGGTGCCTGTGCAGGAGCTGAGGGGGCAGTGCTGGGGCCTGGGGCTGCTGGCAGTGACAGGACACACTTCCAGCTGAGGTGTCAGTGGGCCCTGGAGGAGTGGGACAGCTGTGGAAGGGCAGGACCTAGAAGAGGAGGCTCCCTGTTTGCTGAGGAATGGGTGGAAGTGGATGGAAGGAGGGCTGGTGTGTCCTGCCCCGCTCTGAGTGTGCCAGCTCATGAGTGCTGCTTCCCTCAGCAGCTGTGTGTGGCCACATTTCTCTCAGCTGGCTACACGAGTCTCTCCCTGGTGTTTATTTTCTTCATCTTTTTGCTGCTGAAACGCCAGTTTGCAAATTGCTGCTGGGTATGTTGGCAGGCCAGCTCGGGGCTGCTCAGCTGTCCCTCTTGCCCTCAAAGCCTGGTGTCCCTCATGCTGAGGGCAGAGGACAATTCTGGAGCCCACCACAGGCTCCTGCGAGCCTCCAGGGTGAGTGCATCCAGAGCTGGCTGCTGTTCACCATCCCCAAATTGTGCCTTAGGCAGGGAGCACGGATTTACTCCTGGCTGTGTTTATCTGGTGAATGGGGCTGCAGGAGACACTGCCCTTTGTCCTAGGGGTGACTCGCCAGGACAGCTCTGCTGTGATGATGAGCTTTGTGTCCTGGGCGGGGTCTCTGGCTTAGGAAAGGTAAATGTAGTAACTCAGGAGGATCTGAGTGATTTGTGTTCCCCTGTGTTGAACAGAGGTTTTCGTAAGAAAAAGCCAGGGAGTGGCAAAATAGTGCTTGGCAGCATATGTGGAGCAGCTGAGAGCTGCAGCCCCGGGCAGGGCAGCTCCTTGTTTGCCCAGCTGGGCGAGGGGGATGGAGTGAGGAGGCAAAGAAACACCTGGCAAAGAGCAGGGCAGCAGCATTGAGAGTGTGAGTACCTCCCTCGGAAAGAGGAGGCTCCCCTTGATTTGGTTTTTATTTTTTTCCAAATGAAAAGGACAGGTTTGAGCCAACTTTTTCTTTCTTCCCCATCATCAAGGCTCATAAAAATGTAAAAGAAATGTTTTTGGGGCAAACAGTCCATGGAGGCTCAGATCCTCTCATTTCTGGTCCAGCCTGGAGGGAATATAATTGAGTAACACTTGATTGAGTTGGACCACTTGATTGGACCTGCATTTCCTCATGTGGAAATGCTTCACTAAACATAATTCGATTTAGGGATGCTACGCTCTGCCACACTGTCCTCCCTCTGCGCTCTCCTCCCAGCTATCCGGTGCTGCAGATAGCTGAGATAACCTGTAACAGAAGCAGCTGAATCCCCATTTTTCCTGCCTCTCCAGGCCCTGGAGGTCTTTGGCTGCCCAGGCTGCTTCCTGCACCTTTCCCAGTGCAGCCTGAACCTCTGATCCCTGAAAGGACTTGCAGCTCTCATCCTCTCCAGCTCAGGGCAGGGGCTATGAGGGGATACCTGATGTGCTAAAACCCTGGTGGAAGTGGTCAGCTGTGGCTGAGGGACTGCACTAAGATAGGCAGGAAAGAAAACAGCTCTTCTGTCAGCTGAAATGCCCCAGGAACGTAACCCCAGCAGAACACTGGAGGGGCACACAAGGAATGGTAGATAAGATCTACCTGGGTACCTGCTGGTGTCTGTGCCACTGCTGTGGCTGGTGACAGTGGCATCCTGAACCCCCTCCTGGCTGCCCACTGCTGCCCTGGGCTCTGTGCCATGGCCACAGTCCCTGCTTTCCTCTGTGCTCCTGCACAGAGAGCAGCTGCTGGCTTGGCCAAGGGCTGGGGCACTGCTGGGTGAGCCTGGCAGAGGTGAGGGAGAGAGAAGGCTCCAGCTGAGCCTGAGTCCCTTGGTCGACCTTCTTTTGAGTGATTTCCTTCCTTGCTTTCTGTGCACCTGGCGCTGCTTCCTGCTGGCAGTGTCCAAACCTGGGAGGGAGAACGTGTGCACCCCGTGCCAGCCCCGTGAGCACGGGCTGGCAGCAGAGCAGGGCTCCTGCTTCGTGGCTGATCACGGTTTGCAGATGGAAGCTGGGGTTGTTTTTACACCAGATAGCAGGGATTCCCTTAGGGCTGCTCCTGCCTCCTCCTTCTCCTTGTGGCTTTCCCAAAAGTTAGCCCCAGGGGTTTGAACCCCAAGAAGGCAGCCCTGGCCAGGGGAGAGAGTTCTCTGTCCTCTTCCTAAAAATCTGGCAGTGCTTGGCTTCCCCTCACCCTTTAGCAGTACTACTAGAAAATGGAATATATATTTTCTTTCTCTGTATACACTTGTACAGTGCACAGACTGCTGAACACCCATTTGAACAGACATTTGTGAAGCTTCTCAAAAAGTAAGAAAAAATGAGGAATTCCCAGCCCTGGAACATGAGGGTCACTGGAAACACACCTCTGAAGGTAACAGACCCCGATGTTGACATCAGCAGCACAGGGTACCCCTCTCTCAATCACAGACCCCTCATTATTTGCCTTTTAGTGCTTTGTGAGCACTGCTGCAGAGACACACCACTGCACCTTTAAAGTGAATCCATTAACATTTGCACGAGTACTTCAGGTCTGAATGAGAGCAGCTACCTGGAGATTTTGTGCATTTCAAGTTCAATTGCATTAAGCACAGTTTGGGTTCACTTCCCCGAGTGCCTCCTGGTGATCTGCCCTGCAAGGCATGGTGCCTTTATCCTTCCCAGCCACCGGGGGCTTGATGGGTTAAAGTCTGGAGGCTAAAATGCGCGCTGCCCCCATTCCTTCTTCCTTTCCATTCACCCTCTTCCTTTTTCCATACTTCCCCGGGGTTTTTCCCTTCCTCTCCAGCCTCAGGAGCTTGGCCGTGAGTGCGTGGTGGAGGCAGTGCGGTGGGGTTTGTGCTCCACGGGGCTGTGCAGCTCCCCCGTGTCCTTGCTTTGTGTTCGGCACCTTTGAGGTCTCGGGCAGGAAATGTGGTGTGAGCCTGTCAATGGGAAAACATTGCTTATTGTCCCCTCCAGTGCCTTGGGCTCCGGCAGCAGGAACATGCAGAGCTCTGCTAGCAAATACTGAATGAACAGGGTTTGGGGAGGAATCTCAACTCCAAACTCTGCCCAGGGAATAACCTGCTGGGGGAGAGGGAGACATTGGAGAGAAACTTCCCGAAGGACTGGGCTGTCTTGGGGCTGCTTCCCCCCGGTTTCCTGCTGCCTGCTGGGATGTGCAGGGCTGGGGGCTGGGGGCCGGGGGCCGGGCTCACCCCACAGCTGGGTGCTGGCTGGGTGCCTCCCTCTGTTTTGGGGATGCTGATACTGCATCGCCCGCTGAACGGGACAAATCCTCAATATTGAAAAGTGATATAATGTAAGCCCGGGCTGTCCAAAGGTTTCAGCAGTGCCTGGAGTGCCTGGAGTCTTTCTTTGGAGGTTTATTCATCCAGCTGGGCAATAACCTGTCCTTCTGTCCGTGGCATGAGAGCAATGCCAGGCTGTGTCACAGCCGTCACAATTGGGTTTTTCCGAGTGAACTTGAGAACTTTTTTGGGGCGAAAGCTGTCACCTGGACCGTGCTGATCACACCAGGGTCCTGTCAGCACACCTGGCCTGTGGAACAGCTGTGCCTTCCCTCCCAGCCCTGCCTTGGCAGGGGGGCTGAGCGATTTCTTTGCCAGCTCTGGGGATGGAGGCTGTGCCCTTGCATGTGGCTGGGTGATTATCAGTAAGAATCGGCGTCGGATGACTCGGGAGGGTCGTGCAGGGTGTTGGGGCAGCGGGCAGCCCCCGCTGGAGGTGCTAACGCCGTGTCCCCGCTGGCTGCCCGGGCCGGCGGCCAAGTGGAAGTTTCCGTGCGGGCCAGCCCATCCCTGCAGCCGCACATCCCTGCGTCTCCCGGGCACAGCAGCACCGGGCCCCGGGCTCTGCAGAGCTGCTCTGCTCCCCCGAGCCCTGCCCGGGCATCTCAGCGAGGGAAAACTGCTCTCAAACCCCACCTCAGCTCCTCCGCCACACCGGGGACAGGAGGGAGAGCTCCTGCCCGGGACAGGGACTTCCACTATCGCTTCTGGCAGGCTCGGAAATCCTGCTGCTCGCTGCCTTGCCGTGGGAAGGAGGGAGAAGCGGTGCCAGGGCCGGCGGGGAAGCCCCGAGGGGCTGCGCAGGACCAAGGAACGTGTGCCGGACTCGGGTCCCGCCCGGCAGCGGCAGCAGCAGCAGCCCGTGATGCTGAGCTTGGAATGAAGTCAGCCTTCATCAGCCGAATAGTTTATGCATGAATCGAAACTTCAGACCTGGCAAAAGGGGGGGGGAGCGTGCAGGATCTGCGCCCTTTTAAAATGCCGGAGCCAAGGAAGGAGGAGGGGATAGAGGAAATAGCAGGAAAATAAGACTGGGGAAGTGGGGAGAGATTTGAGAAGCTGGATGAGTTGTTCGCTCTGTCGTTGAGAGGAGCCAAGTTCCTTAAGCATCTCCTGGTGGATATTAAGAGGGAGCTGTGGAGGCTGGAGCGTTCCCCTGGACACTCGCATGCTGTAGCTTTAAGACTGTTTTACAGAGGACTCGGGATTTCCAGTTTTCCTGCGCCTGGTGGAGTATTTCAGGGACTTACAGGATTTTTTCGGGTCATGTACCCCCTTTTCCTTTCTTCTTCCTCCTTTCTCTTTCTCTCTTACTCTTCTTTCTCATTTCAAAGAGACAAAGCTACTTCAGTTTGGAGCACAAACATATGATCAGCACATGGAAATGTGGTAATTTGGATGCATTCATGATTGCAACAGATTGAAGAAATTAGACCAGACAAAGAGCTTTTTTTGGAAGAGGAGGAGGAGGAGGCAAGGCAAGGAGGGAGGGAGAGTGGGGGAAACAAGGGGACGCCACCGAAAAAAGGGACGGCCGTGACACGCGGATGCTAAATATATCCCGTAGTAATGGAGAGGGACCGGATTTCAGGTAGGCTATTGATCTTTTAATGTGTTATATTCTGCCCCTGCCCTCCTACCTTTCCAGCAGCTTCTGTACTTTGAGAGGAGGAACAGCCCCGCTCCGGGTGGATTTCAGCCGATTCCTTTATTTATTTCCCTTTTTTTTTTCTTTTCTTTTTCTTTTTTTTTTTTTTTTCCCTGAAATGCTTCCCTTCTGCATTTTTTTCCCTTTTTTTTTTTTTTTTTCCCCTTCCTTTTTTTTTTTTTCCATCTTCCTGAGCCCTCGAGACAGACGGTGATTCCAGCAGAAGCCGGGAGGGGGGCGAAGGGGGGAAGCAGGGGGGAAGAAGAAACTGCTTTCTAGGTCTGGATTTCATTTGAGTGCCTCTCTCCCCCCCTCGGCTCCCATGTGCCGCACGGCGCGGGGGGATGAATGCTGAGCCTGTTAGCTCAGAGCTGCGAGCCGGGGAGAGGGAGGAAAATCGCCGAGCTCTTGGCATGGAGACGCGATTCTGCTCTGAAGGTTGGCTCCTGGCTGTGTGCGTGTGTGTGTGTGTGTGTTGTGGCGGAGCTTTTCCTGCTTGCCAAAGTATCTTCCCTGCGTTTTTGCCCTCCCATCCTGCCCGGCTGGGCAGGAGCTGCCTGCGTGTTCCAGGGCTGGTCCCTGCTTTATGCTGGAGCAGCGGCGTGGGCTTCACCTTGCTGGCTGTGCTGGGGGCAGGCAGAGAAATGAATAACTCCATTTAATTCCCCAGTTTCCCCGCAATTCCCGCCCAGTGGTGCATGTCTGAGTGGTTCCAAGAACTGCTCCCAGGCCCGTGGAGCTGCCCGGGGGTGGCTGTGGCTGTTTGCTTCTGGCGGCCGGCACAGGGGACAGGCTGCGTGGTGTCCCCCTCTGCGTGCTTGGGCAGGGTGACCAGGATAAGATGGGGAAATTGAGGCAGGGGAGGGGGTGTCTGTGCCCAAACTGGCAGATCCGTGGGTCTCCCTCCTCCCGGCCAGCCCATGGCACGGCTCAGCTCACCCTCCTGCGCCACCGGGCCTCTTGTCCGGGGCGTTCCCAGGCGGCCGCTGGGCATCGGCGCTGGGAGGGAAACCACAGCGGCGAGAGGAAGCGCTCAAGCCAGGGTGGAGCGAAGCTGTGGCCAGGGAAGGCTGCTCCCACGGCTGGCCTGTCCCAGACCCACCGTGCCCCGTGCAGGGATGTGCTGAGAGCGCCCGGTGCCCCTGGATAGGGATTTACTTGCAGGAGCATCCTGCACTCCCGCTGCCTCTGCACAGTGCGGGTGGCACCTTCTTATCCCTCTCTCCATCTCTCTTGCTTGTGCTTTCTCCTCTGCTTTGAGCCACTTCAAAGCATTCCTGGGAGCTGCTTGGAACTCAGAGCCGGGTGGGTGTTTCAGCAGCCCGGGGCTTTGGGCTGGGGAGCCTGTGCCACTGGGCAGGGACATGCGGGACAGGAGGGGGTGACAGGGAGGGTTGGTCCCATCCGTGGGGCAGTGCTGGGTCCACTCCCTCCTCACAGAGGAGCTGGGCAGCTGTGCAAAGGCACGTTGTGGGGAAAGGGGACTCCCTAGTGAAGTGATCCAGGGCTTTTTGTCCTGAAGGAGCACCAAAGCTGGGGATCTCTCAGCCCTCAGGCTGCACATTGTGCAAGGAGCACAGACAGAGCCCTGGAGCCCGGGCTGGCTGTCACTGCTCCCAGGACATGCAGCACACAGGGACCCCACGAGCAGGAAGGCCCACGAGAATCTTTGTGCAAAGATGCAGGAGCTCTTGCTAATGCCCTGGAGCAATATTTGCAAAACGATGTCCAAGTGCATCTGTGTTTCACTGGCCTGGAACTGGCTTTTCCATGGGTGCCTCAGGTGTGGCTGCAGGGGTGCAGGGGGGGCACTTGGCTGTGCCTGGTGACCAGGGCCAGGTGTCCATAAATGTGGTGTGTGCCTTCCCCTAAGGAGGCTGCCAGGATGATGAACACAACCCCTTTGCCCTCACCCAGATGCTGTGTGGGACCTTGGAAATGTGCAGACCATCTCAGTGGTGTTTGTGATACGTGACTTTGGCATGAAATATGGGATGGGGAAATAGATGGCCTGAAAGTCTGGTCTCTGATCTGCTCCACAGGTCCCTGCTTGAAGGGGTCAGCACAGGGAAAGCTGCTCAGCTGGGGCAGTGGAGGGAATGATGGACCATGTGTGACAAAACTGTTCTTGAAGAGATTCTGAGCCCAGAAATGACAAATAATGGTTGGAATCGATGATTTTAGATGTCTTTGCCAACCTGAGTGGTTCTGTGATTCTGCTATTGCCAGGCTGTGCTGTTGGCTCCCAGATCCATGGCCCAGAGTGGATGCACAGGGAGAGCTGCTCAGCTCACCCTGATGTGCTCTGGGGGTCCCAGGGGGCTGTGGGCTCTGCAACTGCTGCCCTGGAGGAGAGGAGCAGGGAGCAGAGCTCAGTCACAGCCAGGGCTGGGCCCTGGCTTTGGTGACTAACTGGGAGCTGATTTGGATGAAAGCAGATCCGTGCCACGCTGGGGGCCGTGTCCCAGTCACTGCTCCGGCCCTGAACATGCTTTTTTAATTAGTCCTCAGCTGTGGGTGGGGAGAGCTGACTCCTGAGCTGAGTGTGGGGCTGCTGGATGGGATGAGGGCACTCCAGGGTGGTTGGGAACTGGGTCTGGCCTCTTCTTTGAGGTCTGCTTTCCCAGAGCTGCTGGGCTGGGCATGTCCCCTGGGGTGTCCTCTGCCCAGGGACAGCTCGGGCTTTCCTCCCAGAGCTGTGTCCCTGTCCCAGGGTCCCATCCCAGGGGATGACAAACACCTTGAGCTTCAGGGGAAGGCATGGAAGGTGTGAGGTGAGGCTGCAGGTCTGTGCCAGCTTCTCTGCCAGCTGTGGGGCAGCGAGGGGCTGCCTGCTCCAAAACAAGGTGCCAGTCTCAGGTGACGCCTGTGGGTGCTGGCAGGAGAAACACAATCTCACAGAACCTGTTTGTCTCTTCTAACCCAGTTAACTCATTTCTCACACATTTCTGAAAGCTACGAAAGCATGAAAAACACGGGCTCTAAATGGATTTGTCTGCAGGCATGCCTCTGCTCTGGTTTTGGGGCTGGGAGCTGCGCTCTGGGCTCTGTCCCTCCGTGCCAGGTTGCGCTGGTGGCAGTGGCCTGGAGATGGCTCTCCTGTCCTTCTCTTTGACTAGCTCGGATCTCTCGACAAAGCTTTAATTGTTAATGCCTCGGGGCCTCTTGCCTCCTCTTAAAAGAAAAGGAAGGGTCTGCAAGCCCCTGAGCAGAGAGGATTTGGTTACTGCCTGCTGGGGTGAGAGGAAGGGTGCAGCCGTGATGGGGAAGGATGTCTGATCTCCCAGTGAAATTATTCCTGTCACCCTTGAAATTGCACTGGGAAAGCTCATTTTAAGAGTTAACAGATGATGATGAATAAGTGATTGTAACACCTGACTGCAGTGAGTGGCATGTGCTAGGCAGAGCCAGGCATGGAGGCTGTGGGTGCATGGAAAAAAGATAAAGGATTCATTAACCCCTCGGTGATCACTCTGAATCTTCCAGTTACATCCACTACAGGTATGTTTATGTGTAATATTCTTAGTTTGATGTGGTTTTATCCATCATCCTGAGCAGCAGGGACACAGCCCTTGATTGCAGTGAGTGCTTTGCAGGGGCTGGGTGATCACAACAAG
Organism: Polioptila caerulea; assembly: GCA_013397295.1. Classification (NCBI taxonomy): domain Eukaryota; kingdom Metazoa; phylum Chordata; class Aves; order Passeriformes; family Certhiidae; genus Polioptila; species Polioptila caerulea. The sequence continues at coordinate 315,843 of VYXF01008535.1, forward strand.
ACATCTTTGATATTCTCAGAGCAGTCTGGGAAGCACCACATGCCTGGACTGAGAAAGAGGGCTGGAAAGCAGGGGTGCTGTTTATGATTGCTGGAGGTGTGAGGGGATGTACTTGTTTCTTCTTTTTTTTAATAAAAGTTAATCTTCTAAAGGTGTGTGTCAGGGCAGAGGGGCTGAGGTTGCCTCTGATGGCTTCAGCTACCTTTCCTGGCTCAGGTTTCTTGGTGTCCCTGTTACTCCTAGGAAATGGCAGATAAAAGCCTGACACGTCTCTTTTTAGCAGTTTCTTTCAGCCATACACCTTCTTTGCCAGACATTTTCCTTTTCCCTCTGGCTTGCAGCACACCACACGTGGGACACCAGGCTGTGCATTTCCAGTCTGCACGATTCCACCTCCTGTCAGATCCTCGCTCAGCCCTGGCACTCAGGGACACCTTCCTGTGTGTCCTCAGCCCTGACACCTTCCTGTGTGTCCTCAGCCCTGACACCTTCCTGTGTGTCCTTAGCCCTCTGTCTGGCTGTCAGTGTCTCACTGCTCGTGCCCCTGCCTGGTGCTGACCCCTGACTCTTGCTGCAGTGCCCTGTAAAAACCACCTGTCCCTTCACTCTGTTGTGGCTGCAGGTTCTGGCTCAGTGAGCAGAAGGTGTCTCAGGGCAGGGTCTGGGTTTTTGGGGCTCTGGAGCTGCCTCTGCAGGCGCTGTGTCCGCAGAGAGCTCCGTGCTGGCTGCCGCTCCTGCCTGGCCGGCATTCCCGCAGTTGTCTGAGGCATGTCAAGGTATGAAGCATTATCCATTTCCTGATGTCTGCTCTTAAATCTGCTGGAAATTCTGCTCATCTCTGTGAAATACAGTCCCGCTGTGGGGCACAACTCATCTCTGGCCTGACAGTGCAGGTAACGCTCCCCGACACCGTTCTGCTGGACTTGGCCAACCCCGGGGCTGGAGCTCCTTTGCAGATTTTTTACTTTGCTGGATAGCTTGGAGCCTCCCAGCAAGGCGATTCCCATGCTGCTGGGGTGAGGGAGGACATTTCTCATGCGAGTCAGGGCTCTTCCAAGGTCCAGCATACCATAATGCTGAGTAGAAGCAAGTACGTAGTTAGGGAAGTATGTCTGGGTCAACACATGTCTTGTGTTGCCTTAATGATCTCAGAATCACAATATCTGTGTCCTGTTGGCTTTTGCATGCAGTACTTGCAGCTGTAACTCGTGGACAGAAGGATTTGTTGCAGAGCAGTGGATGCCTCCTGCTCTGAGTGCTGTGTTGGGCTCAGGGCTCTGTGGCATCATGTGGGCAGCAAGCCCCGTGTTAGGAGCAGTCTGCCTGAGAAAATGTAGGGAAAATTCCTTCCTCTGCCTCTGATGTTCTGTAAGTCCTCTGGAAAAGGTGTTTATGCTGCCATTCCCCTTTGATTTTGGGTAAGGATCTGTGTTTGGGTCTCTGCTGAAGCTCCCTGGCAGTGAAGAGGTCAGAATTGCTGCTGGGAGTTCTGACATTGCAGTGAGGACAGTCCCTAAAACAGAGTTGTGAGTGGGATCTGGAGCTGTTCCACGTGGGCTGTGAGTGCTTGGTGGCTGCTCTGGGCAGCTGATGGAGACAGCCCCCTGTGTGTGTGTGCTTAACCAATATCCATGGATCTTGACTCATTTAAAAAATTTTCTTGGGCTCTATCCATTGCTTCTTCCCAGCAGTGTCTGTTTGCAAGGGAAGCTTCTCCCTTCCTANCAGGTCAGAATTGCTGCTGGGAGCTCTGAGTTGTTCTGACACTGCAGTGAGGACAGTCCCTAAAACAGAGTTGTGAGTGGGATCTGGAGCTGTTCCACGTGGGCTGTGAGTGCTTGGTGGCTGCTCTGGGCAGCTGATGGAGACAGCCCCCTGTGTGTGTGTGCTTAACCAATATCCATGGATCTTGACTCATTTAAAAAATTTTCTTGGGCTCTATCCATTGCTTCTTCCCAGCAGTGTCTGTTTGCAAGGGAAGCTTCTCCCTTCCTAAACACCAACACTGAAAACTTATTTTCTCCGTGGGTGAGCAGGACATGGCCCTCCCTGTCCTCCAGCACTTCAGGCTGCTGTGGTTAAATTGATTTATCCTGTAGCCAGGTGCTGCTTCCCTGCCACAGGACAACTGTGAGCCTGTGCTGCAGGATGGAGCTGCTGTTTGAGTGCAGGTGAAGTGAAATAGCCCTTCAGTGTAAGGTTTAAGAGAGTTTTGGGTTGCTGATGCCAAGAGTGTTGTTAGAGACTTATAAACAGCTCTGGATTGTGGCTTGGGGGGGGAGAGAATGGGCAGGGGTTTACAGGTGAATAAAATGCATTACTTTTACAAGGAAATAATCACACAATAAATCTGAGAGTGTATTTTTTTCATGGAATGACAGCCCAGGTTGGAAAGGATGCCAAAAGATCACCAGCCTTTTGTGGGAAAGGGAGCCTAAATAAGATGATCTAGCACAGTGCTCAATTACATCCTGAAAACCTCGAGCAGTGGGGACTCTACCATGTCCCTGGGGAGCTTGTTCCAGAGGCTGATTGTTCTCCTTGTAAAAAATGTCTTTCTTGTATCAAAACAAAGATTTTTTTTTTCCCCTCGTGAAGTCAGTGCTGCATAAACAGACCTGCATTAATTTTGTGATTACATCATTACCAGGTACCTTGTAAACTAAAGCAGTTGTTCTTGAAGAAAATTCTGGTTTCCAGTGAAGCCATTTTGGCAAAGGATCAGTGTGATTGTTTGGATGCAGGATTTGAGGGGGAGCCTGCCATTAGCTCTGCAGCATCCCCAGGTTCCAGCTTTGGCCTTGATATAACCAAGGCTGTGGAAATAATGGTGGGTTTGCATTTCACTGCTGCCTGCTCGGTCTGGAAATTTAAGGCATATTATCAAGGCTACCCAAGTTTGGTCTCTGGCACATTGGAGCAGACAAATACTCATAATTTAGTGCTTTTGTTGTCTGGCTTTTTTTCAGAATCCCTTTGGGTCAAGACACAGAGGTGTGGGCACCCTCTGGTGTGGCTGCTCATGAAGGTGTTGGTCCATTTATTCTGAAATTACTCTCCCCAGCTCCCCCAAAGCTGGGTTCTCTCCCCACAGCTTCCCAACCTGGGCCAGCATCTGTGGATGCCAGCAGCCCACCCCCTGCCAGCTGGCACTGCCTGCCTGCATGGAGCACTTTCTCCTCTCCTTCCCAAGGCTGCAGGATGTGGGTTCTTTATTAGTTTCAGATGCTTTCTTCTTTCCAGGATTTTGTGCTTCCATGCACAAGGGGCCTTGGTATCATAGGCTGATAAGAAGAGAATGTGATGTGAGGGGTTTGGTGGGTGCTGAGTGTTTTCTGGGTGTTTTCTGGGTGCCTGATCCCTGGCAGTGACAGGGAGCACCAAATCTGCCCAGCACACGCAGGATGGAGTGATCCACGTTGGCTAAAGCAGCTCTGATGAAGCCAGAGCCTCTGTCAGGGGTAATTGTGTGTTTGAATCCATCTGGGTGGCATAGGGGGACAGATGGAGAGTTAAAATCCTGACCTGGCAGGAAGGGTTGTTTGGAAGGACACCCATGAAGCTGCAAAGCAGCTCCTGGGGAGCTGAGTGCTGTGAAGCTGCAGGCTGGGGAGCTTGGATCAGGATTTGAACCCAGGGTATGAGTCCAGGGACAGTTCCTGCTTTAGCTGGGAGAAAAAGAAGGAAGGAAAAGGAAGCTACAGGTAACAGCTGTGTTGGGCAGACACATCTTGGTGTGGGTAAGGCTGGTTTTGGGATAAAAATCTGGGATTTTGTCCCTGTGCTGCTGACTTTGAGTGAGCTACAGCAACTCACCAGCTCCCTGTGTTTCGGTGCTTCTGAGATTCTGGCTTAGACTTTGGGTTTTAGCAGGCCCCTGTCCGAGGTCGGGGAGCAGCAGGGTCCTGTGTGAGGGTCTGTAACTCTGCACCTTCCTCAGGAGTTCCTGGTGCTGCCTGGCCCCTGGGCTGCTGCAGCTGCTGATCCCTGGCTCTCCTCAGGCTGTAAGCAAAGAACTTTCCAGACCTTCTCATCTGTGTGCTGCTGGGAATGCAAAGCATTGCACTGCCCTGTCCTAGGGGGAATCAAGGCTTGGGAGGCTCATCCCAGCCCAGGGCAGTGCTGTCCTGCCCACGGGGCTTTGTGTGCATCTCTGTGGCTGCTGTTGCTGTGACACTGCTGCAGGGACCCCAGCTCTGGTCGGAGGGTTTGGGTGATGATTGCTGTGAGTGTAGCTGGAGGCAAGGTCCTGACGGCTCTTACAGAAACATTGTGATGTCTCTTTACAAGGTGACTTGTAAAGAGTTGGTTGCCTGAGGCTGCACAGGACATCAGCCTCAGATCTCCTGTTTTCCAGTGCAGAGACTCGTTTCCTTGACTACACCATGTGTGAAGGAGTGCAAAGAGGCTTTCCCTGCTGCTTCAGCCGACCTTTTCAAATGTATATCCTGTAAAGAACATCCCAAAACTTCTTGCTGCTTTTTTAGCACATACATGGAGTGGGATCCCTGCATGAGAAGCACCTTGGTTGGCTTTACTCCCCACCAGGATGCCTCTAGGAAATCTGTCCCACCTCAGGTGATTGGGATCATTGGACTGACCCTCTGGGGTTGATGCCTTAAGTTTTTAGGTTTTATATTCTTCAGACCCTGTACTGCATTAGGGTATAGCTCTGAACTCCATACAGGGTTTAGTTAGCTCTCTTCACATTTTGGTCAGACAAAACAATCCTGCCAGGCCTGAGAACCAAGGTCACCATCACAGCCTCAGGCCCTGGAAAGTATAAACAAAAGTGAATTGGGGGGAGGTAAACTGGGGGAATGTGACTTCATTACCTGAAGCTGTAATTGGACTATTAACCTCTGATACGTGAATGGACCAAACTGAAAAACTCATGGCCATATCCATCTTGGGTGTAATAGCCGTATTTTGGCTGCCCAAGGTGTATCTGTTGAAGGCATATAATAAATACCCACTTTATCCCCTTAGCTCTGTGTAACCCCTGCTCTGGGCAGCCACTCCAAGGCATCAGGGCCACCCTGTCCTCCAGCAGCTGGATCTCACAGTCCCAGCCACCAGTTACAGCGGGCTGAGGGTGGATGTGTCAGCATCCCCGGAGGCTTTGGCCTCAGCTCTTTGACTCACGAGTCTGTCACTCCCTCTGACCCATCCCCATCCCCATCCCCACGTGCAGGGACTGGGGCCAGGCGGGGGGGCAGCTCGTGGGGCGTGGATCGGAGTGCGGGACAGGGATGTGTGGCTGCAGGAAGCTCTGGGGGCTGTAGATGCTCCTGGCTCACCCCGGGGTGGAGGGATGAGCTGGGCACTGCCATGTTCCCTGCCCAGCCCCCGGGAGCTGCGAGGGTTGCCCGCAATGCCAGCTCCAGCCTCCCCCTGCCCACATGTGCATCCCCTGTCCCAGAGATGTCCCTTCACCCTCGAGGTGTCTGCTTGAATTTCGCCTCTGAAAGGTTGTGTCTGGCCGGAAAAAGCAAATAACTGCTGAGCTTTAGAACCGAGGACAGTAAATTCTGATTTATGTCCTTAGAGGTTTTATTCAATAAAATGGACAGTGTTTATCACTATGGTGCTAAAAGCATAGGGGTGCCCCTCTCCTAAAAGCATCAGGGCTCCCCTCTCCTGAACAGATTTGCTTTTTGGCACAGCTTTTATTTACTGGTGAGTCAGGATTTAAGCAGCAGCAGGAGGGAATGATCTCGTGGCACTTTAAAGCGGGGCTGTTGGAGTTCTCTTCCTGCTCTTCCCCTGAATCGCTCTGTGCCCTTGCGTAAATCATTTAACACGTGTGCTCTCACTTCCTAGATGGAAAATGAGGTGGATACTTTCCGTTTTTCCTTGCCACTTCAGGATCCGCTGCTAGGCAGCTGCAAGGGATTTGTGGTGATGGAGCTGGGAATTGGACCCTGGGATGTGTCAGCACCCCCATGTAGGGCCGGGCTGAGGCTCCCTGGGGCTGTGGGCAGTGGCTGGTGCTGATTTGAGATGTGGGGCCGGGCTGTGGGTGGACATCAGGCTGGAGGTACGAGATGTTCCCACTGGATCTGTCTCTGTTGGGGGTGTGGGTCGAAGGGCAAGGACACGGGATTTACTCTCTGCTGGCAGAGTCCATTCCTCAGGCACTGCAGGCATGGCTGGCACAGGCAGAATTTCCTCTGGAGTGATGCTGGTGCTGCCAGGGCAGTGCTCGCAGCTGCAGCACTGCTCAGCACTGACGTGTCCCCTGCCTGCCCCTCTCATCACCAAGAGCCATCTGATCTCCTGTTCCCTGGGGAGATGGAAAAGCTCATAAACCTGGCCATCCTTTCCTTGCTGTTTTCTGCTGAAATATTTAAACTTTGCCTTCTCTTCCCCTGGAAATGAGGATGATCCTGTAGGGGCCTACCATTTCCCCCAGTTCTCCCTCCCCAACCCTGAAACATTTCGTTTTGCTTAATTGTTTTCCTTCCCCCTGTGGCTTTTCTTGGCTCCGTAGTGATGAGGCTGGAGCTGCCACTCCAGGAACACTCACCAAGAGATTTCATGTTTAGTTGTTCACAGATTTATTGAGATAGAGGCAAAGCAGGCAACCTTGAGAGCAGATAAGCTGTTGGGCCATGAAGAGGGCTTCAGCACCTAAAATATTTCCCAGTTCTCCCCTTTCTTGCATTCTTTGATCTGTTCAAGTGGAGAACTGGTCAAACCTGCCTTTGGCTGCCTGAAAAGCCCTGGCTGATCTCTGTGTTGACAGCTGCTCCTCAGGGAAGGGAGCCTGGTTGGAAACCAGTGAGGTTGGTGAGCTGTTGGTTGTTTTGGGGTGGTTTTTTTTCCAGAAAATATGAGAAGTTCCCGGTGGGTGGAGAGGGAAAGTGAGCTCTGAAATTGTGAGTCTCGTGCTCTGTGTTGAAACACACCCTGGGGAAGGCATATCCTCCATATACAGCAACGTTGGCCACAGACCAGGAAACCCTTCCCTCCCCACTCCCCTCTGCAGCAGAGCCCAGAGCTGTAGGCAGTGTTTCCATCCAGAAGGGCTGCTCCTGGATCCTGTCCTGTACCTCTCCAGCCCTCAAGACACCCACTGGAGAAGCCTGTGGAAGTGCAGGTTGTCCTCCTGAGCTCTCTCCCCTTTGCCCACCAGTTTGTTGCAGTAACTGGTGTTGCTGGTGTCCCAGTAACTGCTTGTTGCAGTACCTCTGGTTACTGGTGGTACTGGGCTCTGTGCTGGGGGGTTGTGCTGGCTGTGCTGTGAGGCCACAGGGGATGATGCTGAATCTCACGTGGTGCCCTGAGCTCTGATGGAGCTGTGTGGTTTGGATCCTGCTCCTGGCCTCGCTCCAAAATGAAACAGCAAGAGGTTCTGTCACAGCACTGCTCTTGTCTTGCTCTGGGTACACCTGTGCAGCAGCTGGGGTGCTCAAACTGCTCGTCATCTCATGGTTGAACCCCAGACTGGGTAAGACCCACCTGTGGTGTCCTCACCTCTGTCACAGCTCCACAGCTCCCTCTTCATCTCAAGACTGCTCAGAGAGCGGCCCTTTGTGTGCAGCTGGAGGGGAAACTTTATCTTGCCCTGCACAAGGGCAGAAGGTGAAAGCCAGAGGCACAAGGAGTGGAGGAAGGGGATATTTGACAGTGAGTGATGCAGAGCTGGTTTGGTTGTCAGCTGCGAAAGAGCTGTGGGAATCACACAAGTGCTGCAGGCCTGCAAGAAGGAAAGGTATTTGGGAGAAAAGGGCCTCAGAGGCAGCAGGAGGGGTATCAGGAGGGTTTGAGCAGCAAAGGTGGGGTCTCAGCCTGAGCTCTCCCTCTCTTGGCTCCTTGCCTTCCTCCCCCTCCTCTCTCTGTGTGCAGTTTCCCAGTGCAGCTCAGCAGAGCCCTGAGCCCTGCTCTGCCTCTGGTGAAGCTCAGGTTTGCCTGCTCACCCAAGATTTGCTCCTCTGCCAGACCCTGTGTGTGCTGCATCCCTAAAAGTGTGCAAGGCCAGGTTGGACAGGGTTTGGGATAGTGGAAGGTGCCCCTACCCATGGCTGAGGGGCTGAAACAAGATGGTCTTTAAGGTCTTGTCAACCCAAACCATTTTGTGATTCTGTGATAACAACTACAGGTTTATTTTGCTGCTTGTTGCTCACAGAGAGATGTGAATCCAAACAACGGGCTGAAAGCAGGACATTCATTTTTCTGCATTGAAGGATTCACCCTGCAGCACTAATTATCCATCAAATCTGAGCACCCACTCCTTTTCTTTGCCAGCTCCCTCTCGTACAAGGCTGCAGGTTGTTTTGGTGGCTGTCAGTGCCCTCGTTCTGCTGGGAGCCCCTCTGTGCCCTGGCAGGAGCAAACATTGCCCAACTTTCCCAGTGGGAAATCCGGTTCTGTGTTGGACACACTGTTCAAAGGCACCTTGGCTGTGACAGGACATTCTGCTGGCAGATTTCCCCATGAAGTAAAAAGTTGTAGTTGTTGACATACAAGTGCATCTGAAGCGTCAGCTTTTCCTGTCAAACTCCTGGCTTCAAATCCAGTGGGAGCCCAAGGATAGCTTCAGGGGGCAGAGGCTGCCTGAACTTTGGCAGGAGTTCATGTTGTGTGTTGAGTTGAAATTCAGGTTGTTGCATCCCTTCAGGTGTGGTGCATAATATTCCTGCAGCTGGGAAGGACCAGCAGAAGTAGGACTGTTCCCTAAGTGCCTCTGGGAGAAGCTGTTTGAGTTAATTGAACTGTCTCTCATGCTTCCATCTCTGCTTAAATATTAAATAGGAATTGTATTGAACTGTGGAGGTCAGCAGTGTCTGGGGACGTGTAGAGTGTGGTAATCTGTGTGAGGATGGTGAAGGTGAGGTTTTCCCAGGAAACCCAGGTACCACTGCTATTCCCACCTCTGCCATTCCCACCTTTGCCTGTCTGAGGTCCTCAGCTCCCAGTGACTCTCACATTTCCCTCCAGGTTCTTTATGTTGACTCCCAGGTGCCTGACTTGCTCTTCATTGCCTTTTGGATGCTTTTAGTACTTTTGTCATTGTTAGGAAAGTTAATTAACATCTGCCAATATTTGTAAAGCCGCTTTCCAAGGCAGACTGCTGCTCATGAATGAGATTTTCTTTTTTCAAGCAGATGTGTCAGATCCATCATCAAAACAGCCCATCAAAAACATTCCCCTCATAGCCCTCTCATTGGTATTGCATGGACTTAAGCAATAAAGCCAGGGTGGTTTTCAGTCCTGTTACCAGCTTGGAAAAAAACTGGCTTTAAAAAAAATAAAGAGAAACCACCAACAATGCACAAACCTGGTGTTTTCCAGCAGAGATGCAGAATTGGCTCTGTGGGGAGCTGGTCTCTCTCAGAAAGCGCTGGAAGTGGCCACTTGGATTGAATCCTGCGCTCATCAGCTGCATCTGCCATGAATAAGAACACCCTGCATTGCAAGGACTTTGCTATTGGCCCTTAAATAGGAAGCTGCCCTTTCATTACTCTGAGTTAAGGGCAGAGATCTGGGCTGACGTGGCTGTCAGAGCTCCACCAGCTCCCGCAGCTGAACGCGCATTCCCGGGCAATCCCGCCGCGCTTGGCGCTTCCCGAGGATCACATAAACATCCTTCCTTCACGCACGAGGCTGGGACATGCAATCTGCAAACTGCTGACAGCCCCTTGCAAGAGGCAGAGCTGCCCCAGAAGCTTTGGCTGCTCTGTGAGGTTGGGAAGGGATGGGAGCCACATCGGGCAGAGCAGGGCCGTGGGGATCCCGCTGTGGGGTGTGAGGTGGCTTTGGGCCATCCCAGTGCTGGAGATGTTGGGAGCTGACCCACACACAGCAAGAGGCCAGCAGGGTCATCTTCAGGAGTTTGGATTTGCTTGGGTGGCTCCCCCTGAGTCTCTCCCCTCCCAGTGCCCTCCTGCAGAGGCGGCTTTCCGGCAGTTCAGGATGCTGCGCTCCCGCTCCACCACAATCGGGTTTTTCTCCCAAGGAAGGCGTAGGAGTGGAGGTTTATCTCTGAACTGGCAGGCAAAGGAGGATGCCACACCTCTGGGAGCTACTGGGGCTGGGTGGAGCGGGGAAGTGGAGCAGCAGGACGTGGGCTTCGAGGAGCTGCAGTTCATGGGCTTGCCCTGAAGCCAGGGCACTCCGAGATTTCCAGGTTCTTTGGCAAAGGAGAGTGCCAATAAATCTGGATCATTTGTGACAGGGCCTGGCCCTTTGGGGGATTTCTGACACTCTAGGCTCTTCTGACAGCACATGCAGCAAGAGGCTGCAATCCACAGGGGTTTCCTTGGCTCTCGAGCTGAGGCAGCGCTCACTGTGAGTGGGCTTGGCTGTGAGGAGCTCCCAGCTCTGGGTGTGAGTCAGAGGCAAAGGAGGCAAAGGCACAGTTAACACATAGTGAGGCTCTTTCAGTGCCAGGCTGGAAGATTTTGTTGTCCTCAAAACAGAGGTCTGGGCAGCCTGATGGCTGTTCCTGTGGGGTCTTCCAGTGCTGCTCCAGGAGAGCTGCACAGCTCCCTCAGGAGATGCACCAAAGGGAAACACAGGCTAAGAATATCCTGTAAATGCTGAAAATCTGCTGGGTCTGGAGATTCATCCTTGTGTGACTGGTATGGCCTGTATCCTTGTGATAGAGGAAAGATACAGTCATCCAGTCAGTCTTTGGATGCGGTTGAAAGACACAGTTATCGTCATGTAGAAGATCAGGAGTGGTGATAAGATGCAAAGAGGTCCTTGTTTTTGGGGTGGGAAACTTTTCTGGAAGCTCCAGACCGTGTGGAACTCCTAGAATTGTGTCTGGCTTGGGATGTTTCTCCCTGGAAGATGCCCAGTTCCTCCCCAGTAAAAATCCTTGTGCTGCACAATGTGAACTCCAGTCAGCCCTCCCCAGGCAAAACCCTGGCTGTGCTGCACTGTGGAGAGCCTGTGGCTGATTCCTTATAATATGAGGGGGTTGTTTTACTTTATTCCTTTGTTGAAGGCTGTGGCTGTTTCCTTCTAAGGTGAGGGGTTTATTTTGCTTTATTCCTTTGACAGCCTTCCTTGAGTTTTGCCAGCTCTTCTCTCAATCAGCCTGCAAGACCTAGAAGGAAACCACTGTCTTCAAAATGCTTTTTTAATGCCTAATTCACGAAATAAAGGGAAATATTTGAGAGTGCCACTCTGCCTCTGAATAACAGGCTTTGCTGGGGGTGTGTGAGGGACACTGCCTGGTTCTCAGGATGGGCATGGGGTGTCTTCACATTCTCAAGTCTGCAAACGCTCCACACATCTGTCTTGAGAGAACTGGGCTGGACTGTTTGCCTTCTTTAGCAACTGGAAATAATCCAGCCTGCCAGTTCCTGCAAAGCTCATCCTGTGGTTTAGTGGATAATACTGATCCTTGTTCAACTCCCACGCTTTAGTGCCTTGTGAGAGGGTAGGGAAGGCTTTGCAGAGCTTGTGCTGTGCTGCGACCCCAGTTCACTGCTGTGGGAGGCAGCATGAATATTCACTGTGCCTCAAGTGCTTGCTCCATAGTTTTAATCAAATGTTTGTGGTGACACAGGGGTGACTCTGGGGTGATACCAGGTGGCCAGCAGGTTTGAGGGGGAAGAGATGTTGCCTTGAGCTCCAGGAATGTCTTCACGAGTGCATTTCCAGCAGTTTGTCTCGTGCTGCCATTGCATCCCCCATGCCAGGACGAGAGTTTTGTGTGTGTGTCCCCTGCAGCTGGAGATGGCTGCAGGCACTGCAGGGCTGGCTGAGCTCAGGGACCAGGAGCTGCACAAACCTGTGTGTCCTCAAGCAGTCAGCAAAGCTGCTGAGCCACACAAATCAGAGTGACAGCCACATCAAGGCAGATCTGCCAGGGAAGAGCACGCAGGCTTTGTTCTGAGACTGCACCAACGTGACCAAAGGTGAATCCAAGTGTCCCAAATCCTCAGCAGACCGAGGATGCTCTGGCCCAGTGGCTGGTGAGGCTGTTTCCTGCCCACAGAGCTGGGACAGCCCCTCTCTGAGAGGTGCAGAAGGGACGTGGGGGCAGGAAAGTTTCTGTGAGCGAGAGGTGACTTTGAGTTTTGGTGCTGGATTGTCCCCCAGCCTCTCTGCCTGCGAGGCAGCAAGGCACAGATGTGTCCCCTGGATGGCCTGTACAGCTCTCTGAGCAATATTATCGGGTTGAAGACCAGCCTGTTTGTTGCAGAGAGTTGGACTAGATGGCCTTCAGAGGTCCCTTCCGACTTCCACCATTCCACCATTCCATGACAGGGCACAGAATTGGCTCTTCTTGTCCAGGAGTGTGTTTGAGATGAGCCCCACCAAAGCTGCTCACACAGGAGCTTTTCCTCCCCTCTGACGTGAAGGTGCTGAGGCTGCTGCACACCCTGGCCTCCAGCTGTGTGCTAAACTCTGAGGAAGGAGTTTGGTGAGGACAAGGTGGGAGTTTCACCACAGAGCAGCACAGCACAGACCAGAGAGGGGTTTGTGAGCAGGCCCTGCTGCCTCGCTCAAACCCCTGGATGTAAAGGAGACAGATGAAGTGAGCAGGTTTTGGTATGACTGTAGCTGGCAGCAGACACAGATCATGGATTAAACATGTTCATAGCAAGAAAGGGGCTTTCTTGAGGCAGACAGAGGCCTGCTGTTGCTGTGCAGCCCCGCTCCTCCCAGCCCCACGCTAACAGCATTATCAATGTGTTTATACGAAGCTTGGCTGCAAAATGCCTCATCTGCCTCAAGTTTTTTCAAGCCAGTCTGTAGCTTTGCTAAATACTCCTTTTATTGTGCTGCCAGAGGCTCTCCCAGAGGCCAGTAAAGGAGGTGGCCTGTTTGGCCACAGTGATCTCTGGACCGGAGAATGAATTCCCGCATGTCTTAAATCTGTCTCCAGACTGGCCAGCGACCAAGTGGGCATCTCTTTCTCCAACTAATTGGCTGTTTATGTGCAAATTGGCCTCTGGCTGCTTCCACTGATGCCTGGCTCATCAAAGCCCCACAAGAGCATCCTCTCACAGAGCTCGCTGAGCGCCTGGGCTGTGCAGGGGATGGTGACAGAAGGGACAGCTCAGCCCTGCTCCTGCCTCGGGTCACCACTGCTGGCTCTGAGGGAGTGCCCAGGGCTGCTCTGGGCTGTGAGCTCTGCTCTGCAGGGCAGGGATTGCTGTCTGGCCTCCAGCTGGCAGGAGAGGCTTTGCCATGCTACAGGCAGGTGCTGTGGAGAGGGTTTGTGTGGAAAGCACCTCCCAAAGTGGGGCAGAGCAGAGGAGATGCCCTTGGCTGGGATGTGCTCACCTGTGGCTGGAGCTGGTGGGCACCGTGTCCCTGCAGTGGTGAAGGCCCTTCTGGCAGGAGGGTGTTGCTGACAAGCCAAGGCACGTGTTCCTGCAGGGGAGTGCTCCCCAGGGCCCCCAGTGCTGGAAGGAGGCAGCAGGGTGGTTTTATTTGTCTCTCAGGAATGTCATCTGGTTGTTGAGCCAGCCAAACCAGGGGTTCTGTGGTGCAGGATTTTTTTCTGGAGGTGTGGGGAGGAGGGCAGAGCCCAGGTCTGGCTGTTTATTCCCTTGTGTCAAGGTAAACCTGGCTGTGTTGGTCTGTCTGTGATTACTTGAGTGGGAATAACAACATCCCCTGAGTTTACAGACACTGCCAGTCCCTGCTGAATGAGAAAGGCTGATGCTTAATGCATCCCTCTTTCCTCCTGTCATTCCTTTATAAGGAAAAACATTTCAGATTTACTTTCCACCTTATTTTTACTTCTCGTAAAAGAGGGCAGTTTAATTCTTTTGGTGGAACATCAAGTCCAATACTCCCCGGCCTGGTGTGGTTATTATGGGCACTTGGTAAGATGAAGAAATAAAAAAAGTCAGCACAGAAATGCTGAGTTCATCAGAGGGGGAGTGGGTGATGGGGTGGCAAGTGGTGCCTGCAGTCTGGAGATGGCAGAGGAGAAAACACACAACCCCTCGTGGCATGGCTTGGTGTGATGGCTCTGACTACATCTCCTAGGAAAGCAGAATTTGCCCTGTTCCCCCTTCCCTGCTGAGCTTGGACACGGAGGTTTGTGGGCACAAAAAGGATGGGCAGTGAGAGAGAGCCCAGCCCTGGCTCCACTGCAGAGGAGCAGGGACAGCTCTGCTCCCTCAGGACCTTTGAATTCTGCTGTGCTCCTTTGGGAACACGTTTGGGAGTGTCAGAGCCGATTGCCCAGCAGCCTACAGCGAGATGCTCTGTGCCACTGCCCCAGGAAGGGCTGTGTCCCACACTGGGGGTAACTCAGGTGCTGAGCTCTGCCCTGTTCCTGACCCCCAAACTCAGCCCATCCCCAGGGTTTTACTGCTTGTTGGGGGGTTGCCAGTGGGGAGTTTCTCTCCCCTTGCATTTCTTGCTGGAAATCTCCCCCTCTCCCTCCTGGCTTGGTGCCCTCTCTCCGTGCCTGGTGCTCTGCCCCCAGAGTGCTCGTGGGCCTCTTTCCCATTTAGGGAAACGCTGGATGGCCCCTGCTTTTGGCCTGCTTGCAGCACATCTCCCAGTTGGTTTTTTTTCCTATTTTTTTCCAATCCTCTTTTGTCTGTGGAGGCTGAAACCCCCAACATCCCAACGTGTGTGCCAGTTGTGGCTCTTGGAAAGCTGCACTGGGGCAGGCTGGAGGGGGAAGCCCAAGTCTTGTCCTGCTCAGGGTGAGGCTGGGTGTTTGATAATCCCTTCCAGCAGAGAGGGTGAGCCTGGGGGGTGGTGACAGCATCAATTCTGTCCTGCAGCAATGATTTAATCTCAGCAGGAACCAGTGCCCTGCAGCAGGGAAGCCTCAGGCAGGGCTGGGGCAGGCAGCAGGGCTGAGCAGGGGAAAGGGAGAGGAAGATGAAGGAAATCTCCCTAAAAAACATTGGCTCATTGTTTGGTTTTTTTACTCCAGATTTATTAAATTTTGTGAAACTTCTGTAGAAGCATCTGTAGAAGATGTTGAGTAGGCTGTGCTGGGTACCTGCAAGATGGTTTGAGGAACAAAAGCTGGGGTGCTGTGGGAGACCTGGATGGAGGGGACTCTGCCATTCCCCTTGCCATGCTTTTCCAGCAGGAGAGTCAACTGCAGTCTGAGCTCCTGGACTGCCTCTGTATTTGGGGTAGATCCCTTGAACCCACAGCTCAGGGTTGTTTCTTTAGTGCTGCCCACCATGGTTTGGCTCCAGCTGTCACTGGATCCTGCTGGGATTATGCTGGGATCTTGTCAGTGGGAGTTACCTTGGATGTGCCTGGGATTATCCTGGGATCTGGTCAGTGGGAGTCACCTTGGATGTGTTTTGTGCAGGTCTGAGAGGGCTGTCATAGACTTTCCAAGAGGATGGTTGGATGAGATGTAACAGCCAAGGCAGACCCTGCCCGTGCCGAGGGCAGCTGCTCCCCAGGGTGGTTCATCTCTGTCCCATTTGCTCTCCTTGAGCTCAACAGTTTGACTACACCAATCCTGCCTAATTTCATGTGTGCCCATTTTAGACTTGCCAGGCTCTCCCAAGCAGCAGTGGTGGAGCTCAGGATGTTTCCCCTGGCCAGACCATTGCAGGGCATCCACATTCCCATTTACCTGGAGACTCCTCACGGACTTTGACAGCACCTCCTGTCCCCTTGAGCACCTTTCCCATCCCTGTGTGGTGGAGCTGGAACAAAGGGAAGCTGCCAGTGGTGCTCGGAGCTGTGTTGGTGCTGATGATCACACCTCGGCATCCCCATTGGTTCTTTCTCTGCCCTCTGCCAAAACCTTTAAAAGGAAAGGAAAATTGTGCTCATTCTTCCTCTTCTTCCTCTCCCCTGCCCTGGTGTCCTCCTCCTGCTGTGCTGTGAGCTCCCACACTG
The DNA here is from genome assembly GCA_013397295.1 of Polioptila caerulea. Classification (NCBI taxonomy): domain Eukaryota; kingdom Metazoa; phylum Chordata; class Aves; order Passeriformes; family Certhiidae; genus Polioptila; species Polioptila caerulea. Next base: position 331,650 of record VYXF01008535.1, read on the forward strand.
TGTCCCTGCTGCCCAGAGGAAGCTGAGTGGGTGTGGGGCTGCGGCTCCATCTGGGAATTGTTCTTATCAAACTGTTTTATGTCAAAAAGGAATAATAATAATAAAACCCCTGATGGTAAGCGGGGAGATCAGGAGTTACAGCTGCTCCTGAGGCCTGACCTGCAGCTTGTGGGGCTTCCTGAGCCTTTGCAGGGAGTTTTAGTGTCTTTATGCTACAGCAGATTTTGCTGCGTGCTTGGAGTATTTCAGAGGAGTGAGGAGTAACAACTGGGGGTTGGTGCAGGGAGCATGAACTGCTGGAAATGGCTCCCTGAGAAGCAGGAGAGAGGCATAAGAAAAGCAAGTTTCCTGCCACGAGGCTGGTATATTTATGACTGGAAAGTTTTGGGTTGAAAAGGTCGTGAGCAGGCAGCTGAGGGAGCAGCAGGGGCTGCGAGAGGCGATTTCCCAGCTCACGCCCTGCCCTGCTGTGGGGTTGGGAGGGTCCCATGGGGGTCTGGTGACCACGGGTGATGGGAGAGGGGTGGGGAGCACTGGAGGGGTGAAGGACAGCACCCATGGCAGTCGGGATGTGTGGGGGAGGCAGGAGGGTGTGGGATTTGTACCGTGGGGCTGCAGAGGGGCTGGGCTGTGCCGGCCTCCTCCCCTTGTGTGCAGGGATGGGGTTTCCAGCACTGCCTCGGACACCACGTGAAAATGAGACATGAACATCTGGAAGTGGCGTGAGTGCACCAATGTAGCACTGCCAGCTTATTTATTCCTGCAAATTCTCCCTAATTAGGGGCTGCTGGGAAGTTGGCCGTGCTGGAAACGGCCTCTTTGCAAGGGATTCAATGTCTGACTGACCCTCAGCCTCTCTTCTCCCCCTGCAACTACCAGGAGGGTGCAAGCAGTGAAAAGGTGTTCCTTACCTCAAGGCCCAGGCACAGCAATTCCTTCTGGAGTCAGCCACGCAGGAAGGCTTTCCAAAGGAAACGTGCTGAGCCCTGTGTGTGTTAAACTCATTAAGGATGAGCAAGGTTTCTGAAGCCTCTTGTTTCTATTAAAACATCTGTGCTGTCATGAGACACTGAGTTCTCTGCCTGCTTGGCCTTAATGTTAAAAAGCAGTAATTAATTTTTTTCTTTTTTTTTTTTTTTAATAATTAAAGTAATTAAGTCAGTTTTCTGCTTGGATCCTGAATTGCACCTCCAAGGTTCTTAGAAAAGTCTGACCTGAAACCGAGAACAGCAAGAGCTTGAGAGTGAGTTTGTTTTAACTGCCTGAGGTTCAGGCAGATGCAGTTCCTGATCCTCTTTCCATTTCCTTCCTCTGCAAGAGTCTCCTGCTGTCTGACCAGCCCCAGGGAGCTGTGCTTCCCTTCCCTCCCCTCCTGCCCTCCCAGGCACGTGGGCTGCCAGCCTGGTCCTCCAGTGCCATGGGGACACCAGGGCCCCGGGGAGCCCAGGGTGGCTGGGATGCTGTGCCTGGCCCAGGCTCGGGCCAGCATTTCCCTTTGCAGGCTCTCAGCAAGCACAATAGCCAGAATCACTGTCTGGGGGTGAAATGCTTCCAGCTGGGCCACAGCTCTGAGGGGATGGGACTGGAGATGTGCACGCACATCTCCAGGTCCATGGGCTGATTGCTTGCTCCTTGGAGGGGATGGGGCTCAGAGTCCATGGGAGGGTGTTGGACAGGGCAAGGCTGAGCCCCCCAGCCCAGCCCTGCCCCTGGAGCCCAGCACTGAGGGTGCTGATCCTCAGCATCCTTCCTGCAGGCAAGCAGCGGGGTCAGGCCCCTGGCTTGAATCCCACCTTAGCACTGGGGTAGCTCTGGATGACCCCATCAATCCCCAGGGAGGAGTTTGGGACCATCAAGAATCCCACCTTAGCACTGGGGTAGCTCTGGATGACCCCATCAATCCCCAGGGAGGAGTTTGGGACCATCAAGGATGAGTGTGAGCAGGACAGATCCAGCTCTGTTTGCAGGTTTGGAGGGTGAGGGGAGAGATGTTGGTTCTCCCCCTGCCCTGCTCAGTGTAACCACACGTGGTGCATCCCTTGTTCTGTGCAAGAGCAGGCTGGTACCTCCCCTGTGTGCTGATTTAATGGGGTTAAACCTGGCAGGGAGGCAAACCTTGATCTTCATAGCTCTGTCCCTGCTGGGGTGGGGAGAAGGGGCTGTGGCTGTCTGGGCTTGTTCGTCACCCATGCAGCTCCCATGGGGCATCTCAGCTCCAGCCTGTCCCAGAACACCAGGTTTGCTGCATGCCCTGTTTGTAAACTGAATATCCAAAAAGCTGTAGGTTCAGGGACCTTCTCCTTCCTCGTGTCATATTTAATTTCTTACGAGCAGAAACCTCTTTGGCCTTTTGCTCCCTTGATTTCACATCAGTCCCTTTATGCCTTATCCCTTTGAAATATTCTCAGTTCCGCTGTTACTGATCTGTTTACGCCATAACCATATCTGGGGTTGGATTGGGGTTTTTTTGTTCCCTTGGTAACAGTGATCTTTGCCCACAGCAGCTCTTCCCTGTGGTGCATCTGTGGGTGATGCTTCTGGCAGCCCCATCCCCTCTCCACCTTCCTGTGGGGTGTGAATGCTGCTGGGTAGCCAGGATGGCTCGTGATAGAGCTCTAATGGTTTCTGCTCAAAGTCTCTCATTTAGTGCATTTTAGGAGTTACTCACTTTAATTTTGTGTCATTGGTGGCTTGTGACCTACTGGGGCAGTGAGGTCCTTTGTGCTGAGGGTCTTTTCATGAGCAAAGACTTTATTAAAAGCCCTTTAAGTGCTGCCCTTCTGCCATTCTACCAGAATTTGTCCTTTTCCTGTTATCCAGACTTCAAAGTTACCTGACCCTTCCTGTGCAGATCCCTGGCTCTGTGGCACTAATGGATGAGATCCGGCAGCATTTTCTTAAACCAAAAAAAAAAACCAAAAAAAACCAAACCCAAAAACAAAACAAAACAACCCAGTTCATTATCCAGAAATCTCAAATTAGCAAAGCTATTTTGAATTATTTTAGCTTTTCCCATGCTCCTGGTTTCCTTGTGAAGGAAGGGAAGTGTGACTAGCACTGAAGTGCGTCCGTCCGTCCCCCCTGTGTTTCATACCCTTGGGAAGCAGGAAGATCCTGGAGTCTTGGGAAGGAGCCTCATTTCGTGACCATTCCTGCGTAGTCAGGGCCGGGTTCACGCCGTCATCTACACGAAACCATGGGTGGAGGGGATGGGAACCGTGTCTGACTTTCCTTCCGGAGTCCCCTCGTCCCCAGGCAGTGACAGCAGCACTTCCCAAGGAGTGGGGGCTCCCAGCACTGCTCCCTGCCACAGCCAGCTCTGCTCTGATGACTTGCCAGCTCCCTGGTCCTGGGTGACATCTGTTCCGTGCCTCAGTTTCCCCCACCTGTCATATGGAGATGACTGCAGCTCTTCAAGGTGGGTTTGGATGATTTTGGGGCAGAGGCAGGGCAGGAACTCTACATGGAGCAGAGGAGTGGAGGGGAAGGTAATGACAGCAGCCTTTATTTTTGGCTTGGAGAGAAGAGCTGTGACTCACCATTCCTTCACCTTTAAAATCTGCCTCTCCCTGTGACCCTGGGTGGGTGCTGCCGAGGGATGGTGCAGCCAGAGCTGAGCTGGAAGTGATGCCCTGGGCACACTGGGGTTGGTGTCTCACCCTGCAAGTGCCTCCACCCATCCCCTGCACCTTCCCATAGAGGTTGGGAAGGAGGTTTCACCTGAGATCAGCAGCAAGGAAAGGAATTTGGGCTCTCAAAGAAACATTGAGTGGTTACTAACAATGATATTTAGCTGCTCCTACATAGTAATTTTGGTCTGTAAGCCCCAAAACATTTGATGGAAGAGGCCACAATCAATAAAGAGTTTTATTTTCTAATTAAAATACGAGGAGGAAGGGGAAGACACTGTGGATGGATTGCCCACATCTGTGTAGGAGATACTTTAGGGCTCAGTTAGCCACAATGACTCAGGGCTCCCGTGTAGCCCGGCCTGATACTCATGACTGCAGCAGATTGAGAGACTGATAAGAGCTGCCGGGTTCAGAAAAACCTTCACTTGTGCGAGGAACAAAATCTGCCTGAAAAACTGCATTCTTAGCAGCCTGCAAGGAAAGTGCACAGTGCTGTTTGAAATGGGTTTGGACAGGAAAGTCCCTTTTCTGCCTTAGCCTGTTAAAGGATCTTCTAAAGCTAATACCTGCCATCTCCTTGTTGGGTTGTTACTTTTTCCCCTTATGTTTTTTGTTTTTTTTTTCTCCTTGACGTGACTTTTTAAGTCTGCTTGCGTTGTTGTCCCCCATACCCATGCCAGGACAGAGGCTGTGACCAGCACTGGCTGCTTCTTAGAGGAGTTTGAGCTGAGATCTGGAGAAGGTCTCAAGGCACATCCCTGCTGCAGGGCAGGAGAGCTCACGGGTGAAGCACCCAGAGAAAAAGGGTTAAAGTTTCTTGCATCTGCCAGCTCTTGTGGCATCAATCCATTTTTAGCTTGGTACCTGTAACTGAATGATCAGCAGATTTTGCAGACAGCCTTTCTGGGGGCAGGAAATCTCTTCTAGGCCAATAAAACAACTTTGCAGGAAGTTTCTTGCTCATCTGAAGAGCAGAGTGATGGTGAAGGAGAAAGGGCTGGGCAGTCAGTGGTGGCCTGGCTTAGTAAGGAAACAAGAAATATTTCTACTGTAATGTAACACAGCAAGGAAAATATTTACCTAAAATTCTCCTGCAGCCAGTGCTTTGGAGAGCAGGAATTTTATCTTGGGCAGCAGTTGCTGTGTAGAGGATCCCAAAGGTCTTATGAAAGCAGGAGTTTGAGGTGAGGCTTCTGGTACAGTAAAAACAGTGAGTGAGACCCTCGGTTGTGTGAGCCAGGGGAGCAGCAAGTGACAGAAGAGATGTGATCTGCTCTTTTCCTTTTGAAAAGGGAGTTCATTCTCTTTTAAGATAAAAATTAAAATGTAATTACAAACACCTATGATACGTCCAGAGAAAGGAGCAGGAAAGGCGGATAAGTGACTGAAGGAAATCCCTGCCACAAGGACAGAAGGAGCAGAACCTGATTACTTTATCAAAGGCAGTGCAGGTGATGTGATCACTGTGGGAGAGCTTTCATCAGGAGAAGTCTCAGGGTCCTCAATCTCCTCGATCTGCCTGGAAAGGGCAAAGCAGGGGCTGTGCCGAAACTGCATTTGGCTGAGCAGTACAACACACACCGGTGCTATGCTGACAGGGAACCCCAAAAACCAATGCCAGGGGAGGAGGGAGGTTCTCCATCCCTCTGGGATGTGGGCTCAGCTTCCCAGGGCTGCCTGCCTTTCTGGAAGAAGGATTTAGCTAAACATAACCTTTTGGGTTGAGGATGCAGGTAGAAAACCAGATGAAGTGTAGTTTGCTTATGCGCAGCTTGGTCAAGGGGGTGATTTTTCTGGTCTGATGCTCTTGTAAAGCTGAGCTTCTGACTCAGCTCAATGAGATAAAAGGGCAAGAAAGTCTCCAAGGGAGAGAAGGATGGGCTTGTCTCCCTGGAGGGAAGCTTGCTCCTCTTCTACTAGCAGGCACTTGGGGTATGTGCTATGGGGTGAGCTGTTTACATACCTTGCTGCTTTAAATATTTACTGTTAGAGCTCTGGATATTCTTGTTATTCTTTAGTTGCTGTAATTTTCCATCTTTCTCTCCCCCTCTCAGTGCCTTAGGTGCACATGGGTGCAATATGACCCAGCTGGTTTTAATGAAAAGGAACTCCTAGCCCGGATATTTTATTTCACACTTCTCGGGGCTCGCTCTCGGCTGCTTGATTTGCTAAACTTTTATTAGATCCAGGATGATAACATCACCTTTGCTTGGGAAACTCAGAGTGACCCAGGGAGCTGGGACTGACCCAAACTGCCCCAGCCTGTTCTGCTGAAGTGCTTTGAGCTTTTTCACCAGCTCCACGAGACCAGCAGACGTCATCGTGGCGCTTCCCACCACAGTCCATCAAGAGTGTTTGCGGTTTTTTTTTAGTGGTTTACTTCTTCTTGCCTCCTGTTCACCTCAAAAACAGGGTCCCCATCAGAGCATCACACCAATCCCTCTGTGACCTAGTTCAGAGAGTGCCACCAAACTCCAGGCAGGGGCTGTCACATGGACTCTTACAGGATTTGCAAGGGGGTAGATTCTGAACATCAAAAAATGTGCTTGGTTCTTCTTCAGATTGCTTGTATTGATCTTTTAAAATCTTCTTTCCAATAAGGATTTTTAGTTTGTCTTGCTTATTTTTTTTTTTCTCTGCTTTAAACCCACTCTACAACTTTGTGATGAGGGTGTAGTCAGGATGTTTAACAGATTTCGTAAAAGGCTAATCCAGATTCTGTTCTTCCAGCGAGCGAGTCACCCATGGTTTTTAACAAAGTGGGACTTTTTTTCTCGCTCAGTAACAAAGTTAATTATTGACAGCTACATTTTTACCTGCTCGAAATGGATTGCGGATGTGACCTGCATCAGACCGCTTGGGAGGAGAAAAATAAAGACACTTTCTTCCAAAAAATCGATGGCAGTCAGCCCTCGGTGGTGCTGTGCAGAGTGGCAGCTGCCACCACTCACCGCGGTGGGGACAGCAGGGACCTGGCAGCCGGGTGTTGAGCTCGGTGTCACAGGAGCCAGAGGTCCATGGTCATTCCTGTTCTCCTCCAGGCCATCGGGAGTTCAGCCAGGATGACACCCAGGAGCTTTACAGGCGCTGCATTGCATGGAAAGGCATTTTTGTTTCCAGCCGTGATGCAGGGAGATGCAGAGCTGTTCCTCCCTGCACTGATCTGGTACGGTGGTTTCTGACACCACGAGGAGAGAGAAAATGAAAGAGCTGAGCACTGCTCCTGCCTGGGAGGAAACACACTTCACCTACCTCACAACACCATGCCTCTGTTGTAAAGGTGTGTTCTCAAGGTTATTCAAGCAGTTCTCATGTTTTCAAGTAGTGCCTTTCCTTGGGGAGTACAGAAAACCTAGAGCTTTTGAGTCTGGGAAACTGGTACTGCTGGCTTCATTTTCTGGTTCATGTACACTCTGGGGGAGTCTGTGGTGTTTGCAGACTTTAAATGTGTGAAATTAAAAGGGTGGCATCTGTGGTGAAGCTCATACTTTCTGCAGTGACAGACAGTAACTGTACTGCTGTTTTGCATCATTTTCCTTTATGGTTCACCCACAGTGGAATAAAAGCCCAACCCATTCATTTTTCCCTTCCTGTTGATATGCCTGGACACATTTCAGGGGGTATCATCACTTTAAAATGATGCTGTTAAAACACAGGGCGGGGAGGATAAAAAGAGGGTCAAGAGGGCAGGATCTGAATCAACACCGGAAGGGAGAAGCATCTGATGGCGAGATGCTCAACCTGAGAGGGCGTGAGAGGTGGGGAAGAGGCGGCAGTGTCACCGAAGGGGTTGGTGTCGATGCCAGAGCTGGCGTTTTCCTCTCTGGCTCGGGCTGGAGTGGAGGGAGCTGTGGCAGCAGTGAGTGCTCAGCTCTGGGCTCAGCATCGGGCAAGTTTTGCATCCCCTGCTGCTCCTGCAGCGATGATTTTCCAGAGCAGGCTGCCTGGATTTGGCAGTGGTGGGTTAGCGCAGTGCTGGCTGGATTTTGAGGAATTAGAAAACGGAGCGTGGCCGAGTTGTCCCTTTCCAAACAAGGGTAAACCGAGAAGTGAAAGGCTCATCAGCGCCGGAGAACCTCGGGAGAGAGCCCCACCCGTGTGGGGCAGGTTCCACCCTCCGTGGGGCAGCGCTGGTTCGCTCCCCCGGGCTGTTTCCCCTCACCGGGGCTCCGCGCTGAGGGGCACAGCGGGGTCGGGGCGCTCAGCC
>VYXF01008535.1:339858-352612 GCA_013397295.1 Polioptila caerulea
CCCGGGCTCGGCTGCCGCAGTCTCCCCGCGCCGCTGGTGCCCCAGTGGTACCCGGGGCGGGGGTCCTGGCCGAGCCTAGAGTGGCACCCCGCGGGTAGGGAGGGCTGGAAGGAGCGGGATGCCCCAGGGCGGCATCCCCCGGGCTGTCGGTGCCCTTTGTCCGGAGCGGCTGCGCCCGGTTGTATCTGCCAAGGCAGGGTCTTACGGAATGTTTCTCCTTTCCTGCCCTTCCCGAGTTGATTTATGTACTTTTTTCAGCTGGAAACACACGCCTGACCAGACTGAAAGTCTGGGAAAAAAAGCCAGGCAAAAGCCTTTCTGTTGTTTCCCATCTTTGGGGTGCAAACCCAGCCCTGGAATAGCTGGGATGTGGACAACGATCCCAAGTTTCCCGTATCCCTGTAGTGGGGCTGCCTGCCCTGGAAGGCTCTGCAGCTGTCCCGTGGCAGAGCTCCAGCGCTGACTTGCTCGCTAGTGGAGGATCTCTATGCAGCCCCCTTGGCGTGCGGACCGGGATGGCTTCTCCCCGGGTCCCTGCCTCTTCTTGCCTGGGATTCTGGCTTTTTCAGGCAAGAAAGTGAGCTGGAGGGGAGCGTGCTGCTGCCAGATGGGGCTGGGAGTGAGAGACAGGCAGGAGGGGGGCTGTGCCTGAAGCCGGCATTGAGAGATCGGCTCGGGGGAGCTCATCTTCCTGAGCAGAGTTTTGGAAGAGCAGCTCCATCCCTACGCACTCGCGCGTCCTGGCAGCGACCCAAGCGGAGCTTTATGCAGCGGTTTCTAGAAAGGAGGAAAAAAAAAAAAAAAAGCAACAAAAAGCCAGAAGAAATAGCGGAGATGCTGGGGCCGCGGGTGAAAGCTTATCCAGGGGCTGCCTGTGCACCGCTATAGGCTGAGCCTCCACCGCCTCCTGGAGAACCCAGCCTGACCTTCGGGAAGCAGAGCTCGGCTGTTTTTCCTGCTGGGGAGCCGAGGAAGCTCAGGGCTCAGGGGTTCCTCTTCCAGGTCAGGCAGGAAACGGGTGGCAAAGCTGGGGGTCTCTGCAGTCCTTGCCGTGGGGTTTAGACGCGGTCACCTCCCCTGTTCCCAGCCCGTGGGCTTTCTGCAGCTGGAGCTGGCAGTGGAGGGCATAGCAGGAGGCTGAGGGAAGTCACGTCCCTCGGGAGGATTGGAACTAAGAAGTGTTGGGACACAGATCCACCACCCCTTTGGTGTGCTCGGGGTTCAAGGGCGCCTTTGTGACTGTCCTTGAGGGACGCGTGAGCTTCCCCACCGCGGGGCTGCGGGCGCTGATGTAATTACAGCTTCCCTCTCGCTGCCCCAATTGCATTTAAATCCCTGAGGAATGAGTAATTCCCGACTCGCATACGATAAGGGCTCTGCTGTGGGCCCCGGGGCTGCCTGTTTGGGCTGTGTGTGTTCCTCGGTGGCACCGAGCAGCTCTGTGTTGCCTTTATTTTCACTCTGTGGAGCACTTAATAGTTCCTGCCTGTGCAGAGGGAGAGGCTGGGGAAAGCTCCGTGCATCTGAAGCCAAAAGGCCTGGCCTTGCCCTTGAGCAGGGATCTGGGCTATCGTTTCATAATTTAATTAGCTCTCAGCCTTGCACAGCAGCTTCCCAAAAAGCAGGCAATTAATCTCCAGCCCGCAGGGCAGGAGATGCAGTGTTCCTGTCTGCTGGGTGGGTACCTCAACCCCACGCAGCCCCTGGCCAAGCAGGAAAGATCTGCCAAAAATACCATGGAGCAGAAACACCAGACCATCCAGAGCTCTCTTTGTTCCTGCCAGTCACACACTGCCTGCCCTCCCCAGTCACCCTGGCTGTTCCTGCCTGTTTTCCTCGCAGCATCCGTGCCAGTTTTCCTCCCAGCATCCCTGCCTGGTTTCTTGTCCCTGCTGTGTTGCAGCAGGCAGGAGCTGCAGCCTTGGCTGTGGAGCTGCCAGCCTTGGTGAGCCTGAGGAGGATGTGAGGGCCCTTGGGGAGAGGGAAGCAGTACTAGGTACTTGATTCCAGTTTAGTTTCCAGATCAAAGCAACATTTGAGAACAAAACAGAGCACAGCAGAGTGTGTCTTCCTTGTGCCCAATGCTGTGATGGGGATGCTCACAGTGCCCATCTTGCTCTGACCAGCTGGAGGGCACTTGGAAAGTCCATGGGCTTCTGCCCCAGAGAAGCTCTGGATGTCCCATCCCTGCAAGTGTTCAGGGTCAGGTTGGATGGGACTATGAGCAGCCTTGGTTAGTGGGAGGTGTCTCTGCCCATGGCAGTCAGGTTGGAAAGAGATGATTTGTAAGGTTTCTTCCAACCAAACCCATTCTATGATTCTAATCCCCCTTATTTGACTGACAAAAGCTTCCTCATCTCTAATGGGGCAGAACATCATTAGGTCTGTGGTTTGCCAGGATTTACAGAGCATAATAGCTCTGCCCCTGGGTTTATAGATTCTGGCAGGTTTTCAGGAGTGTGGCTGGTTCAGCTGTGGTTGCAGCAGTGCTTCCCAAGCTCACCTCTGCCTCCGAGGGGGCTGTGGGTCCCTCAGGCACAGACCCTGAGTGCAGGGAAGGGAGGCTGGAGTGCTAAATCAACCTGGTGAGATGCCTGTGCAGTGTGGTATCAATCCGTGCCCCCCAGCCCTCCCTGGTGCAGCCCAGGCTGGGTGATGTGGGAGTGTTGGTGTCCACGGTGCCCCACTGTGGAGGGGGTGGATGTTCCTGCTCAGGGCTTTGGGTGGTTGTGATGCTGCACAAAGATAATCCTGCAGTGTGGTACTCATCTTCCTGCCAGAAGGGTAAAGCAGTGTCTGCTGCCTGGTAGTGAGACTGGAGAGATGTGCCCCAGTCCCTCATCCTGGTGGGACGTGGCTGCTGCCGAGCAGAGTCCCAGGGTAACTGAGGCACGTTCTTGCTGGCTCTTGCTGGTGGTGAGTTGGCAGCACTGATGCCAAGCACTCCTTGCCTTTGCCAGGGCTATCAGTCAGCACCAGATTCGTTTCCCTGTAATGTTGAAACACAAATTGTCATAGTGGGTGTAAACTGTGCCTGGTGGAAATGCTGAGCAGGGCTGTAAGTGTGTGGAGAGGCAGGAGGGTGCCCAGGAGTTCTGTGTGGTGCCTGGGGGTGCAGCTTGGGGGGGGCGCAGGCTGGCAGCTTTGCTCTGGCAGAAACCATGAGACAGCATTTGTTGGTTCCTAATCCCTGATTTTCCCATTGCTCAGAGCTCAGCTCCCTTAGGGCTGGCTGGTGGGTGAGCCTTGGCAGTGCTGTGGAGCTGGGTGGGGAGCGTCCAGCCCTGCCAGGACATGACACTGCTGATCAGAAGGTTCCTCTGGCTATTTTATTTATTTACTCTTCCTTACTATTGCACACATTTCAGACACTTCTCTCACCACCCAGTGCAGGATATTTTTAGTATTTCACCAGCAGACTTCATCTCAGTGAGGTACAAACTCATGCTAAGTTATGTCCCTGTTGAAGAGCCACCAAAAAAACATCACCCAGCTCATTTTCAGAAGGCTGCTACATTATAAATAGGCTTTTCTACATGCACAAAACTCATGGACTCGTCCTTAAAATTTCCTGGAGCGAATGCCCGGGATGTCTGTGGGACACGTGGCCGTGGTGCATCCCCGGGCTGTGCAGGGCCAGCGTTCCTGCTGCCCCAGGAGCAGCTGCAGCCGCGTGCTGCGGATGCTGGGACTCAGCCCCGGGCTAATATTAGCAGGAACACGCCAGCGTGGGTGATGTGGCTTGAATTCAGCAGAGTGGCAAGGCCTGGAGAGGGGATGTGCCTCGTGTTTGTGTGAGTGTCTCACTCAGGTGTCCCCTAAGCTCAGCCCAAGGGTTTGCAGGATGAGCGCGGGCCCGGCTCGCACGCAGGGCAGGGGGCTGGGAGCTGGGTGTGTGACTAACAGTCCCTCGTGTGCCAGGGCTCAATGCCTGGAAAAGGAAATGCAAAAAGATCTTTCCGATTTACATGTTGGATCATCCCAACCCTAGGAGTGAAGCAAAGCTCCTCAATTGTTGGATTTCCGGGGCTGTCCACAAAAAGTCGCATTGTGACTGGTCTCGTCTGGAGCTCTTCATCACCAGCTCGGTGTGGGCAGAGCCAGAGCTGCTCACTGATGTAGCTGGTGCTCCAAGACAGCAAAGTCACCTCTGATACCCTCAAAGCTGGGCTTTACAGCCACTTCAGAGTGTGCTCTCTCTTATTCCACATCTACGTTTCTCTATCCGAGACAAAAGGATGGGCTGGATGGGAATTTTCTCCTCGGGTGGTGGCAGAGGAAGGAGCCAGAGGAAGGTGCCTGTGGGAAGGGAAGTTTTGTGTCTTCCCCAGCAGAAGTTGTATCTTCCCCTGCAGAACTGGCCTTCCAGCCACATAGGGATCCATCAGGGGAGCTCTTTGTGGGCTGTCATGCCCTTCACAGGGATGGGGTTGTGTCCTGGCCACCTCTCATTTCACACCTGCAGGGTGTTGTTTGGTCCTGGCACCCCTCTGGTGGCACCAGCAGTTTGTACCCAGCTGCTGTGCTGATGCCACCATGGGAAGAGCCCTCCCGGGTGCAGGAGACCCCTCCTCCCTTCCTTCCCTGCCACAAACAGTGCAGGTAAGGAGAAGCCCTTGGGCAAGAAGGGGTTTGTTGCTGGCTCCAACTCATTCTGGACAGCTCTCATCTCCTGATGGCTGTGACTCAGGCTTTCACCCTGATTGCTTTTATGAGGCTGCTGGATGGAGCTCAGCCCTTGGGTCTCCTGGGGACCCCTCCAGAGCAGTCCAAGGGCAGTGTCCATCCCGGGTGGCTCTTGGTTGGTTTGTGTGCCAGAAGGGGAGATGCCATCGGTGGTGTGTGACCCTGCATCCTCCCAGCCCTGCTGGCACCCGGGCCAGGGCAGTTTGGGATGGGGTTGCCCAGGTGTGGGCACAGTCAGTGTCAGCCAGCCTCCTGTGGAGTGCAGGGCAGGGGACACTGTGACATCAGTCTGTGCCACCATCCTGGTGGCAGCACAGGACTCAAACATCACAGAACCGTGCAGCCCCTTGCCAGTGTGAGGTGGGTGCTCTGCAGCCTCTCCCAGCCCTGGGAGTCGTGGCAGGGATTAGTGGGGAGGGCAGTGGTGCTGCACTGCTTTGGAGGACAAGGAGTGTGGTGAGGACTGCGGTTGGGACTCAGTCTTTCTTTCATCTTGGCCATTGGAAGTAAAAACACAGGGAAATGTGCAAAGGATGGGTTTTGTTTTATTTTTCAAAGCACGTTTCCCAGGGAGGAGGGGGCAGGAGGGCTCTGCTCTCTGCCAGCCCTCGGGATGTTTGGCCAACAGCTCGGACTGCAGTGCTGGGTGTCCCCTCCAAGAGAGTCCTCAGAGCTGGCTGCAGGGACAGCAGCAATCAGTGGGCAGGAGTGTGCAGCACTGAGGGGGTGAACGGCTCCTGGCTCCCTCTTTCACCCCTTTTACCAATTTACCCTTTTTCTGTAGCTTTTTAACCAGCATGTTGCAACACCACCCATCAGAGCATCTCCTCAAATGGAGACTTCACTGATTTAATCACCCAGTCCCTGCTCCCCGGGCTGGTCACCCACCTGAGTCACTCTCCATGTCCCTTGTGTGAGCACTGGGGCTCATGACACCTGGAGATGGCATCTGTGGCACCAGCACGGGGCAGGCTGGGCTCTGCAAGACCATCTGCATCATACTTTTGTCTCTGGGTAATCGTTTCGAGGCATTTTAGAAATATTAGTGAACCAAACCAAATCCACAGCCCCATGGGAGGCACAGAAAAGATTTATTTCTCTCCTTCCTCCTCCCCCCATGAAAGGAAACTGGAGCACAGAGGAGAGACAGGAGCTGGAGTGAGCCCGTGGCAGAGCCAGTAATGCAATCTGCTGGGCTGGATAGCCTGTGTTTTATGTAATTTTCTGTACAAGTATGAAATGAATATAAGGGATGTAAAAATATACTGGTCTGATCTGGAAGCATTTTGCTGCGAGTTAATGGTTATATAAACCCAAGTGTAATAGAGAATCAAGCTAAAATCTTTTGAGAACTGCATTATAGGGACTGGAAAGCTGGGATTTTGTATTAATCTGAGTGTGGATTTTATTTTATTTTTTCTGTTCTTAGTCCTGAGTTTGCTTTTGCAAGGTCATTTCTGGGAAAGGAGCGGTTTGCTGCATCAGCCTCAGGCTGTTTTATACCTTGCTATGAGTGAGAGAAATACTACTTTGATTGATGTCAGAGCCCTGAACTTGCATTTATCCCCAAATTTCCACCAGAACTCACCTCTTGGTACTGTTTTCACCATTCAGGAAGTCCCTGCATAGTGACAGCAGGTTGCCAGCCTTTTCTTGTACATGTGATTCGTGTCAGAACAGGCAATCTACTGCAACTTCTTTTGAATGCTGGCTGTAAAGTCAGAAAAAGGATTTATTTAGGCATAAACTGTTCATAACCTGACCCAGGATAGTGTGAGAGCCAGGGTACAACAGCAGAGTGTCACTATATATATAGATACAGATATATATAGATATTTTGTATATGTAGTGCAGCAATGTTGGTTTATTGGTAAAGGTGTGAAGCCTCCTGTCACAAGCACTGGGAGGGGCCCCAACAACCCTTACTTCTTTCCTTTTTTAGATCACCAGAAGCTTTGGGAAAGGTGCTTTAACAATTTCCTGCCTTGGTTTCTGTGGATGTAAGAGGGGGTCTGAGTTTCTCAGGCTGTTTTGAAGCTGTGTGTTCTCACAAAATCCTGCCAGCTCATGCAGCATCGCTTGCTGCCTGCACTGCCGGGGATTTTCCATCTCAGACCCTTGATTCTGACCCCACTGAGGGGCTCAGGGGAGCTGGGAGCATCTTTTTGTTGAGATGGGGTAGAGACATCCTGCAGGAGTGCAGCTCCCTTCCTTTTCAGCTGTGGGACCTTTAGGTTGAATACACAGTGGATATACCCTACAGCTATGTCCAGAACACCCTACTTGCCCCCATAACTGAGCCTTTAGTTCACTCCAGTGCACCCATCTCTGGTATGGGTGGTGGCAGCTCTTCAGTGGCACCACTCAGGGGAGGTTTGGATAAGCCAGACCCAGGTGGCCCCGTGGTGATGTGGGCAAACACTCCTTGCTCTCAGCCTGGGCCAGAAAAGCGCCGCGAGCACCCTGCTGCCTGTGACAGGGCTCTGGGAAGCTTTAAGGGCCGTGAGCAGCGAAGGCTGTGTTGAGTTTCCAAGGGTTCCTTGAAAGATGAGAGCTGCAGCCTCCCCCTTTTCCTGCCTGGGAACAGGAGGTGACCATCTGGTAGCACTTTAGAGCGAGCCCTCGCTCTCAAACGGTGCCATTGTGTGGTGGGAAATAACGGGGCGCCGGCTGCCCCGGCCCCAGCAGGCTCTCCTGTGTCCAAAAACCCAAGGAACGCTCTCTGTGCTTAAGCAAGCAAGCAAATGTAACCCCTGGGTTACCGAGACCACGCGAGGGGCACAGGATGTTTAATGGGAAGCAGTTGGGCGCTGCGGCCGCGACGGAGCTGGAGGCTCTGGCTGGGAAGCAGGTCCCGGAGGAGTCAGCATCCCTTGCTGTTTATTTTGGTCTCCTCCTGAGCTCTGTGCATACATGTTTCCTTGTACAAAGCCTCCCCCGGCCTGTTGGTGGGATATTCTGTTTAAGAAGGGAAGGGAGGAGGAGCAGATGTTGCAGATGTTCCCTGGCTGAGCCCCCCTGGGTGCTCAGAGCTGGGCTGCAGAGCAGGGTGAGCCGTGGGGACAGTGTGCTGTGTGCTCCAGAGCTTCCAGCTGGGGCACGTGGGGTCCTTGTGCAGGAACCAGATCCCTTCATGGCACCTGGGCACCCTGGGCTTGCCAGGGACTCTCCTTCCACAAGAGCTGTGTGTGTGGGAGTCCCCAGTGCCACTCGCTTGTGACAGCACTGAAAGACTCTTGGCTGTTGCATGAGCTTCTGGGATTTGAACCAGACCTCTGCCCTCTCTCCCCAGTTTAGAGGATCCCTGAAGAGCAGCTTTGGCTGATGGCCTGTGACCTGCTGGGGGTGACCAGGAGGACACAGTGGCCTCACTGTGCAGCCATCCCCAGCACCGCTGCATGAAACAGAAAGGAAAATCAATGTTTGCTCTTTTTCACCCCCTGTGCCTGCTTGGGGGCCATTTGAGCTGGATGAAGGCACACAGTTCTTGCCCCCAAGTGCCTGTGGAGCAGGTTTGTGTTTTCAGGAGAGCATGTCCTTGTGCTCAGCTAACAGAGCTCCACCTCAGACAGCCCGTGCCTCTCCCTTCCAACAGGAGGATTAGCAGTGGTATTTTTGAAGCCAGCTCTGCAGAGCTGGGTGGTGCTGAGCAGAACACTGTGACCTTGAGAGGTTTGCAAAGGTCTGGTCCCCAAAGGGACATCGCAGTGGGCATTTCCCAGCACAGACATGATGGTGGAGGCTGCACCCAATAGGAAGCGCTTGGAAATCTCATTTGAGGGGATTTTGGGCTTTCCCTGCCCAAAAGCCTCTGCCTTCAGCAGTGGTGGATTGAGCCAGAGATGTCTGAATGGGTCTGGAACTGGTTGAAAGGTAGCACATGCCAAAGGCAGCGCAGGCTGTGCTCAGCCCCTCGTGCAGCTCCAGAGGAAGAGAAGGAAGGGTGGTGCTCAACATCAGCACTTTCCCTGCTCAGCTGCCTCCAACAGCAGCCAGTCAATGGGATGGTGGGGCTGGGGAAGCCCTGCTGGTGCCCCAAACCCCCTGGAAAATACAACAGTGGGGGCAGTCCTGCAGCCTGGCCAGCCCAGGCCCTGCTTAGGGCAGGGACAACTTGTTTGGGGCTGGCAGGGACTGGAGCCCTTGGGGACACAGAGAATTGGCCACAACTGCCCATGTGGGACCCTGGCACAGCGGGTGGGAGTGGGCTGTGGGGCCCTACAGCCCTGCCTTGCCTTCAGCTCCTGTTTTTGTAGGGAACACGGACACTTCCCTGCAGGAAGCCGGGAGGAGGGTCATCGAAGCAGAGGCTGTTTACTTTCCTTTCCTGGCTCTGGGCAGGACACACTATTTATAAGTTTTTTCTCTTTTTTTGAGAGCTGTTGTGCTTCCTGAGGTTCTTCTCTCTCCTCATGCAAGGAGGAGAGGCAATGCTGAGCAGGGAACTGCAGCCGTGCTCGGTCCCCCTGAGGGCCACCATTGCTGAAGGTGACATTCCCGAGGATCGTGTTCATGGGGCTCTGTCTCAGAGGTGGAAACACAAACCCTCGTGGTCACAGTCCTGGGATGTCTGACCTTCTCCAGACCACGCTGAATTCAGGGCAGTGGCCAAAACGTGCCAGCAGGACATGCTGGGTACCGAAATCCCTGTGAGACACGAGACGGACACCCCATCCTGCAGAGCCGTGGGTGAGAAAGGTCCTGGGTTGTCCCCAGGCAAGTCAGTGACCCTGCTGGGGAGGAAATGCCCCTGGGACCTGGGGCTCCTCATGATTTTGCTGTCAGAAACCGTGCTGAGCCATTTCTGCCCCTCTTTGGGGTGGAGGTTCCTTGCCCAACCCCTCAGTACCCCCTTCCTGCCCGCTGGCACAAGGGAGGAGTTATCTGGAGGGCTTGGCTGTCCTGAGACTGTAATCGTGGTTCTGCAGCTCTGCCTCAGGCTTTTTGAACCCCTTTGTGTCTGGGCTTTGACCTTATTCTCTTTTCTGCAGCAGGGCCCAGGAGGACCTGGAAAAAAGCCATTTTTGGGTGTTGTAGTTCAGTCCAGCCCTTGGATAAGGACACAGGGGCTGGCTGTGCTCCAGAAAGACCACAGGGGTGCACTGGGGAGGTTTACCCTGGGCTTGGGGCACTCTGGGGGACTTAAAATCAAAAGAAAGGGCCATGTGGGTCAGCACTGCAATCAGGTTGCTCACCATTTCTTTAGGAAGGGGCAGCAGGGCTCAGAGGAGTGGAGATGATGGATGTGGCTCATGTGAGGAACCCTTGGAGGTCAGCAGGGCTGTTTGTACCCAAAGCTCGTTAGCAGGTCAGAAAGCAATCCCCAAACCACTTGGTGCTGAGGGATCTCCAGGGCAGTGTTCATTAAGGAAAGATGCTCGTCAGCATTTCCTTTGCTGCTGAGTTCCTTGAGAGCATTTACCCTGCTCCTCAAGACACGTCTCTCAGGAGGTTAGAGAGCTGCTTGTTGAAGGGAAGAGGTGGAGACTGAGCTGGCTGGAGGAGTGACAGGCAGGTTTGAAGAGCCTGATGTGGCTGGAGCTGTGATTCCATCCCCTAGGGAGCTGCCAGTGCCGTGTCCTCTGCTGCTCTTGCCCACCCAGCTTTGCTCAAGGCCAGGCAAGGGCTCCCCGTCGGGTCGTCCCTTCCGCTCTCTTTGTTTCCAGCAAAATGCAAACTGGGCTTGGCTGGTGCATTGTTTTAAATGTGGGGGTTTTGGGAAAAAGAACAGCTCAAATGGTAGTTTCTGCATAAAGTGTGTGATGGAGAAGGGAAACTGTAGAAAATCTGTGCTGGGGGGGTCAGAGCTCCAGCTCAGGGTTGGAGACCTGAGAGTTTGAACATGTTGAAACAGCTTTCCAGTGTGGGGCTTTATTTGGATTAATTATTCTGGGGATGCTGAGAGCTGTGACTTGGACAGAGAGCTGCAGTGCATGAGCTGTGCCAAGCACAGACTGCAGGGCAGGGACTGCTGCAGGGAGCATCCCACCCCTGGGAGCAGGTGATGGCATTGCTGGGAGAGCTCCACAGAAGCCAGAAAACAGATAAATCTGAGAAAAAAAGCATTTTTTAGTTTTTATTGCCTCCCTCCCTTCTCCTACCAATGGGAATATTTCTGAGATGCAAGACAGACTATTTTGCCACGAGGTGCCCTTTGTGGGACCCTTCCTGGGTTTACAGGGAGGGTGAGTGTTGTGCTTTGGTGCTTTCCTCTCTCCATGGCCACAGAGCAGCCGTGGTGCTGTTCCCCTCATGCTGACATTGGGATTGGATCTCTCTGTGCATCCCTCCCTCCCTGCCCATGCCAGCTGGGAGCCCACCCCAGACTCCTGTTGCTTCCCAGCTGTTCCCATGCTGGGCTCTGGACCACAACTGGGGGACACAGGTGTGTGTCCCTTCATGTCTGTCTGTCCCTGAGCACAGAGGGGCTTTTGGTCTCTGGTACAGAACATCCTGGGCAGGCTCCTGCTCTCAGGCTCCTCAGTGCCCATCCAGCTGGTTTTGCAGCCTGGGGTTCATGTTGAAGAGGTTTTGGGGTATTCTTGGAGTATTTCCCCCAAAAGGAAAAGCGGGAGAACTGGGGGTGTTCACCTTCACTCTGTATTTTCACATTTTAACCCCTGGCAGTCTCCCCATGGCATGGGGAGCTCCAAGGGCCCTGCCTTCTTCACCATCTCCTGTGCCACTGCCAGGGGACGTGACCATGGTTGTCCCAGCCCCTCTGCCAGGACAGAGGAGGTGGCATCTGCTGCTGCCCTGCCTCATACCAGGGCAGAGCTGGGTGCCACGGGGATTGTCCCCTCCCTGTCCCACTGGCTGGACCCAGCAGTGACCCATGGCTCCTGTCCTGCACAGGATGAGTCCAAGGGATGGAGGGTCCCCCACGTCCCCAGGCCCTGCCCTGGGGGGTCAGAGCAGCCCTGGAACACGGGTGCTTCCTGCATGGTGGCTCCTCTCCAGCTCCACCCCAGGGCTGGGAGGATCTCCTGGGATGAGGCAAGGCTGTGCTCCAGTCTCTCCCTGGGATCCTGATGTCCTGTGGGATCTCAAGCCCAGGTTTTTCAAAGGCTAAATCTCACTGCTACTGTTCTGTTGATGTAAAGGATGGGTGGACTCATTGCTGGCCATTAGCAGTGTGGCTGTCACCACACTGAGGTTGTCACCACCCTGAGGCTGTTCCCAGCTTGGATTTTGCTGGCAGTGCTCACAGGAAAGCCTGTGTTTATCTGTGCATCCTTTGGATGTGAGAGGGAAAGCGAGGTGTTGGAAGCTGGATCTCTGTCTTCCCCCAAGTCCAGTGCCTGGCTCTGCTCTGCCATTCCATGGTGGGACCTTTGCCCCACTCTGAGTGTGGGATGGAGGGCAGTGTGAGGATGATTTCTGCTCTGGGGCTGAATTTCCTGGCCCTGATTTGTTTTATTAGTGGTTTTTTAACTTGTCTGGAGAGGCAGGGCCTTTAACCCCCAGCTGCTTAAATGGATTATGAGTCCTGGGATGAAGGGGCATAAATGGAGTTATGAGCCTTGTGCAGTGTCTGTAAGCATCTCTGGAGACACTCAGGTGGATGCTAACTAAATCCTGAACTACTTTTCATGTTTTTCAGCTCTGAAAAGATCCTTTGAGGTCGAGGAGGTAGATCAGTCTTCAAATTCCTCCACCCCACAACGACGGGCCCCGAACACCCTCCTCAGGTCCACCGTGTCCAGCTCCACGCAGAAGTTTCAGGAACTCGGCGCCAGGAATTCGGAGCCATCCGCCCGACATGCGGAGCCCACAGTCCAAAGATCCCCCAAACCCCCTCTGAGGAGAGTGGAGCTCTCTGGACCCAAACTGCCTGAGCCGGTGTCCAGAAGAACAGAAATCTCCATTGACATCTCATCCAAGCAGGTGGAGAACTCCACCGCAGGCTTGTCGCGGTTCGGCCTCAAACGAGCAGATGTGGGGCACAAACCCCCCGAGCCCACGGCCCGGAGGACTGAGATCACCCTGGGCAAGCCTCAGGAGCCGGGGCTGCGCAGGGCGGAGGCGCCGGCCTCCAAGATCCCCGAGCTGCCGCAGCGCCGGGCAG
>VYXF01008535.1:352774-378659 GCA_013397295.1 Polioptila caerulea
GCGCCCCGGCGCCCCGAGAGCCAGGGGGCCAGGGCTGCCGAGGCCCCACCGCGGCCAGCGGAGAGCTCAGAGCCTGCCCTGCCCAGCCAGCCCCTCCAGGCAGAGCCAAAGCTGCAGCCGGTGCCCGTGGAGAGCCCACCGAAGAGAGAAGAAGGTGAGTGCAGCCCAGCGGGGCTCGGGGTGGTCACTGCCTCCCTCGGGTGTCACACGGGAGGTGCCAGGGGCTGTGTGCTGCTCCTCCAGCTCCAGTGGTGACGCCTCTGGAGGGAGGATCTGTGCTCAGATGTGTCCACACGCAGAGCTGTTATCCTTGGGCCTATCCTGCCTGAAAGAGCTGTCAGGTTCAATAAGAAATTCTGTCGAGTCTAGAAGGGAAGGAAGGAGGAAATGCCAAAAGCCTGGGTGCTGGGAAATGACAGCTCTGCCAGCTCAGGCCCTGTGTGCAGACCTGGAAAGGCCCTGGAAAGGCTCCGAGGTGTGGGAGAGGTGCTGGCTCTGGAATGTTGTTGGGATATTGTTGTTTGGTGTTGTTGTTTATGGTTGTGGGGCAGGAACTGCCTCTTCATTAGCAGAAGTCAGGGGTTTTTTGACCTTGGAGACAAAGTCTAATAACATCATGGACCAGAGCCACTATTAAACTGGAGACCTGGCTTATATTAGCTCTATCTTGTTTTCAATTAATTCCATATTAAAGCCAGCTTCCCTGGCTTGCCAGCTGTCATTTATTCTCCATAATGTTTTGGAGATTTTCCTTTCAGACCTGTTAATTACTTTTCCATTCTCCATCGCCCACGAGCTCTCTCCTGTGAGGGATCGGGTGGTTGGGTGGAGGGCACCCCCTCCCTCCCCACCCTGTGCCTCTCCCTGGGGGCTGTGGGATGGGGTGAGATGGCTGAGCCAGGACCTGGGAGGTCCTTGCCTGGCCCTGGAGCTGGACCAGGGTGCAGCCCTGTGGTCACACTGATGTGCAGAGAGGCCAGGCTGTGGTGTGTGCTGGTGTAAAACCAAGTCAGGAGTCAGCAGGGGAGCTGATATCAAACCTGCAGGACTCCAAGTGGATTTTTCTTTACTGTGAGTGGTGTAAGAGTGGCTTTTCTGAGCTGGGTTTTTTTACCATCTCCAGCTGAGCACAGCTGAGCTCTGAGCTCCAGCCCAAAGATAGGGTTTGTGTGAGCCCCTCTCTCTGTGTGTGGTGCCCAGGAGGCCCATCCTGCCCCGTGGGTGGGTGCTCAGCCTCATCCTGCTGGGTCTGGGCTGCTCTGAGTGTGCCAAGCTCTGAACCCCACGGATCGTTGGGCACTTTAAGAGCAGAAGGCTGGCTGAGCTGCTGAATCCTCCAGCTGCCCAGGGCAAGGAGAGAGGGGGGACAGCTGCTGGGACGAGTGTTACCCCTCAGCCCAGCTGTCTGGAGTCTGCCTTGCAGCACGAGCCAGCCTGGGTCTGGTACAAAAGGGGCTTTCAGTCCAAATGTCTCTAAGAATCATCACAGAATGGTTTGGCTTGGAAGGGACCCTAAAGATCATCTAGGTCCAACCTCGCTGCCATGAAGAGCCAGAAAACTAATTTGGAGGGGTCATGAGGGCTGTGTCTCCTTTTCCCTGGGTGTCAGCACAGGGGACAGCCCAGGCTCACTGCCAGAGCGTGAGCCAACACCCACCCTAAGGTGATGCTGGGCAGGTGGGGGACCTCTCTCCTTGCAATAGCACAGAGAGATTTTGGGGGGCTGCACAGGGACCCTCAGGATGTCCCACGGATGGGTGCAGGCACGTTGCCAATGTTCAGCAGCTCCACTGCAGCTTTAGCCCCACCACAACCCCCCAGATGAAGATGCAGAGACAACGTGTGGCAGCTCCTGCTCCAGGGTCTGCGTCGGTCCCCAGGAGTGCTCCTGGGGCACTGGACACCCCTGGATCCCGTTGCTGGTGGCTCTCCAGCACAAACAGCTGAGCAGGGGATGCAGGCAGCTGCCTCCAGCTGCCCTCACTCCTGTGCTGGGGCTTGCCTCCCCCAGCTGCCAGGCTCAGCTGCCTTGCCCTGCTGCTGGAGGTATGCAGGAGAGCGTGTTGTGCAGGAAGAGGCCGGGCAGAGGAGAAGAACAGTCACAGGGAGCTTGGCAGTTCAGAACAAACCACAGGAAAGGAGTAATTTCAGTGCTGAACTTCATTAGGGCAGCGTGGCTGGCGGCGTGGGCTGAGCCCACTCCAGAGCTGGGCTTCCTGATGGGGGGGGAGAAGAGCAGGAGGTGTTTAATGGGGCAAGAAATGTTCCTTCCCCTCTGTGTTCTCCCTCCCTGAGTCTTTGTGCTCTTTTGCACTCCCTGGGGAGCATTTGCTTTGTTTATGCTGCTGTAACATTGAATTGGGCCAGTAGTGACAGGGAGATGGGACAGAGGCACTCATCCCTGTGGGATGTGCCACTGCAAAGGTGGACTCTGTGTCCCCAAAATCTCCAGTGGAGATGTCAATGGAGATTTTATGGTGCTCCCCAGCTGGGACAAGGGAAGGCGATGGGATGCCCAGGTGATGTGGATTGCCATAGTTGGGGTCTGCCAGAGCAGTGTGAGCTGGGCTGTGCAGTGGGTGCAGCCAAGGGGAGGACCGGCAAGGACCTGTTGCTGTGGGCTGAGAATTTGTGATGGGGGCTGCAGCCCTCAGCCCTCCCACGAGTTTCAAGCTCCCATCCTGTTGTGGACACCCAGAGATGGAGAAGTGAAGCCACACGAACCTTGGGGTGACTTTTCTTCTGTCCTGTGCTGCTAGGGTGACACCAAGTGTGGGGCTTTGGGGGTCATAGGGATTTGGACAGCTGTTAACACAGTGAGACTCCCTGGGATGGAGAGCCCAGGGCTGAGTGGAGCTGCAGTGAGTCCTTGTTTCCAGCTCTTTAACTGTACAAAGAAATTAAAGCTGTAGGGAAAAGTTTTTTTCCAAAACCAGCTGACAGATTCAGGCTGGGTTATGGGCAGTCTTTTTTTTTCTTCTTGTTATTATTTTTAATTGGAAAATTCCTACGGGCCAGGATTCCAAATGGAGGGGCTGAGTGGGAAACGCTGAGTCTCGTTTTGTGAACGCAGGTGCCAAAAATGAGATAATCTGGAAAAATCTGGACCTGCAAGCCCAGTGACTTGGAAGGAAGAGCGGGAGCATGTGTGGGGGAGAGGAATGTGTCCCATCATGGAGACACTGCCTGATCCAGGACACCACGTGCACGGGGAGGGCACTGCCTGCTCCCCCTCCCTGCGTGTGCCCCTTCCCTGGCTGTGCAGGGAGCAGCCAGGGCCCCTCGGTGTGGTTTTTGGGGTGTGGTTTTTGGGGTGTGGTTTTTGGGGTGTGGTTTTTGGGGTGTGGTTTTTGGGGTGCGTTTTTTGGGGTGCAGTGTGGGCACTGAGGATGCCAGGAGGAGGCCCTGGCTGTGGCTGTGATGGTGCTGGTGCTGCTCTTCTTGGTGCTGTCCCCAGGCTCGTGATGTTGTGTTCCTGTGAGGTCACACTGCCAGGCACGTGTCCCTTCTTTGTGTGGGCACAGTTTGTGTGGGTGCTGTCCCATGTGGCAGCTCCAGCTGGGCAGGATACACCCCAGGATATGAGGCTGCCCTCTGCAGCCAGCCAGCCCCAGGAGGATTTGTTTGCCTTGCTGGAAGTCCCTGAGGGCCCATAGGAAAAGCAGTGACCTCCCCAGTGGAGCTTCATTATGCAAAGGGATGGTTTCCCACAGGAAACACCACGGTTCCCACTTCCTTTCCCTGCCACAGTCGGATCTGAGACCAGGAGAGGGCGAAGCTGGGGATGCAACATCAGAGGGACACGGGGCTGCTGAGGGAGTCCAGAGGAGGCCACAGAAATGCTCTGAGGGCTAGAGCTCCTCTGCTCTGCAGCCAGGCTGGGAGAGCTTGGGGTGTTCACCTGGAGAAAAGGCTCCAGGGGGAGCTCAGAGCCCCTTCCAGGGCCTAAAGAGGCTCCAGGAGAGCTGGAGGGGACAAGGGTCTGGAGTGACAGGACAAGGGAAATGGCATCTCACTGGCACAGGGCAGCATTAAATGGGATATTGGGATTAAATTCTTCCCTGTGAGGCTGGTGAGGCCCTGGCACAGGTTCCCAGAGCAGCTGTGGCTGCCCCTGGATCCCTGGCAGTGCCCAAGGCCAGGCTGGACATTGGGGTTTGGAGCAGCCTGGGANGGCTTGGAGCCCCCTGGGACAGTGGGAGGTGTCCCTGCCTGTTGCAGTGTGTTTCTTGTTAATAGTATGTTCTGTTATTGCCCAAGTAATGATTTGGTCCAAACTATGCCCTCCTACCCACCTTGTCCATCTCCCCTGAGTTCCCTGTCAATCCTACCTTGTGCCAACCCCCTGCCTGGAATTCCCCTTCAGAAATCCCCTAAAGCAGGATGTCACTCAATGTGACCCAATTTCCCCTCTTCCCTCCCTCACTGGACGATGCCTTTGTGAACCCTGTACCCCTCCCCAGCTTCCCTCCAATCAGCCAATAATTGTCCCCTCCCTTTAGACCTCCCCCATATTTAAACTGTTGTACACGTGCATTTTCTGTCTTTTGCCACCATATTCCCCAGAGTAATAAAATCATCTTTTATCCTGTGCAAAACACCTCTCCCTCCTCCTTGTCTCCTTCAGGCTCAGACTGACAGCCAAAAAGGTCACAGAGCAAAGGCTCCAGTCACATTTCGGGTCACCCTCCCCCTGGGGTGTGACCACAGGCTGTAGTGACAGAGCCAGCGTAGCCCTGGCAAATTGCATCACCTGCCCATGACAGAGTGGGACTCTTAGGTCCCTTCCAACCCAAACCAGTCTGTGATTCCATGCTGAGTGCAGGGTGACCCTGGCCCTGGCCTTCATGGCCTGGCAGGCCCCTTCCATGGCTGGCTTGTGTCTCTGTGGGCGAGGCTGTGCTTCCACATCATCTCCTCAGCTCCTGAGCCTTGCAGGAGGGACCCAGGGCTCAAGGTGTGTCTGGGGAGGCCAGAGCCTCCTGTTCCAGGCAGAAGGTCACCAGACTGTGGCTCATGGGGTCTGTGCTCCAGCACCCCCAGGAACCTTTGATTCCCCCCCGTGATGAAAATTGGGGCAGAGGTGCCTTTGCTGGCTGAGAAGGGGGTGACTGCTCCCGCCTGCCGTGGGATTTGTGTTCATCCAAGTGGTGCTGAAAGGCAAAGGGAGACACAGCCCTGGCTGAGGGGGGCATGTAGGAACCAGACCCAAGAGTTTCTCTGTTTATCCTGTGGTATTTGCATGTCTGGGGCCCATAGCAGTCGTGCTGGGGAACATGCTCCCCACCCATCAGCTCCTTTGGATCCTCCAGCTTTCTCACATTTAGGTTAATCATCCTACAGGCTGATAAGGCAAATAAAATCCGTTATCTTGACCAAGATAAAACCAAGAGTTTGCTTTGATCTCCTGCAGTAAGGCCTGGCCGCTGGTTTTGTGACTTCTCTGCTGTCTGCCGAGGGAGGGAGGCGATGGCAATGGTGATGAACCTTCTATAATTAAGGAATCAATCCCTTTCAAGCTATTTCTAGACTGCTGTCCCTGCCTGAGATGTTTCTGTTGGCCAGTGGTTGAAGGGACACCATAGGCTGGGTGCAGTGCCAACTCCATAAACTCTGTCAGAGAATTGAATTGAGATTCTTTGAGATAACTTTGTTTTGAGAAGATCAAACGTTGTTGTGAGCAAAAGAAGATAAGTTGACAGCAAGCCAGTTGTGTTCCTTACACTCCTCCAGCAAACAACAGACACAGAGGCACTTCTACATTGTCCAAAATGCCGTGGTGAAGCTGAAGTGAATGTGGCTATAAATGGAAAAAGCAGCTGGTCTTGGATTGCAGCCTGTGCTCAGACTTCTTTGGGCCCAGTTTTTCTTACATCTGTTAGAGGTTTTAAAGGAGGGATGTGGGGAGAGAGCTGCTTTCATTTGGGTTGGTTAAATCTGGGTCACTCATTTCATTGATCTTCTGAACTGGTC
This sequence comes from Polioptila caerulea, assembly GCA_013397295.1. Taxonomy (NCBI): domain Eukaryota; kingdom Metazoa; phylum Chordata; class Aves; order Passeriformes; family Certhiidae; genus Polioptila; species Polioptila caerulea. The sequence goes on from VYXF01008535.1 coordinate 358,748, forward strand.
TCTGCACAGAAGTTCCCAGGGTTTCTGTAGGGTCACATGCATCAATACTTCACCCTCTTGAATAATTTTGGTTTATCTTGGCATGTAGGTGGCACTAGACACGCCAGGAAACAAAGCTGGACCCAAGGGTCTGGTCCAAAATATTTTGCAAACAACAGAACTTTGCAGATGTTTATGCATTTATGAAAAGCAAATAATTTTAACAAACCATCTAAGGTTGCTGTGCCAGCCTAGGAATGACATTTGGGGTTGCTGGATTTGTTTCACTTGCAGTTTGTTCTGTGTGGAAGCTGTAGGCTGGTTTTTGCATGGCAAAAGGCCATTTGTCCAACAGGAATGAGGGGTGGCTGAAATGAAGCTTTTTTCAGCACCTTGAGGTTCAGAGGTTGATGATGCTGTGGTAAATATGAACATAAACCCTTGGATTTGCATTTAGCTTTTCAACCCTTGAGAAGATGCCCAGGGTTTGTCCGAGTCAGGTGGGCTGACCAGGTGTTCTGTGTTATTCCCAGAGGTGGAGGTGAAAAGGGATTTGTAGCAGCACAGAACTGGGTAGGGCATTAATCCCGTGTTATCCTGAGTGCTTGACAGCCCCCCAGCCAGCCTGGTCCCCTTGGGCCAGGTTGTTCTGTTACTGTGGATGATCATTTGCTGAAGTGTGTGTGTCAACCTTTTCTTTGATGCTTATCCATAGTACTTCAACTTTTTACGGTGGCTCTGCCTTCCCCCTTTCCTCCTCTCCTGCTGCACATGGAGTGGGACAGACATTCCTTCCCTCTTTCAAAGAAAAGCTCAGCTTGTGGAGATCTCAGAGTAAGAAGATTAGATGGGAACCCAAAAGGTTGTGGTGCCTTGGAGGAGAGGGCAGTGATAAAAGTTAATGATGTGTAAGCTCCTGAAAGGAGCTTTCTCAGCCCCAGCTCTGTGGTAACTCACAAGTCTGGATTTGTAGGGCATTGCTTTCAACTCCAGCTCAAGTTGAGCACCTGGGACGTGTTTTGTGTGGGCTGGGTAGATCTGGAGGGGCATCACAGGAACTGCCCTACCCAGCTGGGGCTGCAGCTCCTGCCTGTGTTTGCTTCCCCTGAGTGTTATGGTGCTGGATGGGGAATTTTGCTCACTCTGCTCAGCATTTGCTCTGATCTTGTGCTGTTCTCTGCTGAGGCACTGAGGAGTTGGTGTGCTCTGGACCCTTCTCTGAAGCTCTGACATGTGGAGGTACGGGATGAGTCCCTGATTCAGTCTCTGAAGCTACAAATGTGCAGGCTCATGCTCCATCTCCTGCAAGATGCACTCAGGGCACTCACTGGCAGCTCCCCCCATCTGCAGTGGAAATCAGTTCATGGACCAAGAGCCAGAAAAACACTGAGGAGATGAGAGCCTGGTCGGGACCCTGCCTTTGCTGTCCATTCCTCCATTGTCTTGGAGGAATCCCTCCACCCACTCCAGCTTCTCCTTTTGTAACAGGGAGCTTGAAGGTGGCAAGATGCCTGAGGTTCAGTCCTTGCGTTGGGTTCTTTCTTCTTCCAGGTTCAGCTGGTGATTAGGAATTAGCTGGTCCTGCTTCCAGAGGTGCTGTGGGATTGTGCAGGGTGGGAGAAGCCACTACCCAGGTCACTGGAGTGGCTCTACAAGGGGAGGTCCTGAGCTCTCCAGGAGGAAAGGGCTGTATCAGGTGTTTGCTGTATCAAAACCTTGCCAGTCTACCTTGCTTTCTCCTACATTTGAAAAACCCATGGTTGAAGATGAAATAAGGATTTGGAAGGCAGACTGGATGTGTGGGGAGCAGATGTGGGATGGATTGTGCCTCCTGGTTGATGAGTGTTGGCACTGAGGGAGGAGCAAGGGTATTTGGATGTTCTTTGCCTCATGTCTTCTTCCCCTGCTTCCATCTGGTGCAGGCTGGATGGAGAATGGAGATTACCTTGGAATTGTCCAGATATGTCCTGGGAAAAAAGAGTAGATCTGAGCAGCTTTTCTGATAAAACATAATTGTTTAGACAAACTCTGGCTGAACTTGCTTCCTCCTGCATCCCAGCATGCAGATAAAGGGGGTGGAAGTGGGAGGCCAAGTTCACAGGCTGCTGGGGCCCTCCCGGGGGTCACACCGGCCTCGAGACCCCCTGTCCACCCCTTTTGGTGGCCTTGGAGAAGATGACAGGATGGAGTTGAATGCTGAGGATGATGCCCTGGCCTTGGGTAGTTCAGTGTTCCGAGATGTGATGGGAGCCTTGATAAGGCAGCACATCAGGGTGTGGGTGGTCCTGGGGGCAGCAGCGGCTCCGTCATGGTCAGGCTGCAGGGGCTGGACCTTGGCTGCCTGTTGCTCTGATGCAGGAGGTGAATTTGCTCCAGCCCTGTTCTCTCCAAGCCTGGCAGTACTGGGTGTAGGGTGTGGTGCAGATCTGTGCCCCCGAGAGGTTCCTGGCAGTGGTAGGGCAGTCAGGATTTGGGTGGGATGTGGCCATTACAGAGGTGTTGCAGAGCCCTGCGTGGCTCCTGCCGAGGTCTCCAGAAACTGCTTTGTGGAGTCAGATGAAATCTGAGATCCTGCCGTGTAACGCTGATGTTCCTCCCACCATTCCTCAGGGAAACAGTTCTCCTTGCCCTACTTTGTGTAGTAAATAAAAGTTTATTTACAGCCCAGGAGTGCACGCCCTGAGGCTGGGAGGTGAAGGGTTCCTGCAGGGCCCTGGAGGAGCTCTGGGGTTTCCTTTCTGCTTCGTGGCTTTGGTTCCTGGACAGAAAAGTCTTGGGAAGGAGCAGCCCTGCGAGTGGGGGCTCAGGGGAAGCAGAGCCCTTTGCCTGGCCCTTGGGTCATCCCCGTTCGTGGCCCTGTGTCCCTTCATGTCACCTGGAGACGAACTGAGAGGAGATAAGGAGAGCCCAGAGGGGACACGTGGGCTGGAGCAGCCAGGGACAGCAGCAGGAGGTGAGCTGCCATCCATCTGTCCCCATCCTTGGCTAAGGGTGGTGTGGGGATGGGGCCCAGGGGGACGTGGGCAGGGGGCTGAGCTCTGCTGACCTGTGAGGTTTCCAGCTCTGCCCTGGCACTGCCCAAAATTCTTCTGCAGAGCTTCAGGGAATGAGCATTTGTCTTCTCCTCCCCTTGGGGGAGTGGGAGGGGTCTCTCTGGGGTTATTTCAGCCCATGTGTGGGACAGATTATTTATGGGGCAGTCGTTTGAAGGGCAAGCAAACCAAAGCCGTGATTTGGGCTCCACTGAAAGAGAAAAGCTGGGAAAGCTTCAAATCGTGGCTGCAGAGACAAGGGGGGACATGGCTGTGGCTTTCTGCTGGGGACCAGTGTTTGTCCCTTGGGAGGGGCACACAGAACATTGTTTGAAGCTTCTGCTTTTCCTTCTCATTTTTCAGACATGCAAGATTAATTACTCTCTTTTATTGTCCACAACAATATTTATTTTGCTGCTCTGCAGCAGCAGGGACTGGATAGGTTTCACAAACTGAATTTTCCTTGGACAAGCCCCTCCTCTGATTTCACACTTCCAGCTGCCAGGCTCGGTTTTAAAACAGTTTGCACCGAGGCTGAAAATATTTGTAGGGCAGAGCAATGCCTCGCAGGAAATGGCTTAAGCTTCCTGCTCCCAAGATGGTGTGAGTGTTAAAACAGGACTGGAGAAATATTAGACATCCTACATCCGGCCTGGCTGGGGAGGGTGACCCCGGGGTGATGGGATGGAAAGCCTGGACACCCCCTCCCCCTGCTGCTTGTGCCTGGCAGCTTCCGGCAGGACGAGGGGCCCTGCGGGTCCCCCTGGCCCCCATCCCCCTGAATTTATGGGGGAAAAATGGGCAAATTGTTTCCTGCTCCTCCGGGCTTTGCTGTGCTTTGGTTTTGTGGGAGGTATGTGGGGAGAACTGGCCGGAGGTGTGGGGCAGAATGCCATCAGGGTGTTCCCAGCAGAGAATGGGAGCTGGAAAAGCGGGGTTCTGCTGCAAGGTTTGCTGCAGCTCATCCACCATCTCCCAGCTCGAAATGAAAGGTGAAAGTCCAGGGGAGCTGGGTGTGAGTTGGCCCCGTTTGTTTGGGGCTGGAGCGGGACCCTCCTCCCCCCCAGTGAAAATCACTGCTGAGTTTTGGGCTTGGTCAGAGGCCAGGGAACGCTTCCAGCGCGGGTGAATTCCCGCTTGGTGCCGGCTGAGCACCATCTACCTGGCCAGGCAGGGAATAGCAGCTGCCGTGTGTCCCGGACAGACGGACATGGCCGGACAGACACGGGAACGTGGCTGTGCAGCAGCGAGGGAAGGGCAGGCAGGGATGGGGTCCGGCGGCCAGGGAGCACCTCGTGGAGCTCTGGGGTGGCTGTCACCTCATCAGCTCCCTGGGGATTGCTGCCCTGCTATGGAAGGCTTCTCCAAACCCTGGTTTGCTGACTGGAGTGTGGAGATTTAGCGGAATTTTATTCAGAGTGTTATCGGTTGGATAAAAAAAAAATATCTGAGCTGTGTCTGGGAGTCTGCAGGTGTGGCAGGAGTGAGGTGGAGGCTGTGGGCAGAGTGAGAGGAGTGTGGGTCAGAGCTTGGGCTGGTCTGAGCTCGCTTACACTCACTTCCTCCAGCAGTCACTGAGAATCCTGAAATTGCTCACAATGGAGCAAAAATTGCGCCCGTGCTGGGAGCTGAGTCCCTCTGGGAGGCGTGTTCCAGCCCCAGGAGCAGCAGCAAAGTGTGTGGGTGCATTTTGGGGCGGGGGCACGGTGAATGGAGCATTATGCTGTGCTCCAAGCACCCTCCTCCCAGGCTTTCCGCCCCGACCCCTTCCTTTCCTGCGTTCCATGTGGGATGGTGGCAGCCCTGGCTGCTCTGCGAGAGCACGGATCCAGAGGGGTGAGTCCCATCCTCAGAGGCAGCTCTGGGCCTGGGGAGGTCAGACTTTGATGCCCACCTTTCCCCATGGCACATAACCCTCTAAACCCTGAGCAGTGCAGCCCTTGGTGCTCAGGATTTGGCGAGACCCACCCCGTTTGTTTTCCCAGGTTTTTCCGTGGGGTGCATTTCCTGGGAAAGCTTTGGCCGGCAGACCTGGGGGAGGGGAAGATGAGGCTGATTTAAATCCCAGAAGTAGTCACAGCTGGCTGGAAGCTGTGTCTGCAGCCTGCAGTCCATCAGAGGTACCCAGTGCTCTTGGATAATGTGGAGCTGGGGGAGTGGGAGCCAGTCCTGGGGAGGGTGTGAGGGGCAGGAGAGGAGGCAGCACTGGGGCTGCAGGACTGGAGGGGCAGATACTGGGGCTGTTTGGGGACAGAAATTCAGTAATTTGCCCCAGAGTCATCCCCGTTAGCCGGTGGCTGCCACGCTGTGCAGGGACCAGCAGGGTGGTTGGACACGATGTGGAGCAGGGGATGTGTGTAAAGAGGCTTTGCTGCCCAAAAAGGTGCTTGGGTCTAGGGCTGCTTTTCTCCTCCCTGCCCCATCAGCTGGTGAAGCAGATATCTTGGCTCTCCTGTGCCTCTGAACCCCGCTCTGCCCCCTCACCCTGGTGCTGGAAGGGCATCAAACCCAAAGATGTGCTCTGTCATGGGGAGTGGGATGATGGGAGCAGCTGGGATGAGGCAGGAAGAGGCAGGATGCCCCTCCTAGACCTCCTGGCTTCTTTCATGTAGTGGTGAAGCCCATTGCAGGCAGACATCGTGTGACAGCTTAGCACAACTGACTCAGGGGCTGATTTGCTGTAGACACCTTCTGTATTTGGTAGGATGAGGTGTTTCTCCAAAGAGCAGGTCAGCTCCAGGTCTGCCATCCCACCTTTCCTATTGCTCCCTCCAACAATTAGGCAGCTTGAATCCATCCAGCTGCTCTTTTAAACTCCTCCTTGAGCTACAGGATGTCCTGTGAGATTACTGAGTGCTTGAATGAGGGGCTTTCTTAGCTTGGCAGAGGCTGAGCAGACCCCAGCGAGCTCCTGTGCTGGGGGAAGAGCCTGTTGCCAAGTCGTAGGAGGAATTCCCACGTTCCTGTTCCTTCCTGCTGGCTGCCAAACGCTTGTCCTGTCCACAAAAGCTGATCTATTTGGTAGGATTTAACCTTTGCTCATAGAAGTGAATAATGGAGATCTTTTGGTTTCTGGGTGTAAATTCACGACTCAGCGCTGGTTGTGCATGCACAGCACGGACCCTTGGTGGGAAAAATCGGGAAAGGAACAGAGAGAGGCTTCGCTTGGGTGAAGTCCTCTGTGGCCATAGCTGGGATCCTGCAGAGAACTGCCCCTCCCTCCCGCCCTGATGAACCCCAAGCCAGGCTTTAGGTGCCAACCAGACCTCACCATTTCAGCAGAAGCACAAAGCCAGCCCTGTGGGATGCGGAATTTGGGATTTTTCATGCCCAGAGTCACTGCAGGTCCTGCCTGGACAGACAGACAGGCTCCCACATTTTCCCTGTTGGCAGCAAGCACATCCTTGAGGTTTCAGGCTCCTTTTTGTTGCTTCTTTTCATGCTTACAGCAGAAGACACAGCTAGCACTGTTTTACTCTGCCTTGGACCCTCTTTTTGTTCTCTGGTGTGGGTCCCGTGGGACAGCCCTGGTGACCCTGGTGCTGGTGGTTGCCACCAGTCATGTCATCAGCAGCACCCAGAGCTACTGAAATGGGGTGTGAACCACAGCTGGGCACCTCTCTTGTGTGGCTGACCTGGTCTGGGGGAGGTGAGAATGACCTAAATCTCAGCTCCCAAATCTGGGCAAAGAAGAGAAGTGAAACCCAGCGGGTCCAGGCACAGCCTGAACTCATTTTTGGAGGACATCAGCCATATCCCATGGGTGAGACCAGCAGGAGGGAACCCTGCACAGAGAAGAGAGGTCTCTGTAATCCTGTGGTGAAAGTTTGGGGCATCACACAGTTCTGACATGCTGAAGGTATTCCAGCAGATCCCCTCCTTATTTGGACCTCCATGTTTGCTGCTTGGGTCCCTCAGTGGAGCTGCAGCGAGCTCCAGGGGGACTTTGCTGCTCCGTGGCTGCTTGGCACAGCGAGGTGCTCCCCATCCTGCAGCAAGTGTCAGGTTGTGTCACACTGGACAGGGACAGGCCACGAGCCCAAGCCCCACACCACCCTGCACCCAGCAATGAGCCAGAAGTCGCCCTGGTGGAGGTCAGGGCAGGGTGTGGCCTCCAAAAAGCTGGAATGAGTCTGCAGTGCTGCTCCAGGATTTGGTTCTAATTAAAGGACACCCATGCAGGTGACCCCGGGGCAGTCCTCCCCATAGGGGTGGGGAGAAGCTGCTGATGGATTTGCTTAGGACTGGGCTTGCAGTGGGACCCTGGGGAAGCAGCATGGAGAGGTCCAACCTTGCCAGTGTTTGCTGGTCCTGAACCAGCAATTCCTTCCTGGAGCTGAAGTTCTGTGAGATCAGCAGAAGCAGGGGTAAAGCTGAAGTGATTTTTGCTGTTAACATGTGGAAATCAGACCCACAGATGGATGGGAATTGGAGCAATTGCCCCCCAAATGACAAGGTGCTGATTATATGCACAGCCCATGGCATTGCAGCTGGCCCAGGGGTTATGACCAGTGCCATAACCCCAGAGAATTCTCTTTTCTCACCTATCTGTGTAAATCTCTGCCCTCCCATCAGTGCCTGCCCTCAGCACTCCCTGAAAATTGCCCAAAAATTCCATCTTGGTGCAATTTAGGATACGCTCCAGCCTGCCCCGAGCACATCTGGTATCTGTGCGTCGGGTGATATTAATCACAGCATGAACATGGCCAAGTGTTAAACAGCAGAGCCCTCCCACCTCCCCCCCTGCAAACGAGGGTTGTTTCCATGCTCCAGCAATAAAATGAACCTAGCATTCCCGGGCAGGCGGTGATCTGGCAGGAACAACTGCTGTGTGGGATGAAGGGATGAGGAACGCTCTGAAACGGGCCAAGAAACCACGTGCTCCCAGGACTTTTTGAAATCCCTGCGGTGTTTGAAGCTATTTTCTAGCCCTCCTCATTTTCTGGATCCGCTGCTGCTCCTGCTGCGTCTGCAACTGCTCCCTCTGCCCCGGAATTTTGTGCTGAGGCCTTGTTTTGGGTGTAAATGCTGCTCCCTGTTTCCAGGAAGGTAAACACCCCTCTCTCGCCCTGCTTTGCCGTGCAGATATCAAAGTGCTCTGCCGAGGAGGGGGGAGATGCTGTTTCTGTTTTGCAGATGGGGGAGAGGATTTGCAGAAATCCATGGGAATCTGCTAACTTGGAGTTTCCTTGTGGTTTTGCTTCAGGACACTTAGTGGCTTTCTTTAGTGTTGGGCAATGAGCAGGCAAGATTGGCACAAGGGATATTTTTGCTCCCCTTTTTCTGGGGTGACCACACTGCAGACAGTGGGCAAAACCCCACCAGACTGTGCTGGTCGTGTTACCCCTGAAGGAGAGTCTGGCCCAGTTTTGCCCCTAAGTTCCCCAGTTTGTGGCTGATTTTTTTAAAGAAAGGAAAAAAAAATACAGAAAAAAAGAATCCAAACTGTGTTTTCAGCACAGTTGGCGCCTCAACCACTGAAGTTGCTGCTCTTTCAAGGGAAGCAGCCCCAGCACTGGTGCCTGGGAGGAATGGGGGGGTGAGAACTCTTGTGTGGTGCCTTTGATGTTGGAGGCTTTTACCCGCGTTACCCAGGGAGAAACTCGAGTGCTTTTCATGTCTGGTGGTGAGGGAGGCAGAGAGCCAGGAGGGATCTGCTTTGTGAGACCTTTTCGAAGGGAATTGAGCAAAACTTTTCAGAAGCTGGGGGGAAGCTCTCTGGGGCAGCAGCTGAAATAGGTGCTGAAGCATCCTTGGCTCTCTCCGGCGCCGGGCAGCCTGCATTGTCCTCTTGTCTTCATCCTCATCTTTAGCTGAGTAAGTCTCTGCTTGAACTCTCCCCAGCCTCAGGGCATAGAAATCTGTGGCAAGGGCTGTGCTGGGGTCTGCACAGAACTGTGCCAGTGGGGATTTGTGGAGTAGGGAAGCTGAGCATGGCCATGCAAGGAGTGCATGGGGGTTTGAAGGGTAGGGAGGGGAAAAATAGAGCAGTGGCTTAGCAGGGGGAAAATACCAGGGACGTGATGCAGGCACTGTCACAGGGGAATGATTTGTCAGGGCCTGTGCTGAGGGAGGAGGCAGAGCCGGCTCAGGCTCCCTGTGGGATTGGGGGTGCTGGGCTGAGCCTGTGCACCATGACCTGAACGGGCAGAGAGTGGGACAGGGGAGTCACAGAGGGTGGCATCGGTTCCTGGGGGTGACACGGGGTGGTAAGAGGTGGGGGATCCTGCTGGGGTGTCAGCTGCCAGCAGAATGGGACCCCAGCACAGACGGGCCATCCTCACCCAACTCCTGCAGCCCTGTGGGGAAAAGGAGCCCTGGCTGCTGGCAGTGCCAGGGAAGGGCAGGCTGCTGCCTGTGCTGGGGTCTGTGCTGAGTTTGGGGGCCCTGCCCCAGCCGGAGGGGCCGGGTGTGGTTTGCATCTGCGCAGGTGGTGGAAGGGGCTGCCACCAGCCCGGCAGATGTGTGGCTGCCAGGGCTCCGCGGGCTGCATCGAGATGCTCTCACATTAGCAAATGAATTCCTGTGACATCACGGGGAGTGTGTCTGGTGAATAAGGGAGCCCAGGGTAGCCTCACTCCTTGGTGTCTGCTCTGGAAATTGCCTGTGGACTGATGTGGGAAAGGAACCTGCTGGTGTTTGATGTCCCCTTGTCCTGATGAACGCTGGGGAAAACCCAACATCCCTGTGTGCTCTGGTGGGTGCAGGATTCCTGTGCCCAGCCCTTTTCTGTGGCTCTCAGTGCCTGTGTGGGAAGTGCTCCCCAAAACCAGCCTTCTGCTCTCCACTTCGTTTGCCCATCCTGCCCCATCACTTCCAGCAGCCCCCCAAGCTGCAGCCTGTGCCCAGGGCACACATCCCCTGTGCACTGTGGGGTGCACTGGGATCACCCAGAGCCCTGGGGACACCCCTGCAAAAAGGGCAGGGGTGTGGAGATGCCACCTGGATGGGGTCACTGTGAGGGTGGGGATGCCACAAGGTTGGAGACACCAAAGGGGTGATGACACTCCAGGGACGTGGATGCCATGGGGATGGGGACAGCACAGGGAAGGGGGCACATGGGATTGTCACTGCAGTGTGGACACCGTGGGGACACAGATCACAGGGTTGGGGACAGGGCACCCGGGGTTGGCCGGCCGGGGCAGAGCTGATCCCTCCCTGGGAAGAATGTTCGTGCTGCTGCGTGGGACAGCCCCGGCGGGCGGGACTCGCCTCCCCCGGGCCGGAGCATCCCCCGCGGGTTTTCTGTAATTGGCTCCTTTGAACCGGCCCCGGCCAAGCCCCTCCCGGCCCCAGCCCCCGCCGGTGAGTGTGGGGGGACGGGGCTGGGGGTCCCCGCAGTGGGTTCGGGGTGGGGGGCACACAGAGGCTCGGTGTCTGGGGAGTGCCAGCCGGGTCACGCTGTGTCCCCACAGTTTGTTCTGTGCTGTGTCGCAACCCTGGAGCTCTGCAAACTGGCTCAGCTCCGAGCCTCATTTTTTTTTTTCCTTTTTTATTTTTTTTGTCATATGAACGGCCCCTCTGCATCCTTGTCTTGCTGCTCCTGACAGCTGTTTGCCCAGTGACTGTGACACGGATGTTTAGGTGATGTGGTGGGGCCACCTGGACTTGCCAAGCACAGGGGCCTTCCCTCTTGCCTTAGCCTGACAGAGGCTGGGGGTGCTGGGCATGGCAGCCTGGGCTGTGTCAGGGTGACCCCCAAGCACTGCTCTTTCCCTCTGTTTCCCCAATGTATCCCTGTCAAACAGCCCTTGGAAGCAGCCAGGGCTGCAGGAGAGGCTTCACGCCAGAGGATTTCAGGCTAGGCTTTTTTTATCCATCCCAGTGTGACCACACTTCATTTAGGGAAGGAGCATCCGGGATGGATCTGGGCTGACGTGTTCAGGGCTGAGACTCTCTCAGCTCTGCCAGAGCAGATCTGGGCCAGGGGAGCAGCTGGGATCCGATGGGGCCGGTACTGCTGCCCTGCACTGTGACTTCCAGCACACACTGAGCTGTTTATATTGGATTTCTCGGCAATTTTATCGGTGGTGTGTCCACCCTTCTGTCAATAGCAGGTCATTCCATCTCTCCACTAACCCCTGCTTTGGAGCCAGGGCTATCCAGCCATCCAGGAGCTGAGCAGCCTGCACGGCACACTGCTCTTGCTGCTGCTGCTTCCCAGGGTCAGCTCACAGAGCACTCGGAGCACAGGAGTACAGGAACAGCCTCCCATAGCGCCAGGCAAGTTTTGGGTTAAAGCTGCCTTATTTTATGGAATTCCTGCTGCTGTGGATGGTGGGTGCGGCGGAGGGAGCAGACTGGTGGTGCAGCTCTGGGGTGGGAGGGGGTTCTGCGCTGCTGTTGCGCTGAGAGTCCTGGGTTTCCTGGTGCTAATTAATGACTGTTGGCTGACAGACTAAATTCCCCTGGGAGGTAGGTGAGCCAGGCAGTGGGGCATTTGTGTGCACAGGCAACACTGGGCTGAGCTTTGGTTTTGAGACAAGGTAAAAATGCAGAAAAGAAAGAATTGCGATTTTGTGTGAACCCCTAAGCGCTGCTGCCTTGTCCAGGTGTGATTCCAGGTTGTAGGATACAGCATCCAGGAGGAGTACAGCTGTCCAGGGTGTGTGCCCTGCTGTAAGGGCATCCTGAGTGCAGATAAGGACATGTCACGACAGATAAAATAAGTTTGGAACACGCAGAGGACTGAGCTAGCCCTGGGAGCTGTGACCTCTCCCATGCTGTTGTAGTTGCCATCCATGATTTCCCATGTTGAGATCAAAAGCCCTGTGTGGCCGTGGGGCTCGTGGGTAGCTCCGTGGTGGGGTTTGAATGTGTTTGACCCCAGAGCCCCTCAGCACATACCTTCTCACTGGGATGTGCTGGCCATGGCTCGAGTTATGCACATGTGGCAGGGGCTAATGGCTTGGTGGCCAATAACCCGGCAGCAGCGGTTCCTGGACGCCTCTCCATGGGGAATCCAGACTTCCCTTCTCCGAGCACGGTGGAATTTTTATAGCCTGTGGTTTTAAATGCTGTGATTTCCGTATGGCCCCAACGCTGCTTGCAGCCCTGTCAAAGCTGTGCTGGGGCTGGGTGAAACAGGGGCTGGAGCTGCTGCTCCTTGGGTAACGTGTCTGAGCTTTGCTCCAGTGCAGGGCTGGGAAAGGGAAGGCAGACTCTCCTGGGGTTGAGCCTGCTGGGTGCTGTGAGCTTGTGGCTGAATTCAACTTCACTTTATTGCATTCATCCCCCAAAATTTGTCAGGCTTTGTGGAGCAGAGCACAGTAAAGCGACATCGTTTGTTAAAAAATAATCACCAAGATGGGAGTGAAAGAGTTAATCTTGCAAATGCAGCTCAGTGGCATCCTGGAAGTGTCTGTCCAAAAAGCAGGAGGGGAGCGGGCATGTGGCATTACCAGGAAAGGGGGCAGAGGGGCCAGGCTGGCAAACCCCCCTTGCCACAGGGACGCAGCTGTGACTCGGGCAGGGACGTGGCACTGTGGGATGTGTGCCCGGCTGGCAGCTGGGAGGCGAAGGCAGAGATGGTTCATCCACATCTCATCGTGTGAGCACTGTCTGCCTCCCAGCAGAGTCCCTGGCTTTGTTCCCTGGGGTCCCTGACCTTGTGGGGATGAGGCAGAGTTCTGCCATTAACTCTCTGAAAAATCTCTGCTGGCTTATCATCCCCAAAATACCAGGCAGTGCTGGGGTGCTCACAGGTCCCTCACTGTGGTTTCTAGGAAGGGGTGCAGCTGGTGGGGAATCAGCAGTGGTGCTTTCTCCAGCCCCTAATAAATCCCCTGAAAACCACTGCCCGGCTCTGGCTGCTCTAAAGATGCTTTGGGGCCACCAGATTTTCCAGGCTGAGACATCCATGTCCCTGTGGTTCTGCTGCAGGGATGCTGCCAGGGTCCAGCCACCTCCACCCAGTTCTCCCTTCTCACAAACTTGTGGAAAAGTGATTTCCTTTCCTATTTTCTGGCCCCTTCTCAAACTCAGACTGGGTTAACTCTTGCTGTAGATGCAAAACTTGCTGGAGGGCCCTGGCCAGGCGGGGCTGTAAAAGCCACATTTTCTTTGGGAATCGGATTAAGGCCCCTTTTTCTTCGTGCTGGGCGGATGCAGTTCGGGTGACATGAAGTCTCTCTTTGTCCTGGATGGTATTTCTGGCCCAGCTGCAGTGGGTTAACCCTTTGTCATCCCACACGGTCCTGGTGATGAATGGCCTTTTGCTAAGCACCAGGGACCTTTTCCTGGGGTGGAAACACTGTGAGGGCACTGTGGGCTCTGTCCTCCCCCTGCCCAGCTGGGAGATGAAGTGCAAAGCTCTGGTGCCTGGCTAGGGGACGTGTCTGTGGGACAGGGACCTGCCCTAACACTGCTTCCCACTGCCTTTCTTTGCCATTTTCAGTCTCTCTTTATTCCCCAGGATAATCGGATGGGACTTTGCACCCTCGTCCTGTGCTGGCACCGGCGGCGTCTCCACACTGGGGCAGCCCCAGGCTGCCGGGATGGCACAGAGGGACGTGGGTGGGAGAAGGAGGGGGCAAAGGTGACAGCGAGAGCAGAGGCCAGGCCAGCTGGCAGAGCACAAGAGCTGCTCCTCGGAGGGCAGTGGCCATGCCAGGGGTGCTCCCCAGGCACCAGTGCCCAGCCCCGTGTGGCACTGGGCTGGGGCAGGAGCATCACTTTTCCAGGAGAGCTGGATAACCAGCCAGGAGCAGGGTGATGGCAGGCAGAGAGCACCCATAGGTATCCCAGGAGCCCCTGGCTGTGCTGCCCAGGACCCAAGGAGGTGTCTGGGTTTGGTACTCTGTGGCCAAGCAGAAACGGAGGTGATTTCACGGCCGTGCCCCGGAGCCGGGTGGCTGCAGCCATCTCACACCCTGGGCTCGGGTCCATTTTACTTTGTTTCCCCACTGTGCCACATTGTTGCATCACCTCGGAGCCATCCGCTGCTCCTGTGAGCCTGGCTCGGCCCGTTTGTTTACACAAAAGCCAAATGGCAGCAGGAAATGTCCCTTTCTGGCGGCCTGGAGGAGCTGCCAGGGGCACACGGCGCTGGCTCCCTGCGGCGCTGGCCCTGTGCTGTTATCAGGGAGCCTCCTGATAAGAGCAGAGCAGGGATCTCCCCAGAGGGGGTCCTGGGCCGTGTCAAAGCGGCATCAGGAGCTCCCCAGGCCTCCCAGCAGTGGGTGGAGTGCAGCCCACAGGCCTCAATTCTCCCCGTGTCCCTCTCTCTGCTGAATTCTAGGGTGTGATCACCCCAAGGTGCCCCCATCTCCCACATCTGACCCAGCGGCAGATGGGCACCGAGTGGGGCTCGCTCACGGCGGCGGGGACTGCAGCGAAGCAACGAATTTCCCTTCCCCCTGTGCTCCTCCTCCCCCCCATCCTCCTGACCTTTTCCCATCAAAATACAAAGCACTATTCTTCGGAGCAAGGCACCTCCATCCGAGGAGACAGCTGGCGCTGCAGCAGCTTGCTGGGGATGGGTTGTTGTTAATTAAGCTGCAGGAGACAGCCCGGCAGTTTGAATGGAGTTTTCCTTCTTTTCAGGGTTAGGACGCCCTAAATTCTTTCTTCTTTACCTCCAAACAGCTTTTATAGGTTTAAAAGGGGCAGCAGACAAAGGATGGAGAAGGGCCCATTATGTGCGGCTTGCAGGGACGTGTATCCCTGCACGTGGCCTGCAGGGACTGTTAGGACACCTCAGCAACTTCTTTGCAGCTTGGTTTGTACCAGGGGGTTGCTGTGACCCCCAGGGATGTCACTGCCTGGGCATCTCCCCATCTAGAGAGGAGATGCCAGTTTGGGGTGAAAGAGTTTAAACCACTTGAACAAGTTTGGGGTGACTCAGGCAGTCGAATTTTCCATAGCCTGCTGTTTTCCCTTGCAAAGGGGATTTATTTTCACCAAACTCATCCTCTGCCCCTGCTGCTGGGTCTGCTTTGACCGTGCTGCTGGTGGTGAGAGGAGCAGAGGTGGTGGTGGAGGGTGCTGGGGCTCTCTGTGGTGCTCCTTGGGGTCTGAGCT
Source organism: Polioptila caerulea (assembly GCA_013397295.1). NCBI lineage: Eukaryota > Metazoa > Chordata > Aves > Passeriformes > Certhiidae > Polioptila > Polioptila caerulea. The sequence continues at coordinate 373,780 of VYXF01008535.1, forward strand.
CTGTGTAGGCTCCACTTGCTCCCCTCTCTCCACAGGGCAGGATAGAGGGGTTTGGGGGAGTGGGGCTCAGGGATGCTGGTGGGGCGAGGTGCAGAGTTCTGCTTTACCCCTTTTGGGGATAATTTGTCCTTTGTGATAATCTCTGGGGGTGTCTGGGGGAGCAGATCGTGCCCTTGAGGAGGAGGGGTGAGGATTGCTCCCAAGGAGCCAAGTGTGTTTCCTTGGGCATGGCTGGGCTGTGCCATCTGCAGAGCTGCCTGGGGATTAGAGCAGCAGCATTTTGGTGCCAAGGCAGACCTGTCCCTGCTGAGCAAAACCTGTGCTCAGAGCTGGGGCCGTGGCAGTGCCTGGGAGATGCTGAGTGTGCTTTGTGTCTGTCCAAACCAGCATGGCAGTGCCCCAACCAGTGCCCCCTGCCAGGGAAAAGGAATTTGGGAGGAATGGGGTCATTCCTTGCCTCTTCCAAATATTTGTGAATGTTGAGTGCCTTCCTAGCAAAGCCTGTTCCCTTTTGGAAAATGGTGAATTGCTCAAGCACAGTGAGGAGCCTCCTGCCTGCCCCACTCAAGGGAGCAGATCCTCTGCAGGAGGAATGTGCCAGAGGAAGGGAGGCTGCTGCAGGGCCACTGCTGGGATGTGACACCAGGAACCGAGGCACGGCCTCCCCAGGGACAGGGTGACTCACGCCAAGGACACGGTGCCAGCTGCGCGTGATGGCTGCTGACAGCGTGTGAAATAATTCCTTCCTTCCTTCCTGGAGAGTGGCAGCGCCCTGGAGATGTCCAGCTGGAGGAGACTCTGCGTTCTGGTGTGGTGGAAGTTGGGACAGTCCTGGGTGTAGTGTGGGATCAGCAGAGCAGCCACGGTGCTGTGGTGCTGGAGGGTCTGCATGCTGCTCCTGGGCAAGGCGTGGAGGGGTGGCTGCTCCCTGTGCTGGCTCAGGATGTCCCTGAGCTCTGGGGGGCTCTGGGATGCTCCTGGCAGTGCCTGCACCCCATGTTGCTGCTGCTCCACTGCCCTCTCTCTCCAGGGAGATTTAAGCCACCAAAGAGCTGTTTTCATGCAGGAACTGGTGGGATACCTGCAGAGGTGTGTCTGACATGGGCTGCTCAGAGGAGCTGTTCAGTGCCAGAAAGCAGTTAAAAAAAACCAAAAAAAACCAAAAAAAACCCCTGCATTATCTATGGGCTTGGGAGTTCACTCCAGCCAGAGGGGGGAAATGTCATTGATCTGTGGGTCGTAGAGAGGTTCTGGAGAGTTACCCTGCACATGCTGAAGGGACCATGCCTGCCAGAGCCCTCCTTGGGTGGTAACACCTGCAGACCTGCACTCAGGCTCTTAGAAAAGCTTTGGAGTTGGTTTCAGCTGTTCCTGGCATTGGGGGATCCTTTCTGTTCCTGCTAGAAGTGATGGCGTCTCTTTCAGTGCTAAAAAAAATAAATGTTGGTCTTGTGATCTGCAAGCTTGTGTCCTTTTCTCGGTCATGCCACTTTCCACTGGGTTTGCTGGTGCTCTACCAAGGTCTCTGGATGTTCTTTTCATTCTGCTATTGATCTGAGATTATAAATATAGCTGGCAGAATTTCCATCTCTCTGTCAAAGTCGCTGGGGACTGGCAGGTAGTCAGCATTGCAGCAATAAAGAATAAAAAATATTTCCTAAGCCCTAATGGTGCACTTTCAACTGGGGATTGCTGAGGTGCAGTAAAATTGGAACTGTCCCTTCAGCATTCCTGCGAGAGAACAGAACCTGCTCATGCTGCCTGTGCCCAAGAGATTTGATGTTTTCTTAAGAGCTGGGCAGCTTGGGATGAAGTGAGTTTGTTGGCAGGTCTGCCCACAGGCTGGGTGATGCTGGTGAAGCTGCCTTCATTTGCAGATCTTGGTTATCCCTCAAAGCTGGGGATTTTTGTTGGGAGCTGGCCGAGGGCAGAGCATTGCCCAGCACAGGGGGGGAGGGTTGCAGAGCTGCTGGGGCACAGCCCCACTGCTGGGCAGTTTGCTGCTGCAAAGGACTGTGTTTGGGATTGTCCCCAAAACTCAGGGACTGTTGAAACCCTCGTTGGTGCATCCATGAGCATCAGTGCTGGCCCTACCAGCCCTGCACGGTGTGGCTGTGACAGGGGGATCTGCTTTCACCTGGAGGGATGTCCTGTAAAGCAGTACAGATTGGATTGTGTAAGCCAGGCAGGAATCTTCCTTAATATTTCAGATTAGTTGCAAGACTAGAAGCTGGATCTCTAGTTAGTTCAAATCCCTTGATACAACTTAAAACAGCAATTGGACTTGTAAGAATTGCTCCTAACTCTGATTATTAGGTTTTTCTAAGAGAAGAACAATGAGTTTGTGATTTTAAAACCCTTAATTAAGAGATTTGGATCCAGTTCTTGGCTCTGCTGTTGATTTCTGTGTCACCCTGGGTGAGTCACTTAATCCCTCTCCAGTTCATCTGCCCTGGAGGGGTGAAGCTGCTTCCTTCCTCTGCCTGTGGGTCCTGCCTGTGCTCAGAGCCAGAAATGAGCAGTGGGAGGAGCACAGGCAGGGCCCTGTTCTCCTCGCAGGAATGGAGATGCTCCCGTGAAGACAAATCCCAGAATCTGTCTGGGCTGTTTGTCACTCTGCAAGTGCCTCCTCTGTGCAAACACCCCAAAGTCACCAAGAGCTGTCCTGGGGACCAGCAGTGCTCCCAAAGCCCTGCTGCACTTACTGTGAGCCCAAGGATGACACTTTGTTGTCCTTCTGAGCTGCTCTCTCACCACCTGTTGCTCCTGGGAAGGAGGAGATTATGAGTTGAAACAAAATATTTTCTAATAATTAATCTGGGAAACAACTTGTTGACAGTGTTAACTTCCCACGTGCCCTAATTTTTTTCCCTGAGGATGGTGAGGTCCTGGCAGGGGCTGTTCAGAGAAGCTGTGGCTGCCACATCCCTGGAAGTGTCCAAGGCTGCGTTGGATTTGGTCTAGGGGAAGGCAGTCCCTGCCCATGATTTGAATGAGATGGTCTTTAAGATTAGATTGGAATGGGATGGTCTTTAAGGTCCACTTCAACCAAATCAGTCTGTTTCTGTGAAATGCCTTTGCAGTGCTTCAGTGACCATGTGGAGAACTTTTCTATGGTTGTTTTTATTCCCTCACTGGCAAGACTGAAGTATGCCCGTGATTTCAGCCTGAAAAAGTTAACTCAGAGGAGTGAGGAGTTTGCCAGTGTGTGTTTGAGCACGTGAAGGCTGTGCTGATGCTTAACTCCTGCACAGCCATAGATGTGGTCAACTAAGTGGCAGGGGCAGGAAGCCATCGCACCTGAGAGCCTCCCTTTACTCTTTGTGCAAGCACAGCACCTAAGTGAGCCCGGCACAGCCTTTTCCTGCCTTTCTCCAGCTAAAACAAGGCTGGAGTGACTTGCAAACAGACCCAGCTGCTACTCGGTCTAGCCTAGTTTGGCATCTAGCGTTGGATTTTCCTGGAGATTAGAGAGATTAAAACACTAATGCTCATTGATAGGGGTTAAAGCTTTAATAAGTCATAAAAAGTGGTGTAATCTGGCACAAATCTGCACGTAACTGCAGAATAAGCAGATTGAGGCTGGGTTTCCTGCCTGGGTGCTGAGTGGAGGTTTCTCTGAAACCGGTATTTGTGGTACTTGCTGAGGTGGGGGGATGTGGGTCTTGCCCTCCCCCAGCACCCATCGTTTGCAGAACAGCCTGTGCCAGCTTCACTGGGCATCACAGGAGGAGTGCTGCCAGCCCAGCGTGGTGGGGAGGGGCTGCTGCCAGCCCGGTGTGTGGTGGCTGTGCTGGCTGGAGGAAGATGTGCCACTGCTGTGGTCTGGAAGCAGAGAGAGAGGGTGGCAGCCATGCTAGAGCCTCGGGCAGGAGACAGAGCAGGGGTGGCTGTGGTGCCCCTGGTACAGGTGATGGGGCTTGCATCAAGTGCAGGAGTGTGGCAGAGGCTGGTGGTGCTGGTAACAGGTCCAGAAGGGAGTACAAGTACCAGCCCTGGGCTTGCAGGGGCTGTTCGTGGGAAAGGGAGTCCTCTGGGTGTTGAAGATTGCAGATGTGCACATCTGTCTTAACCCTTTCATCACCTGCAGGCCTTTCTCTGGGAATGCAAATCTGGGAACTGCAGGGGAAAAGTCCTGAGGTCATAGGGTAGGTCGAAGTGTGTCACAACCCAGGAGCCCAAAAGAGGGAGGCTGGCTTCGCCTTGGCTGTGACAGGAGAGTCCCACCACCACTTCTGGACACGACAGAGGGGTCTTCACCCCACTCTGGGGAAGGAGCAGGGCCAGGTGGTGCAGCCCAGCGTCCCTGGCCCCGTGCACATGGCAGCTTCCCTCCGCTGGTGGGAGAGGGCTGGGGACACTCTGGGATCAAGGTACAAGGCAGGAAGGAGTTGTGGAGGCAGCTAATACCTTCATTCAGCTTCACTGACATCATTTTAGAGAGCAGCCGTGCCCGTGGGTGTAGGTTGACATCTTGTCCTGGCAGATGTGAGATGCAGCCCAGCCATCTTCAGCCAGCTGCAGAGCAGTGAGCTCACGCTCCCAGCACTCACCCACCCGCTACTGCTCGGGGGCTCTGCTGGAGAATTTCGGGATGCTGGGAGGCAAAAGGCTTCCCTGGGCTCAGGGAGTGTGGATGTGACCCCGGCCCTCGTGCCTGGAGCAGTGGGTGAACTGGGCTCCTCCTGGAACGGGGCTGCCCCGTTTGTCCCAGTCTCCCTCTTTGCCGTGGAAGTTTCCCCGCACCTCCTGCGCGGAGCCGGGCTGGGACGTGCCCCCAAACTCTTCCTCCTCTCACCCTTTGCGGGCCCCCCTGGGCCGGGCCGGGCCGGGCCGGGCCGGGAGCGGCGGGGGGGTGGGAACCGGCCGGGGGGGGAGCA
>VYXF01008535.1:378930-404195 GCA_013397295.1 Polioptila caerulea
GAAGGGGCCGCTGTTCGGCACCGCCTGGCCGCGCTGCCGGCATTGTCCGGGACCGGTGGAGTTCAGATCAACCCCTGCCCTGTCTTGGGGGCATCCCCTGCTCTGCCCCCGTGGGTGCCCCCTTGTCCCCTGCCCTGCCCGCCCCGCTCTGGCTGCTGCCCCCGCTGAAAGGGCTCAGGGGGGATCTGGGGCACAGCTGCCTTTGGTAAAGAAAGAAAACAACAGAAACAAACAAAGAAATGAAATAGAAATCCATACCGCCCTACCCTTCAAAGAACAGAACCAAGTGAAAAAATATTAAAAGGGGAGAAAAAAATAGGGGGGAAAAAAAACTGAACTGAAACCCCGAGGATGTGAATCCCTCTGGCTTGCTCCTTGTTTTGCCGTAGTTGCAGTCAGTGCCTCGTGGGATGGGGGCATCAGTCCCGGAGTGCAGCTCGGCGGCCCCGGGCACTCTCAGCCGTGCCCGGTGCCCGTTCCTGGGGCTTGGCCCGACTCATTCCTTCTGCAGCGTTGTCTGGACAAGCTGAGTTTGGGGAGCGCTGCCTGGCTCTTTGTTTTCACAGCACAGAGCTCTGCAGAGCAGCGGTGACAGGAGTGAAGGGTGCTTTCCCTTGGCTGGGGGCTGAGGAGGGTCCCCACGTCCCTCCTGTGCAGAGCACCATTGTCCAGCCTGGGTGGACAGGGGTGGGAGTGGATCCCATCCTCAGAGCACCCATGGAATTGGTTTGGGGGTGTCCTTGGACCCTCCTGGGCACAGGCACCCTGAGCTTGTCTGTGGGGAGCAAGGGCTGTGCTGGCCACTGGCGTGGGCTACCCTGGGCCTGTTGATGGGGCAGCTCTGCTGAGATCTGTGTGCAGGATGTTCCTCTCAATGGGGTGTTCCTGGTGAGGGAGGGCTGCTCTGGGGTCAACCTTGCTCCAGCTCCAGGGGAAGAAGCTCCTTACAGAGGGTGATCAGTGGGACCACATGGCCAGAGATCTCTGCATGCCCAAGCCGAGACTTGGGGTTTTTCATGATCATCTCCTTTTTAAACATAGAGGAAAACAGCCTAACAGCTCTTTGCAGATTTTTGTAAGTGGTTTAGAGCGTCTGTCTCACGTGGTTGGAGAAATGAGAATGTCAGACTGTGGGTTGTGCTGCCAGGGCTACACGTGTCCGACCGGGGCAGGGTGGTGTCAGCCTCACACCACATCCGGGCAGCAGTTTGAGGTTGTGGAGCCCTGTCCCAGCCCAGAAACGCTGGTGACCAGAGCCTGCAGCAGCCAGAGGGTTTAAGCTGGGATGGAAAGCAGTGATGGGGAGCCCTGAAGCGTCCATCTCTTGTAAATAAAAGAGCCAGGAGGGCAGGGGAGTGCTGGGTTTCCGGAGCCGGAGGGGAAGCACACAGTGAGTGAGGGTGGAAGTGCACGTGGCTGGCGGGCACAGCTCAGGACCTGCATGTGATGTGTGCCCATGACTTGTGGCTCTGGGCTGTGGCCTGGACTGGTCGCCTGTGGAAGTGCTCACACCACAGCAGGAATCACTGCCTCCTTTTTTGAGCTCTGAAAACAGGGGTTTATTCCCCACATGAGTAAAAGGTTCAAGCCTGGAGTGTCCTGCGTGCTCAGGAGGCTCCTGGCCACCTCTCTGGCAGCTCTTGGGTGGATTTGGTCTAATGAAGTGGAGTTAAGCACACTCTGCTGTTTCTGGGTCGTGTTTGTTGGCACCCAGGTAGAAATGCAAGCTGAGAAGGAAACATAACTGGTGGTAGGTGGGCCTGGGCTGGTGGCCAGCCTGAAACTAGCCCAGTGCTCAGGGATGCGAGGGACAGACTCAGCTCGGGTCTGACGATGCCAGCCAGGTGCTGGTGATTGCAGCTGAATAATAGGAACGTGCCTTAGCTACAGTTTGGTGCTGCAGGGTCTGTGTGCCAGGCTGAGCCCCCTCAGCTTTGGAGTGAGCTGTGCCTCGTTTTCCCTGGCACACACACACAGCCACCAGGGACCTGCCACATCCAGCACCAGGGGATCCTGTGGCAGCTGAAAAAACCAGCAGGGCCTGGGCCATGCTGGGACTGCATCCAGTCCTGGCTTTGCTGAGACTCCTGCTGTCCCCTCGGAAGGGAGAGCTGTGTGTCTGCCACCTCCTCCACAGGTTGGATCTGTTTCCATAGCCTGTGGTCGCTGGCTCAGCATGCCAAGGGGAGAGGCCCTGGGGGTGGCATGTGCTGCAGTCCCCACAGCCAGCTGTTCTTAGCCAGGAGCTGCAGGTTCTCTCTTTGGAGCTACAAATGTCTCTGTGACACTCTGCTGGCACAATTCTCCAGGAGAGCTGCTGCCAAAACTTGAAAGTTTAGGTGGTTCACACTTATCCCCTGAAAATATCCGTGGATACTCAGCTGCCTAGGCTGTGCTTCCACACCCTGATACACTGTTCACTGCTCTGAACCTGCTCTCTGTGTTTGCACAAACCCAGCCCACAAATCTGGAATCCCATGGTATTTCCAGTGTCTGTTGTGTGGAGGGAAGTTATCCACAGTGCCCTGGTCTTCTGGGTGCTTGTAGCTCTGCAGAACTGGTTGCAGCATCATGGGAAGGTGGCCAGTGCTTGGTGTTCCTGGCATCCAAAGGGTGTTGCTTGGGTTTACTCCCCAGGTATTGCTGTTCTGCCATTGACTGTGTGTGCATTCGTGGAGCGTGCAGTGGTTTGGATCTGTTGCCAGGCGGCCATGGCAGAGGTGCAGCCTCCTGGCTTCTCTCTGGTTCCTCTGTGCAGCCACTGAGCACCAGCTCTGTGACCAACCCTGCCCCAGGACCAGCTCTGCTCTCCTGGATCACCAGCAGAGCATGGATGTGCTGGGTGTAGCCAGGACCTGGGGTGGGTGAGCCATTCCCAGCTCAGCCTCTGTGAGGGTGCTGTAACCTTTGTATGTCAGCAGTGAAGCCCCAGTCTCCTGCAGATCCCTGTCCCAGATCCTCAGGGAGGACTAACAGCCCATGGCTTTGGGGTTTTGGGGGAGCCCATGGCTGTCCTTGCATGCCCTGCCCGCAGTGTCCCGGGCTGTGGCAGCCTCGTGGCACCAGCACAGCAGCTCCAGCAGCCCCTGGCCAAGCCCATCCCACAGCACACGGTGTCCAGCTGGCTGAAGGAGCAGGAGGGTCCCCGGGGGGCTCCCAGGGGCTTCCCTCCCTGTGGGGTGCTTTTCATCTGCTGCTTCACAGATGTTGGCTTTGGCTCGTGTCTGACACGCATCAATTACAGAGCAACAGCCCCGAGCCTTTGGCAAAATCAGCTTTGGAGCAGCTGTCCTGAGTCAGCCGTGCCCGAGCCGGAGCTCCGGCTCTGTCCCTGAGCAGCGCTGCCCTGACCATCTCCACATCTCCTGTGCCCACATGGACAGGGTTTCCCTGGCAGGGAAGGTCTAAATATGGCACAAGCACTTGTTCCCATGTGCTTGATGTTTATCCAGGAACACTTTGGTGGGAGAGAGCTGCAGGCCCTGAGCTCTCTGCCCCATCAGCAAAGCCATGGCCCCTTGTGTGCGGGACAGCAGTTGGGTGAAGGTGACAATGGTGAATCATGTGAGGTCTGGGCCTGCTCCTGCCAGGCATTTAGGGATTTCAGACAGTAATGGGCTGTTTATTAACCCATCCCTCTGTGCAGTGCTCCAGAAGGGTCAGCTCGGTGACACTGGCTCTGACAGCACCACAGGTTTGATATCATCCCCTCAGAGGGCACAGCAGGTCAGACAAATCCAGGATGTGCCCATGATGCATCCCAGGCATCCACTGCTCTGCTCTAATTTATTTCTAAGATTGTTATTTCTTAGACAAGTGGCTCCTGGGAGTGCTCCCTGCCCTGTGTGCTTTGGCTGCACCCTCCTTCTGCTGGCACAAACCCCTTGGAGCCAAGGGTGACTGGAGGTTTTGCTAAGAAAAGACCATCTCAGTGCTGGGAAGCTGAAAAAAAAAATTAAAATTGCACATTTGAGTTGTGGCATTTCCCTTGGGAGTTCACTGGTGCTGCTGGGGCATTGATGTCTTTGCATCCCTGCTGTCCTGCAGACACTCCTAGCTGCAATATACTGATTTTATTGTCTTTTTTCCCCTGTCAGACCCAGGTGCTTCAAATCACTGTTCCCCACAAACCCACATGGGCTGCCCTGACAGGGTGCTGCTCTTCCTGTGGCTTTGGTCTGGCTGGAGACTGGTGAGCCCTGAGCCGTTCTCCTCCCCCTGAGGGCAGTTTGGTGAGGAGTGTCTGCCCCTGAGCTGGGGACAGTTTGCCTGCACATCTGCCTGCCCAGGGACAGGTCAGCCCCTCTGCACACTGCCAGCTGCTCCTTGAGCTGCTGGGGATGCTCCTGGCCTTTATCAAGTGGAGTCTGGCTCTCTGCTCTATTTAATTTCTCTGCACCTTACCTGTCCCAGTGTCCCATTTTGTTGTCCTGTCCTTGGGGTTGTCCCGTGCACAAAAGTAGTGCCTGGAGGAGTTAAACCCATTGCATAACCCAGTGTTGCAGCTGGTAGCAGCATATTTTCCACATGATTTAGTTGTCATTTTGTTGGGGTTATTTTTAATGTTATGCAGGGATTTTTTTTTTTCTACTTTTGGCCTTGCCATTTTGGAACGGGGCTAATTTGGGATTCGTGGTGAGGCCTCAGGCACACCAGGCTGGTTTGACTTCGTGAGGGGCAGTGTGGCTGTGCAGTTCCAGCTGTGCAGGGTTCCTGCTCTCAGTGGCAGTGCAATTCCAGCTGTGCAGAGTTCCTGGGAGGAGTGAGATGCTCTCAGTGGCAGTGCAATTCCAGCTGTGCAGGGCTCCTGCTCCCATGGCAGTGCAGTTCCAGCTGTGCAGGGTTCCCTGGAGGACTCGGATGCTCCCATGTCTCTCAGGGACAGTGGGTTTGCTCTCTAGCAGCTCTGTGCGTAAGGCTCAGCTGCACCGCCGNNNTGCTCTCAGTGGCAGTGCAGTCCCAGCTGTGCAGAGTTCCTGGGAGGAGTGAGATGCTCTCAGTGGCAGTGCAGTTCCAGCTGTGCAGGGTTCCCTGGAGGACTGGGATGCTCCCATGTCTCTCAGGGACAGTGTGTTTGCTCTCTAGCAGCTCTGTGAGTAATGCTCAGCTGCACAGCCTGGGACTGAGGGTTGGAAAAAAGTGTTCAAAGTGACCCAACAGTCATTGGGATTAATTCTAGGTTTGGTTTTTTTTTTTCTATTTTNCTCTAGCAGCTCTGTGAGTAATGCTCAGCTGCACAGCCTGGGACTGAGGGTTGGAAAAAAGTGTTCAAAGTGACCCAACAGTCATTGGGATTAATTCTAGGTTTGTTTTTTTATTAAGCATGTGGAAGTGTGCTGTGCTTGCAGGAAGAGTGTGGTTCCACCTCACAGACCCCAGCAGGGTCCAGTCTGAGACGGTCAGAGGAAAAGGGATGATGGGCTTGTGCTTGGAGGAGCCCCTTTGGCCCAGCCACACTCCTACAGAGAGAGGGAGGGAGAGAAAAGCAGGCAGCACATCATCAAAGGCCAGGAATAACTCCGGGGTGAGATGAGCTGAGAGCTGTGTTGCTGTCTGGAGGGGTGAGGACTTTGCAAATAATAGTGTTTTTATTAATAATAGTAAATGATTAAAGAATAACAAATAATCATTTGCAACAACAAAATGCTCACTCAGTCTGGTGGCTGCAGGGACCCAGGCACTGAGCAGCAGCAGCCTGGGGTGGGGAGGGCTCTTAGAAGTTGTGTTTTCCTAAAAGCTCCCTCTCTGTGCCTGGATCAGAGGAGCGTGCTGCATGTGGCTGATGCCTCCAGGAGCTTGCAGGGGACTGGGCTGATCTTGTGCACACTCTGCCTTTGGGATATTTGCTGTATCCGCTGTGGGTGATGTGGAGCAGCTGGGGCTGGCAGGGGACAAGGCCACATCACCCCGGGGCACTTGGAGCACTTTGTCTTTCCCAATGCTCCTGCCTGGTGCCTGGGGGAGTAGATAATCCCCTGGCTTTTCTTAAAAAGCTGTTGGCTGAGGCAGTGGTTTTACATTTGCTTCTTCTGAAGGACTTTGTTAGGCTGGAACATCTTGCAGGGGAGACTGGCACCCCGTCTCTGAGAGGAGCTGAAGGGTTTGGGTTTCTGAGCAGATATCAACAGAATTAGAGCGAGATCACAGAAGCTCCGTGGCTGCGTGGGTGTTGTCTGGCACAACCTGTCTTGATGCAAATGTGTTGGGTTTTCCACAAGCCAGGGCCGGCAGCCTCTGATCTGTGTCAGCTGGAGCTGGGGAGGGCACGTGGCGCTGGATGCCAAGGACTCCCTGTGTCTGCAAAGCCATCCAGCTCCCCCTGGAATGTGGCTGAGATGTTCACACCAGCAGTGTGCACAGTGCTGGAATTCCAGTGGTGTGAAGGAGTGGGATGTGTAGATCTGCCAGCCTTTAACAGCAGTGCCCAGGCACTGGGCTGTGGGGCTAAAAGCCTTTGTCACTCCCAGATGAGGGCCAAGGACATTCTGGGTGCTGGGTCCTGCTCTGTGGCAGAGATCAGCTGCTGTGGGACCTGCACAGCTGCACCCCTGTGCTGTGGCAGCTTTGGTGGAGCGGGCAGGGATCAAGCAAACATAATAAACAGAGAAAAAACCCCAAATTTAATGTAATTATAGTGGAGGAAGATCCCACACTCCTCCTCCCGCCCAGCCCGCTGATCCCGTGAGTCTCTGCACGTGTTTTATTCCCACTTTGGACTCAGCAGGCAGCTCCTGTGGTTCCCTGCTGGGAGCAGCACCCGTGAGCAGCCCGTGTTTGCCCCCGCAGGTCCCGAGGCCGTTCCCAGCCACGCTCCCGCCATGACGGACGCTCCGCGCGATGCCGGCCCCAAGCAGGCGGCGCCGGCACGGCCGGACAAGCCGGCCACGGACTTCGGCTACGTGGGCATCGACGCCATCCTGGAGCAGCTGAGGAGGAAAGCCATGAAACAGGGCTTCGAGTTCAACATCATGGTCGTGGGTGAGTTGTCCCCACCCCGCTGCCCACGGCGTGCTCAGCCCGGTGTTGTCGTTGTCCCACCATGTTTGTCCCCTTTGGAGCTGTCGCGGTTTCAGTTTGAAACGGGCAGAAACGCTGATCTGTAGCTTCCCAGTAAGCTGTGGGTGTTCAGCCTTTCCCATTCTGATACTTTCATTCCCTCTATGAGACAGGTTTCCCAGGCTGGGTGATCACAGTAAGGCTGGTCAGTGCAGAACCAGCTTTGGGAGGTGTTTTAACAAATCCAATTCTTTGCTGCAAACAGAGGAATTGCTGCAGTGGTCCTGGGAGCCTGACAGAGAGATTACTTGTGCTGAGCTCCCATTTCCCTGCTGGAGGAGGCTCCCATCCCTCTGGGAGCAGGCTCCCATCCCTCTGCAGGCTGTGCTGCCTCAGCACCGCAGCAGTGTGCAGTGCAGACGGGGAGGGATGTTCAGGCACGGCTCTGCCTTGGCAGCACTGTGTGTGGTATGGAGGCCCGTGCTGCAGCGTGCCTGGAAAACATTGTCCTGCCCTTGGCAGGCACTGGGCCGGCTGTTTACAGGCTGGGGATTCGGGGCAGCACAAACAAGTCGAGCTCTGGCCCTCCCAGAAGATGTGGGAGGGGCAGCACCTCGGGGAAGGGGCAGCAGCCATCCCTCGTCCTGCTGTGCCTCCCTAGGGGTGAGTTTAGCCCCATTGCTCCCATCCAGCCTAAGCTGCGAGTCCTTGAGTTGAAATTGTTCCAATCTCTGTCTTACAGGCAGGAGATGAGGGCAGGGAGGAGGGAGGAGACTTGTCCTGCAGGGGAGGTGGGAACTGAGCATTGCTGCCATGTGGGGATCACTCCTCACCCTGTCCCTGTGATGGAAAAACCCTTTCCCCACTGCAGCAAGGTTCCCATTCAAAAGGGTTTCACAATCCCAACCTGAGGTGAGAGGGAGCTTCAGAGGTGAAGAGAAATGTCTAAACTTTTAAAAATCCCAACTCCAAAGCACAACTTCTGCATTCAGTTTTCCGTGCAAAGCAGCTGGAAGGAGAGCAGAGCTGGCCAGGCTCAGCTGTGTTTTTTCCCCACTGGATTTCAGCTTTGGGGAAGGCAGTGGGCTGCAAACCAGGGCTGTTGGAAGGGGGCTCTCCCCTGTGCTCAGCTGCCTTTTGTCACAGCCTTAGGGTCCCCAGGTGCACCCCACAGTGGCAAGGCCAGCCTGTGGCTGTGGTGCCAATGGGACGCCACATCCTGGCTCTCACCTCTGCTCCCTTTCCAGGCAGTGCAGCTCCAGCAGCTTGGACAGACACAGATGCAGAGACCCACTGCCTGGAGCTCTGGCTCTGTGTCACCCTGATTTCACCTGTCCCCAGGGTGTCACACAGCCTTCCCCTGTGCCCAGATGCTCTGTGTTTTGGTGAGCAGTGGTGCAGTGAGAGCTGTTTCAGCTCTGCATGCCCAGCTCCAGGCCTGTTCGTGCTTGGCCCTGTGTTTTTAGGCAGCAGAGGACTGGCAGCACTTCCCCCCAGCCTGGTCCATGTGTTTCTTACAGTCCAGCAATGACAGTGGCTGTCAAAGTGAGTTTTCCTGTGCTGGATTGCAGCCATTGGTGATGTTACAAACTCAGCTCTAAAACTGCTGTTTGATCAGGGAGTGGGGTGATGCCAGGAAGTGATGCCCAGTGCTGGTTGGCCTTACCATTGGCTTTGGCAGCCTGGATGGGCCAGGACCCTGAAGGATGTGGGTGAAACCCTTGCTGACTCTGCTTAGGGACACTCTGTGGGACAAGGGACATGCTGGTGGCAATGCCATGATAGTTGGCTGTAACATGTCTTGGCAGAACAGGGCCATTGGGTCCCCATGGTGTGTGCAGGATCTCTGCAGTGTTTGCAGGGGGCCCAGAACATCTGCTTCCTGGGTTTTGAGGAGTTAATTCTGCTCTCTTTGCTTTGGAAAAATTGTTCTCCAAGCTCATAGGAGAGCTGTTCCTGGAGAGTCAGGAGCTGCTGGTGTCCTTTCCACACAGATCAGCATCAGCTCTGGGATATAAAACATGGAAGTGCTTTTCCAAAAGCTGTTTTTCTAAAGTTGTGGAATCTCATGTGCTTCTTGGGCTGTTGTTTGTGGGATTCAGAGAAGCTCCTGGCGTGGACCTGTGTCTGTGCAGCCAGCTGGGCCGATTGCAGCAGCGAGTCTGTCAGGGAAGCAGCAGCAGATGCAGCAGGGCTGAGGTTTGTAGGATTGTTGCTGCTGTTAATCCTGTCCAGATAAAGGCTTGCCAAGCTTCTCCAAAGCCTTCCCTGTGGAACTGGGCAGAGCAGACTGCAGGAGAGTGAAGACAAAGTGGGGAAGCTTTTTCCTGGAGTTCCCTGATCCCTGTGCCCTGCTGAGCATCACCGCAGCCCTTCAGACATCCCCAGCACTGCCTGCCTGTCCTCAGGGTTGCTGGGATTTTGCCTGGATGCAGGGAACCAGCTCTTGATTTGCTGATTTGGAGCCAGGGAGGGGCTTTGCTACCTGCAGCATCCTCCTGGCTGGGCTGGACTCGAGCTCCTTGGCTCGGGGGAGCTGCAGGGGAGCAGCTGCCCCTCGTCCCTCCCTCTGTCCCTCTGGCAGATCCGGTGCAGGCTGAGTCTGTCAGCAGCCCCATCCCCTGGCCCCTGACAGAACAGGGAGTGCTGACTCTGGGTTATCCTGCTCTCTTCCAGGTCAGAGTGGCTTGGGGAAATCCACGTTAATCAACACCCTCTTCAAATCCAAGATCAGCCGGAAATCTGTACAGCCAGCTGCGGAGGAGAGGATCCCCAAGACCATTGAAATCAAATCCATCACTCATGGTGAGGTTCTGCAGGTCCCACCTGCTTCTTTGGCTTTGGGTCCTGCTCTGCCTTGTGTCTCTGGGGACTCCCAGAGTTTTGAACTTCCATAAACCTCCACTCCCATCTCTCTGAATGGGCTTTTATCATCCAGAGATACTTGCAGGGCTGAGGAAACATCTGGAATTTATTTATTCATCAGCACTGAGTTAATTGTGTTGGGAGGGACCAGTGAGGTGGCTTTGGGGGTGGCATTTCAGGGTGGATATGGGGCTGGATCCCTTTGGAAGGCTGATTTGTGCCTCTGAGGAGCTGTGAAGGTGCATTTCTGCCCTGGGAGCAAGCTCCAGCCCTGCAGCTGATTTTGGGAGGGTGAGCTTGGCTAGAACACCCATCAGCACTCGCCTCACACCCCAGCTTTGCTCTCTTTCAGAGATTGAGGAGAAGGGGGTTCGCATGAAGCTGACAGTCATCGACACGCCGGGCTTTGGGGACCACATCAACAACGAGAACTGGTGAGCTGCCCCTCTGCCCTGGGGGCAGGGGGAGGGCAGGGGAGCCCCAGCACACCCTGAGCCCCTGCCCAGGGCTGGAGCCTGGCGCTGTGCCCCCTGCTTTGTGGGCAGCAGGAGGGAGGTTGTTGTGGTGGCAGAGCAGTGCCATGCTCCCTGTGAGAGCCACAAACATCCTGCTGTTCCAGGCATGAGACAACCTTTGTTTGTGGCTGGGAGCAGCTGTGTGCCAGCAGGGCCAGTCCCCAGACCCTGCTCATGTGGCTCTGGAGGCTGAACTCTGCCAGGGATCCCTGGCACAGTGTCTGGCTCTGCGGGATGGCCCCTGGGCTGGGCAGGGCTGGCCCATGGCAGGGACCTTGTCCCCATCACCAGCTGGGCTGGGCTTGGGGCTTTGATTCTGCTCATGCTCCTGTTCAAGGAGCCAGGGCATGGTCCCAGTGCTGTGCTGCTCCACAGCCACGTCCTGGAGGAGAAAAGGGGACACTTTTTAGGCACTTGCTGGTCTAAACCAGCCAGTAAATCCCCTCCTGCAGCAGTGCATGGAGTTGCTAAGCAGCAAACAGCTGAGCTTTGTGGTTGAGGACATGCTGAGCATCCCGGGCTCTGCAGGCTCTGCTTCACGCAGTCAGGCCAGGTGGGAGGGTCAGGGTGCTCCAGGTCCCTCACACCACCCTGTGTCCCCTCTCTCTGCAGCTGGCAGCCCATCATGAAGTTCATCAACGACCAGTATGAGAAGTACCTGCAGGAGGAGATCAACATCAACAGGAAGAAGCAGATCCCTGACACGCGGGTGCACTGCTGTATTTATTTCATCCCAGCCACGGGCCACTCGTACGTACCCTGCTGTCCCTGCCACCCCTCTCCATGTGCCATCAGCTCAGCCACCAGGGCAGCTCTGCCTGGGCTCCTCCCATGTTTTTTGGGGGCTTGAGGAGCTCGAGGACAGCTTGAAGCCGTCCTTAGGGCTGTGTCATCTGGAGGCCTTGCAGTAACACAGCAGAGCTGCTGTCCCCCAGAGAAATGTGGTGTTTCCTCTTCTGAAGGGTCTTGAAATCTTCTCTGAGCTCCAGGGAGCTGCTGCCTTTGCTGTGCTCACCTGGCTTGCTCGACCAAGGATGGACACAGGTCTCAAATTGGAGAAGCTACTTTTGCAAGCAGAATATTTTTTTTTTTTCTTTTCCCCTGACATTGTAAGGGGAGAAGCCAGTTTTCCTTGTGTTTCCAAGCAGTGAACACCCTCACCCTGTAAGGATATTTTGTAGGTTGTTTGACTAGTCTGCAAGTGGGATGCTGTTTACTCAGCCCAGAGTTCTTCTGGCTCTGGCACTTCTCAAGTGACAACATCAAAAGGCCCAGATCTCACTCTATTTTTTTTTTCTCCTTTTCTGGTTGCCCCCCCACCTCCTAGGCACACAGCCCACCCTGAAAATCTGGGGCACTTAAAATGTCTTGAAAAATGTGACTTAAAGTATCACAACACAAAATGAGACCTAGGTTTTCCTTTGATTTGTGTCAATTCCTTCCACTTCTGGCTCTGTCTGCATTGGGGATGTTTTTGGGTCTGTTTTCAAAAGTAATCTTAAGCCTCCAGCACTGCATTCATGTCAGCCTTTTCCACTTCCCCATGTGGAGATTTATTCCAATAGAAAAGACTTTGTTTTGCTTCTGTCAGTGGGTAGACCAAAAATGCATCCTTCACTGGAATAAAATGACTGCATGGGCCAGTTATGCCCCTCTTGTGTAACTGATCAGGAGCAGAGGGGCTGACAAAACATTTATGGTTGAATACAATAAAACAGAGAAGGTTTCAGAGGGAAATGACATTTTTTAGGCCAGTCTAACGTGTTGGTCCCACTAATCTCAGCCCGGATCTGCAGCCCCTGCCTCGGCAGATCTGACTCGCAGCATTAGCTGTGCTCCAGCTTTTCCTCCTCTCTCTGGCTGTTTAACTCTTCAAAAGCACATGTGAGAGGCTTGGGGCTGTTGGGTGCCTGGCAGTGCAGGCAGGGATGTGGAGCCCCACTGCCGTGTCCCCCGGCAGAGCCTCTCCCGCCGCGCTCTGGTTTCTCTCACCCGCCGGCCAGCAGCAGTTTGTGTGCATTTTCAGCTGCTTTTTTTCCTTCTCTCCAGTGAACATGTGTTTCCAATATCCGAGCCAGCCCGGCAGTTGGGGGCTGTTGTTGCTGAGCCCTGTGCTGATCCTCTTCCCCCACGGCCTGAGAGCCCGGCTGGGGCTGGCCCCGCTGTCACCGGCTCACCCATCCCCTCCTGCCACCTGAGGGGCAAACCCCACTGGGAGGGGGAAGTTGATGGGAAATTTTGCTTCTCTGAGAGCTCGAGCAGGCGCTGGGGTTCCTTTCTGCTCTCTTGTGGTGTCCAAATTCTGTTTTTCATCATCGTGGACAGGCTTTCCCCAGCCGTGTCCATAGACACAAAGGGTGACGTGGCCACCTCTCCTGCAGGGTGGAGCTGCTGTGACAGTGCTGGAGCAGAGGATCCTGTGTGGGAGCCTTGTCCTGGGGTTGTGGCACACAGCTGGGTGCAGGTTTGTGCCCTGGCCGAGACAGTGGGTCCATGGTCCCTTGCATAAGGGTATGGGAAGGGCACTGAGGTCCTTGCCATGGTGCCTCTGTCTTCTCCAGGAGCTGTGAGGATGGCAGAGCTGTAGGGACCTGCACTGGGGACATTGTCACCCATCTCCAGAGAGCCCCAGCACACCCCCGTGGCACCATCCACGTGCTCCATTCTCCATCCCAGGTGCTTGGTGCTGCCCTCTTGGGATGTGCTGGCACGGGGTGTTTGTGTTCCTGGGGAGCTGCTGCTGTGGATGGGAATGGCACAGGACTCCCTGTGGGTGCTGCAGGCAGCTGGGTTAAACCTGCAGGGCACTGGGAGAAAGCTTGCTTTTTCCTAGATAAAAAAGAGTGAGGGATAAAAGAAAAGCAAATTTGGTGCAGAGATTTGGAGGTGAGAGCAGAGGATTGCTTGGCTCTGTTTCAGCCTGGCCCTCCCATCCAGGCAGCTCCAGGGTTAATCAGCAGAGCAGTTTCTGCTGCATGAGGGAGTTCACAAGGGAGTTTAGGACAGGCTTTGCAGCCCATGCAGTTCACACACAGCCTGTAACACTCCCATGTAACCATGCCTGTGAAAGCTGAGTTTAGTGCTGGCAGGGACTTTCAGCTGCAGCTGCACAAGCCTGGCTCTGCCACCCAATAAATATCCCTGCTCTGACCCCTGCAAAGCTCTGCTCAGCTCAGGAATGGTCTGGAACTCTGCCTGGCCTCATCAGCACCTCCCCTGCCTCCACCAGGCAGGGCTGGTGGCTCAGGAGCTGCCACCCACTCCCTCTTTCCCCTCGGGCTGCCCCTCTCAGGTGCCCACCAGCTCCTTGGGGCAGGTGATGGGGCTGGGCAGCTGCTGGGTCCACTCTGGTGTTTGCTTAACACACAGCTCAGATTCCTGCTGTTAGTTTGATCTGGGGCACAACCAAAAGGAAATAACTTGGCAGCTGACTGTGGATTCTGATTCCTGTAACAGAGTTTCAGGGGAACCAGCAGGAACGAGCCTCTGCTTTGATCCTGTCTGTGCACAGTGGCAGAAATAATGTGTGTTCTGGCCACTGTAACGTGTGCCCAGCCCTGGCAAGGTGTGCCCACCTGCACAGCCTCCCCCAGGCCCATGCAGGAGAGGATAAGGGAACAACCAGCACCAGCTGGAGTGGCTGGAGCCCATCCACTCCTCCTCAAGCTCCTCCACCCCTCCCAGCAAAGCCCAAAATGTTATCAGTTAATAATATCAGGGACCATTTGGGGAAGGGGAAGAAAATAGATTAGTTTTTTTCTTGGGCCTTCCCTTCAGTGATGTACTTGGAGCAAATAGCACTTGTCACCACCTTGATCCATGTGTTCTCCTTTGGTGTCTTCACATGAATGTGATCTGTAGCTACAGGCAGGCATTGTTCTTAGTGAAAAGCTTCACTTGCTTTTACATAATTAAGGTTTTGGGGAAGCTGCCTAGCAGAGTTGATAGAATATCTAGAAACTTGCAGAAAACCCCAAAAAAATGTACAGTTTGCTCTGCTGGGGAGTCCCTTGGTGATCTCAGGGTGGTGCAGGGAGGTGACCTCCGTGGATGGGGCACTTGCAGGAGCCTGTGGGAGTAGAAAGTTGTGTCAGAGGTGCCTGGGTGCAGATGGACATGGTCACTGTGCCTGGGTGGGTGCAGATGGACACAGTGACTGTGTCTGGGTGCAGATGGACATGGTCACTGTGTCTGGGGAATGCTGCTGGACACAGCAGGGGTGTGGGCAGGCTCTGGCTCACTGTGGCATCCTCAGCATCCTCCGGATGTGTGAGGAATCTGAGGGATGGAACCGAAGCTTTTAACATGCAGATTGAGCTGAAACTCAAATGTCTGCCTGATTGTGGATTCATCTGCATTTCTGCTCTGTATGCATCCTGGTCTTTAAAGGAAAGGCTGATGAAAGAGGCAGGAACACAGGCTCAGTGGGGAAGAAGCTTTTAGAGGAGAAAAATTGTTTGGAAAATAGCAAAGAGAGAGGAGGGGAAAGAATTCTGCTGGGAAAGGAGCATTACTGCATTACTTCCTTGGAGGTCTGGGAAATACATTATGCAGAGCTCCAAACAATGTTTGCCAGCAGCAAGTCAGCTTAGATGTGTCCATGGGGGGTTCCTTGTGGTTTTTTCTATTCTTTTTTTCCCTTTAATAGCCAAAAATCTCTTTCCTGGGGCCCAGGGTGATCTGTGACCCAGTGTTTGTGTTAGGACCTCGTTTGTCCGTGTGCTAATGATGTGCTCGGGGCTGTGTGTGTTGTTGGTGTGTGGGGACAAGATCCACCTGGCCCAGTCCAGCTCCATCCCTGGGAGAGGGGGTGACCAGGGGAGGGTTCAGCTGGGTCACCAGTGCTGGCTGCTCTGGGGCAGCTTTGGGCTGCTGTTTTCAGAGCAGCTGGAGCTGAGTGTGTCTCTCTGGGGCTCAATGTCCCTCCCTCAGTGCTGGAGCCAGGCAGAGGTGTCCCTGTGGGATGGGGACACAGCCTGGTGGCTGCTGAGGGGCAGGGTCAGTCCCTTCCCCTCTGCATTGCTGTGCCTGGGTCTGCAGGGCTCTCTGAGCCCTTTGTGGGGCCCGAGGACACTGTGGTGGGGTTTGGCTTGAGGGTGTTGGCAGTGGGTGCTCTCTTGGCCCTTCAGTGAAGGCTCATTTCAAACAGGCTCCTGCTCCACAGGTGATCCTGGACCCTGGGACCTCCAGGTTTCCTTCTCAAAGCAACATCTCAACTGTGCCTGTTGTCCCCATCACCTTCAGAGCCACCAAGGTGTGGCAACTGGAAGTGTCCCAAGGAGGGTTTTCTCCTGGTTTGGGACCCCCAGCAGTTAAAACACCTTCGGGGAGGACTGAGGATCAGGGAGGGGATCATGGCCAGGTGCCTTCCTCGCTGTCTGCAGGCTTTGGATGTGGAGCAGTGTGGAAGTGGAGCTGTGTTCGTGCTGTCAGCAGGGAGGGATTTCCTGAGGCGCTGATCACTGGGGTTATGCAATCTCTGCAGCTTTCCCCTGCTGAGATTTTGGTTGTAGAGAGTTTCTGACATTCTTGCCCTCTGGAACAAGCAGCATCTCTTCTGTGCTCTGTGGAGCCCCTGGAGAATTTCCAGAGCTTTTTTTAATCCCAGCTGATGAATGTGAGAGACACTCCCAGCTTGTGCATAACTGGTGCTCAGCACAGAGGGGAGTGTGAACAGGGATGGTCACCTGTGGCCATTTCCGTGTTGTGCTGTCCCTGG
Organism: Polioptila caerulea; assembly: GCA_013397295.1. NCBI lineage: Eukaryota > Metazoa > Chordata > Aves > Passeriformes > Certhiidae > Polioptila > Polioptila caerulea. The sequence continues at coordinate 395,026 of VYXF01008535.1, forward strand.
ATGGTTGGTGACAGCTTGGATGGAGCTGGAGCAGGTTTTGATTTGTCCATGGCAGTGGGCTGGCCCTGCAGCCAGCATTGCCCTGCTCTCATCCCAGCTCCACCAAGGACACCAGTAGCTCTGGGCAAGTTCCTGCAGTCCTCTGTGGCTGAGAGATATAAAAGCCCTCTTCCATCCATGGGGCTTTGTGAGGGTTCACAGGCGATAGCAGCAGCTTTGAAAGGGAAATGATTAAAGTGTTTTCAAACCCTCTCTGTGCTGTTGTGCTTTTAAGAAAATGTCTTTACTTGTCGTATCTGTAAGGAAGTGATTCCCTCTCTGTCTGCTCTTTGAATACCCGAATACCCCTCCCTGCCAGGGGATTGCAGCAGCCTCAGAGTGCAAATCCCCTTTTCCCTGCTGTTTTTTCCAGGCTCCGGCCGCTGGACATCGAGTTCATGAAGCGCCTGAGCAAAGTGGTCAACATCGTCCCGGTGATCGCCAAAGCCGACACGCTAACGCTGGAGGAGAGGGACCACTTCAAACAACGGGTGAGGGGCTGCTGCCTCTTCCCCAGGCTCCCATCTGTGCCACCCCATCCCCTGCTGCCCCTGCCCCCCTCGTGGCTCTCCTGGCAGGGCCGTGCAGGCAGTGCCTGGCCAGGAGCCCGGCGCGTTCCTCCGGCCGCAGCTCGGAGTGATCCCGCGTGGCCGCAGGGTAGGCTCGCTCTCCAGGCACTTCCTTGTGTTTCTCTTGGATTTTTGTCAGTGCAGGATAAGTTTGGAGCTCTACATCTCCAGGCCTGCTTCTCCTGCCTCCTTTGTTACTGTTGTTATTTTCAGGCTGGGTTCTGTTATTTTGGGAGGTTGATGCACGTAGGGGCTGGAAAACCCTCCCTCTGCAGCATCGTGCACTGGTACAGGAACCAGTCAAAAACTGGGTTTGCTGAGCTCAGCTGGGCAAGATTTAAGAGGGAAGCAAGGTATGAAATTCCCGTGGTTGGGAGCTGAGGAGGGGCTGTCTGAACCCACAGCAAGGCATGAGCTTTGCTCTGAGAGGTGGAGGTGGCCCATTCGGGGGTTTGGTAAGGGGCTGTAAATCCGTTTGTGTGGGCGATGGATGTGGCTGCAGGCATGATGGCCTCAGCATTCCCTGCAGAAGTGAAAACCACCAAGCTCTTTGATCCATGAATCTGACCTGGGAGAAGTAAAGGGAAAGGGAGTCTTGCCAAAAGGGTAGTTTTAGGGGCCACTCCTTTGGTTATGGACAGGATGACAGCTTAGCCAGGGGTGGTTCCAAGCCCCCTCGCAGGAGAGGGTGGGCTGCTCCTTCCCACCCCAGTGTGGGAGCTTTTCCTTCTGTTCTTAATGAGCAGGCCCTGGAATACCCAGTCTGGTTTTGGGGGCTAAATCCAAACCCTCCAAGCAAATTCCTTGGCTAGAGGCTGGCTGGGACTGGAGCAGGGGGGTGACCCAGGCTGGGCTGGCCTGGCTTGTCAGGCTGTTTGCACAGAGCTCTGCAAGGAGCTGCTGAGGGGACATGGAGGGGGGAGTCCCTGGTGCCACATCTGCTCCCTGTGCTGGCTTCTGCAGGCTGCTGGCTCCATTCAGAGCTTACCAGTGCACACATCCCTGTGTCTGCAGGTGACTGGCTGGCTCTGGCACTGCAAAGTCAATCTGGGACCTCACATGTCACCTGGGCACCCTTGGCTGCTGATACCATGGAAGACCATGGGGACAGTGCCTGGCTCAGCACAGGACGAGCTCACCCTATCTCTGATTGCTTCCTGATTATAACCAGACCTCCCAAATCCTTTCAGGTGGAAGGAAAACACATAGCTACATGGTGTGTTTGCTCCCAGCAGATGAGAGGGCAGGAAATCAGGCCAGGCTGGGACCTTTTCCACTCATTCCAGTGTACCTGCATTTGTGCTTCCGAAAGCAGAGCCCTGTCTGCAGCTGGGGTGTGGCTGCTTCAGAGGGGTGATAGGTTTTGGGTTGGGGTGGGGTGGGCAGGGGATGTGAAGCACCAGCCTGGCTGCAGGTGGGTGCCAGTGCTGTGCTGACTGAGTGGAATGTGCTCCCTGGAGTTGACTTTGTTGGGTTGTTCCCCTAAACTCCGTGTGTGGGTTTGGTGAGGGGTGGGGGCATCCCCTGGGCTGGATCCACTCCTTTGCCAGCCTGCTCTGTGGGACTGGTGTGGAGTTATTGCCACAGGAGGTGGTGGGAGCTACTACTGCCAGCCTGGGTTGGGGTTTGCAGCCCTGTAGGAGAAGGTTGATCCTTCAAGCTCCCTGTGAGCTGAGCCTCCACCCAGGAATCAGATTTCAGCATCTCTTGGCCTCACACAGAGGCAAAGTCCTTAGAGTCTGCCCTTCCAAGCTGTGTCCTTGTCCCCTCAGATCTCGTTCCTTTTCCAAGGAGTGTAAACAAACCCCAGAGAGCAGCTTTCTACCTTTGTGTTACAAGCCTGGCAGCTGTGCTCCCCTTTGCTTGGGCAGCTTGTCTTGTCTTGTTGTCTTTTCCAATCCCTAAACAACATCCAGCTCGTGTAACTTCATCTCACTCTCTGCCTGAGCTGTGTCTTGGCACCAGGTTCTTGCAGATGTTCCAGGGCCAGCTCTTGGTGGGTGTGTGGCAGGGGAACACAGGTCTCTGTCCCCCAGGGGGGCCGTGTTTAGGATGGAGGATGCTGCTGCTGGACGTTGCTGTGACTGGTGGGCATCACTCAGAGACCCTTTTGGGAGCAGCTGCCGTGGTGGGAGTGCAGCTCCTGTGCCTGCCTGTCCTGACCTGTCCCTGTGCCCTTCCCTCCTAGATAATGGCTGATCTCCTTGCCAATGGGATCGATGTGTATCCCCAGAAGGAGTTTGATGAGGACTCCGAAGATCGGCTGGTGAACGAGAAATTCCGGGTCAGTGCAGGGGCTGTGGCTGGGATGGGCCCTGCAGCTCCAGGGGCTGGGGATGTCCTGAGGCTTCCCTTCCAAAAAGCCTCTGTTTTCTTCCCAAAGCTGTCCATGGGGTCTGCCCAGCAGCAGGGATCCTGCCAGAGCTCAGAGCAGGGGTGGAAGGAGGGGGAGAAAGGCTCGTGGGGAAGGTGTCCTGTCCATACCCTCTGCCCTCCTCCACCCGTGCCAGGTGCCCTCAGCAGAGGGTCCATGGCCCCTTCCCCTGCCCCAGACCCAGGGAACAGAAGTGCCTGCCTACCCCTGGCTAGGGCAGCAGCCTTCCCAGCACTGGGAGGGAATTTTACCTGCAGGCTGCCTGCAGCTGACAATTCCATGCTACAGGAATCAGCCAGCAATTTCGAGCACAGTAAAGTGGATTGGACAAATTTGAGGGATAAAAAAACATCTTTGAAGTTCAAAGACACCAGCTTGGATCAGGAAGTGAATTGGCCACAGGTTGCCAGATGCTGGGGGCAATTCCCAGGGAAGTTTTGGGATACCTTTGCTCCAGCTGTACCTGGTGCCTTCCATTGAGGAACTGGACTAGGCTGGGTTTGGGCTGGGTTTGGGCTGGGCACACGTGCAAGGGATGCTGGTACCCAGTCCTGGGCTGGCCATGGGCCCTGGCAGGCAGCACTGCTCAGGAGCATCAGGGCAAACCAGCTCATGCCATGAAACCCTCCTGGGAACAGCTCGAGGTAGGACTTGGCTCACTGGTTTGGTTTCTGACCAGTTCTCAGGAGGAAATCACAACCTTGCTTTTCTCTTTCCACAGGAAATGATCCCATTTGCAGTGGTGGGCAGTGACCAGGAGTACCAGGTGAATGGAAGAAGAATCCTTGGGAGGAAGACCAAGTGGGGCACCATTGAAGGTACCTCATCCTTGCTTCCCCACCTGAGCCCAGGCAGAGGACAATAAAGCCCAAAACCAGCAGTAGAAGTTGAGGTGGATGTGGTGCTTCCCTGCCCCTCCAAAAAAGGAACATTTTCCTGAGGTTTGAGGACTGGAAACCCCTTGGCCAATGCTCCTGTGCTGGGTTCCTGGGCCTTTGTGTGTCTTGGGGGGCTGCTGAGTGCTGGAGGGGCCATTTTTGGGAGTGTCATGGCCTGGCTTGTGCTTCTTGCACAGTTAATTGCCTGATGGCAGGATTTGAGGACACACCAGTGGCATCCCCATGTCCCAAGCCCCTGTTAGAACCTTCCCCTGGCATCTGTACCTCCACCATGCCTTCGGTTGGTGCCCTTGTGGGATCTATTCCATCTTCCATTTCCCATTGGCATCTCCCTTTTTTGTCCCCCATTTTACAGCCATGGTTTAAAGGCTAGATAAAAGCTCCTGGCTCCAGGACATCTACACATTTCCCTGTTCATGGTTTCTGGCAGCCAGCTGGCTCATCTCCAGTGCCACCCCTCTCATCTCCCTCCCCTCCCCTTCACAGGTTCCTCTCATTTATGAGGCTTTTTAATAGGAATCCTGTGTTGAGGGATGGTTTAACAAAGCTGCCAGGAAAATCAGTGTATTTTGAAGCTCTGCTGCCCTCTCGTGCTGTGTCCCTGAACGTTCTGAGTTCAATGGGATTCATTAAACCCTCACCTTCTACTTGTGGCATCTGCCTTCAGTCAGCACAGGGAGGCCCTCAGGACAAAGCCATGGCCACAGGCAGCCTTTGCACAGCAAGGTTGGTTTTGTTTTGCCATTCCTGCATGATGTTTAATGGTTGGACTTGATGATCTTGGAGGTCTTCTCCAACATAAAGGATTCTGCTATTCCACGTACAGGATTGTTGGGGTAAAAAAAAAAAAATTAAAAAGGAGTTCTTCCTGTAAATTGAGTAAAATTAGGAGGGTTAATAGCAGCTGTCAGGCTGATTGTGGTGGAGCAGCACCTCTTGATTTTTCCCTATTGCAAACACTCCTTCTGCCAGCAGGAGTTTCTGACCTTGGCAGCCCTCACCAGCGTGCCTGGGATGCTGCAGGATGCTCCTGGCCAAGCTGCAGATGAAACTTCTGTGCAGACATGCCTGATGCTCACTGCAAAGCTCACCATGGCCCTTCCCCTGTCTTGTCTGGGGTTCTGGGGGTCCCAGCATTGTGCTGGGGATGCTGCTGGGAGCTCCCTCATTGGTGGGACACTGGGAAGGGGCTGTGGATGCTCAGCCAGAGCTCAGCAGGGCTGAGCTGGGGCAAGGAGGACTCCTGAGTGCTGCACTTGTACCCCAGGGGTGTCAGTGCCCATCTGAGCCCTCCACACTGGGCTGGGGAAGCCCCCAGGTGCTGCTTGCCCCCACTGATGGGTTTTTTCTCTCTCACCAGTGGAGAACACGACACACTGTGAGTTCGCCTACCTGCGGGACCTCCTCATCAGGTCAGTGCCCTGTCCCCAGAGCCTGTGGTCACCAGGTGGCACCCAGGGAAAGGGGCCAGCCCAGCACAGCTTGAAGCAGCTGCTGCTTTGCTTTGCTCTGCTGCTCCATCCCCCTCCATCCCTGCCTTCCCTGCCAGCCCACTGCCACTCTGCAGCCCCTCTGCAAGGGGTGGCCCCAGTCCTTGGGGGCTTTTCTCAGCTGCAGTGCCGAGTTCAAGGGGGAGAGGAGCCCTGGAGGGGTCAGGACACACTCCAGGATTGCTGGCAGGGTGGCTCCAGCTCTCCTACAAGCAGCTCTTGGCCTCAGTGGTCCCTCAGCAGTGCCAGATCTCACCAGCAGTTCAAGGACATCACTCTCCACTGGGGTGTCCTGTTGGGGTCTGGTGCTGGCTGCTCCCTCATCAAAGAAGTGTCCCTGCTGTGGGAGACAGGGACGCTGAGCCCCCTGGGCTTCTAGAGAGAGGGAGCATTTGGCTCCTCCCCAAACTGGCTGCAAGGTGAACTCTGCACACGTGATCTGTTGCTGGCAGAGCTGTGTGGGGCTACCAAACCTCACCCCAGGACTGGCAGGGTTGGGATCTCATGGGGTGGGTGTTCTGCAGCCACAGGAGAGGCAAGCACAAGTGAAGGCTTCTGCTCCTGCTGCCCAAGAATGCTGCCCATTGTTGCCTTCACTTCCCTGCTGTGCCCTAAAGGCACCAACAACAGCAAGGCAGGAGGGGACATTGGGACTGGGGGTTTGGGGTGCAGAGGGTTGGGGTGCTGAGGCCGGGCTGGCCGAGCTGTGCCTGGCACGGTGTGATTGCTCCATCTCCCTTCCCTGCAGGACACACATGCAGAACATCAAGGATATTACCAGCAACATCCACTTTGAAGCCTACAGGGTGAAGAGGCTGAATGAGGGCCAGAGCTCTCTGTCCAACGGCGTGGCCGACAAGGAGCTGGTGGCCAACGAAATGTAACCGTCCCTCGCCACAGCCCGGACCTCGCTCGCTCACGCTCGCTATTTCTCCCCCTTCCCCTTTATTTTTATATCAATCCTCTGCCACTGTCCCTCTTGCCCTGGTCCCTGACCCCCTGCCATGTTAACTGACCAAATAACCAGACGTGGAGCGGGGTGGCCGCTCTCCCCCCGCTTTGTGCCACGAGTTTTGTGCTCAGCCCCCAGAGCAGCGTCCCCAGCCTGGGGACCGTCCCTCTGTGGAGGTCGGGCTCTCGCTTTGCCCCCAGCCCTGGCCCCACAGCCGAACCCAGGGGAGCAGATGTGTGGGGCCAGCAGGGTTGGGGTGCCCTGGGAGCCCTGCCAGCCCCTCCATGCTGGGGCTTTTCTCCGTCCATTGAAGGCGAGGCTTCCTCCAGGTGAACGAAGCCTTTGGAAGCAAGGTACGGTGGGATGAAGAGAGCAAGGCAGTGCCATCCTTGTGTCCTGCTGCCTCCTCCGAGCCCTCTGGGACCCACCAGCCCCCAACCCAGCCCCTGCACCCCGTGTACATGCAATAAACTGGGAGTGTTTAGGTGTCACCTCGCCTGTCACCAACCCCTGGCCAGGCAGAGCCACCTGCTTTGGGAGAAAGTGCCTTTTCAGACTGTGACCTTGCAATAGCGTGGGAGAGGGGAGGGAGGCTCTGCCTTGTCTGTCTTTGCAGCCTGTAAAAGGCTGTGAACCTCTGTGGACACTCTCGTGCCCTCTCCCTTGGGCCAGAGCTGTGGCTGATGTCCTGGGAACACTTGTGTATTTATTTGTCACTCACTTGGGTGGGTCTTTGTCCGCTGAGGGCTCAGAGTGTGTTTGTCCTGAGGGGGCTGAGCGTGGAACTTTGTCTCTGCAAAGCAGCAGTGGGAGGCAGAGGGTTGTCCTGTCTGATCCTTGTGATTCTTGGGCTTTTCCCTACATCAGAGGAGGCTCTTGAGTATCTGTTCATTCCTCTTGGTTTCCTGGGTCCCCTGTGTGTTGTGTACCCAGGGAAGATGCTCCTGTTTTGCTGGTCCTTGTGCAGGGGGTCTGTGCATGTGCTGACCGAGCCCTGCAGCTGTGGGGGAGGTTGGGGGGTGCTTGTGGGTGCTGCTCCCCCTGCTCTGCCCCCAGACCCTCCTCTTTTCTGTGTGTCCCCAGTAAATCAGACCCTGCAAGCGTTAGGTAGCACTGTGACACAGGAGCAGGGGGTCCTGGAGCAGAGCTCTGCAGTCCTGCCCCTGTCCCCAGCTCCTCTTGCCTTTCTGGTGTCCACCAGTCTCCCAATCCTCTCTAAGGGAAAAAAAACCTCCTGCAAATCACCCATTTTTGGGGGTGCACCCTGAAGTGGCTTGTGTCCCATCCTCTAGCACTGGAAGGCACCTGCAGAGCCCACGGGGGACAGAGCCTGGCTCAGCACAGGTGACCAGGAGGAGGGAGGAGGTTGCTCTCCCCTTGCTGGGGATGCCCAGGTTTTCAGGGGCTCCCACACATCCCCCCAGCAGCCAAAGGGCTGTGGGCAGGGCGGTACATTGTGAGAATCCCTTCACTCATATTCCCCCTCCACAGCAGCCCCACGGAGCTGGTGGGGAACAGCAACTCTCTACTTGCTGACTTGCTATATTTTAGCAAAAACAACCACAAAAAATGTATTAACTGAAAAAAATATATATATTTCAAGTGTTAAAAAAAAAAGACTGAAAGGGGAGAAAATATCTCTTGTGTGAGGCACTTCTGCAAATGCCATCTTGAACTTTTTTTTCCTCTAGTTGGTATCTCAAGCTGGGCCAAGCAAGACACGCCGCTTTCTCCTTTGTAACCTGACTTTTTTTTTTTTTGAAAGGAAAAAAAAAAAAAAAGAAAATAATACAATAAAAACACCCTTCATCCAGATCTATTAAAATGGCCTTTTGGGGGTTATAAGCATTATGAAAATTTAGTCCATTTTTGTATAAATAATAGTGTTTAATATGTATTTCCCAAAATAAATGTTTCGAATGCAAATAGGAAAAGGCTTGTTTGGAAATGTCTGTTCCCAGTCATGGTGTGATTGTTGCTGCATGGACCCTGTAGGGCTGGGGGTCATGGGAGAGTCCAGCCCTAGAACTGCCCTGCTTAGGGTGAAAGAGAATTCCTGGCCCCCTTGACTCATCCCACCTGGGATACCTGCCCCAGGTACCCTACAGAGTGCTGGAGCTGGTTCTGCTGAGCCCCTTTGGGATGGAGCCAGCCTGATCCTGAGGGAGGCAGGGGGATCCCATCCCTCTGCCTCCCTACTGAAGCTGTTCCCACTGTGCTTCCTGGTGTTTTTATGGAGAAATGAGTTGCCTTCAGTTCAAGGGCAGGCAGGAGCTTGTCTTTCACACGAATGTGGCTTTGGCTCCACAGGCAGATGAGCTTCAAAACCCTTCATGACTGCAGGATTGGCTTTGGGATGCCCTTGGAAGTTGGCTTCTCTTGGAAGATTGGCCATCCTGAAAGCCACATTTTTCCCTGGTGTCACAGATCTGACACTATCCCCTCTGGTGGGTTAATCTCTGATGTATTTTTATTGTATTTTTCCCCCCAAGCAGTTGAACTCAGAAGCCAGCTGGACATTGGGTGGCCAGCCCTAAGTGACCCTGCTTAAGCTGGGGCTGGAGCAAGAGACTTCCAAAGGTCCTTTCCAGCCTCAGCCCAGATTCTGTGGCTGTGGGACTGGATGAGAGCAAACCCAGCAGGGCAGCACTCAGGTCGGGTTCCTGTGGGGCTCTGGAGCACAGGACAGGTTTATGAACACTTTAACTCTGCTTTTCTGCTGGCCCCTGGGTGCTGGTGCAGTGAATTGTCTTTTCTCACCTGGCACCAGTGAGGTGTGCAGTGATGGGCCCCCCCTTTGCCCCAGTGCCAAACCCATCCCTATCAATATCCTTTCTTTTTTTTTTT
>VYXF01008535.1:404223-418432 GCA_013397295.1 Polioptila caerulea
TTTAGCTGCACAGCAGTTCTATGGTTGCTTCAGCCCAAATCCCCCTCACCCCCACAGCTCACAAATTATTCCAGTGGGAGAAGCAGCAAAGTCAGGGTGTTCTCACTGATGTAAGCAGAGCAAGACCCAGAACAAAAGCTCCTGGAAAGGGAGCAGAGAAAATCAACGTGTAGTTGTAGTAGCTACAAACACAGGCCATGGGCCTTGCTCCTGAAGGAATCTACTGCAGTTCTTCCCCATATTGTGGTTTTTCTTGTGCTGGGATTTGGGGTTTTTTTGCAGTTTTCCTCATTGCTGGTTTCTGAGCGTGTGAGGGAGAGGGGACAGAGGATGCTCCAGGGCTTCCCAGGCATATGCAGTCCTGGTGACACATTGAGAAATGGTTTGTAGATGGAGAGAGGGGAAAACAGGCAAAATTCCCCAGCTCAGCAGTAAGGGCAGCTTTTGTTTAGCCCAGAGGAGGAGCTCAAGGGGTCGGAGGTCCCTTCATGGGAATGGTGCAGGGAATGGCTTCCAGATGTTAGGAAGCTCCAGAGAGGTGGGGTTGGCGAAGGGAGAGCAGCAACACCAGATGCTCTGATGGAACAGGGGCTTATGTGGTGCTGTGGGAAAAATCCCAACTGGGGGAAGGGTTAGCCATTGCAAAATCCCCCCTCGCTCCCCAGAGCCTTGGCCAAAGGGCAGCAGTGACCTGCGAGGGGAGAGTTTGGGCAGAGGAGGGGGCAGGCAAGGAGCTGCTCCCCCTGCCCACACCCTCCCCAGCTGTCTCCAAGGGAAACGAGCCTAAGGATGCCTTGGCTGACAGAAAGGACCTTGCACTAATGGCTTATTGAGTGGCCCCACTTGAACAAATGAGGGAAATGAAGATGAGTGAGAGTTTAATTACCGATCTGAACAGGGCTTTCCGCAGCAAGGATGGGCCCTGGCTTGCCTTGCCTGGCTCTGGGAGGGAGAGGGGACCCCCCAGCACAGCTCTGGGGCCGCCTGGCAGCCCTGGAGGAGGCAGCTGCTGGGCCAGGGAGGGCTGGAGATGGGTCAGGTTCCAAAGAGCATCTCCATCCAAAGAGGAGGACTATAAATAATAAGAATAAAAGGGAGTATAAATAATTAAAGCAGCTCAGAGCGAGTAGTTCCCGAAATGTCTGCCTGATTTAAAAACTAATTACTTGGAGGGTAATCACCACCAGAAGCGCACATATTTACCCACAATGCTGCTCTCCCCTCCTCTTCCTTTCGCTCCCTTCTCCTGATTGCTATCCCAGGCACCGGCACAGACTTATCACTCACCCACAGCACACCATAAACGGGCTTGTACTCGTCCATCTCCCTGATTAATATCATCGTTGGAGACCTGCTCAGGGAGGAATAAATCCTCTCTGGGTAGGAGGCCAGGTGCTGGCAGGAGGGGAAGCTGAGCCGTGGGGTACCTGCAGAGCCCAGAGCAGCTGGGAGCCCCAAAGGGATGATGGAGCCTTGGGTTAAGCTGTGCCCCCCCAAAACTGGGGCACCACCGAGCCCCAGGGGGATGTGGCATCACCTGCTCAGTGCCAGCTGCTGTTCAGGGGCTTTGCTGGGCCATCACTCACACCCCGCATGGGCATCAAGCCCTGAATTCCCTGCTGTGGGAGCTGCCCCCGTGGGAAAGGCTCCCTTGGATGTGTGAGTGGGGCTGCAGGAGGCACAGGCAGGGCTGCAGAGCTCAGGCTGTGATTGTGGGGAAGCTGCTGCACTGCAGCTGAGAGGGGGGGTTTTGGATCATCTTCACTGTGGCTCCAGCAGAAAGGAGGATTTGTCCACCTCCAGCTCCTCAGGCTGCCTCCATCACACAAGGTGCTGGTCCCAACCCTCCTGCTCCTTCTCACAACCCCAACAAACCCTTTCCTCCCATGCCCACAGCAAGCTCAAGTTTGTAACTCCCTCACGCAGTTTAGGTTGTATTTATTTGCCTGAGCTTCTCTCTGGACCTTCACAAATTAATAAATAATTCTCACCATCAGCCTGATTTAGGAGCAGCATTGCACAGCTCTGCTTCATTTAGGAAAACAGAATAATTTATTCCTAACTTATGGGATTCAGGAGACTTCCACCTGCTGCCCATGATATTTTCTCATTAGCATTACCCAGCTAAGCTAAAAACTGCAATTTCATAAGTCATACTTCCTTCAAAGGCACATTACCAGCTTCCCAGGGACTCCAAAAGTTTACTGAAGCTTAAAGACATACCTCATGGCGTGCAGAAATGTGCCAAAGTCCCCCTTCTTATTACTAGTGAAACCATCCTTCCTGCAAGTTTCCTTCCCTTGACATCTTCCCATCAGGAGGATGTTTAAGTGAATGATGCTGGGCAAAAGAATAGCCCTGAGTTACTCTTTAACAAGAAGATAAAATGAAAATATTTAACTGGAAACCAAAATAAAAGTCCTTTGTCCTCTGCTCTAGGGCATAGCTGTAAATGACAAGCCAGAATGTTCCCTTTTTGTGGTTTTGTGGGTTTTTTTTTTGTTTTGTTTTGTTTGTTTTTAGTGCTGGGGGTTGTCCACAGTGACACTGTGGGATGGAGGACTGGGGTACAGGGAGATGGGTGACTCTGAGAGAGCTCCTTGTCACAAAGGGACTCAGGGCTGAGCATTTATTTCAATCTGTGCTCCATTTCTAAAGGAGGTTGGTTTGGTTTGGGGTTTTTTCTGTAAGTCACAGCTGGAAGCACTTGCTGACAAAGTTTACAGACCCCATTCTTTCAAAAGTAAAAATTGTCACCCTTTAAGGCTCGTGCTCTGAAACAGCTTTGCAGAGGACAAGGAGAGGGAAGCAGAAGGAGCCTGGACCCCCATGTACATCCAGCCACCCCACACTGCATCAGCCCAGGCCTCAAACTGCAGGGCAGCAGAGGAGAACCCCACCTCCAGCATCCCCCCTTCCCTGCCCTTCTCCTCTCCTGCCCCCAGCCTCGGGAAAAAAAAAAAGCCAAGATTAAAATCATATTCCTAAAGCAAAATTACACATCGGAGACTCCACGGCCCTCCCGGGAGGATCAGGGCATTCCTCTATAAATATCTGTCTCGATATGTTTAATTTGCAGATGAAATTAAGCCTGGGAAGAAAGGGAAGGATGTCTTTTCATGTGTGGGCTGTCCAGCTTTGCCTTGAATATCAAAGTGAGGCGCGTTACAAAGCAGCAGCTCCGCGGGATTATCTGAGAAACCTTGTAGGTCCCAAGTGGCGGCGCTCTGGGGATCAAAAGGTGTGGGACTTATGCAGAAAGCCAGCCCCAAAGAGCCAAATCTCAGGTCAGCTGGCAGAGTTCAGAGATTTCCAAGGAAACCAGAAGGTGGGTGAGGAAGCAGGAGAGGCTGGGCTTTCACACGTGGACTTTGGATTAAATATTAACTCGCTGCAGTGGGTTATGAGGATAAATATTTTCATTAATCATGTATGTGCTCATTATGATGGTGAGAATAGAGCATTCAAGATTCGTCTGCATGGGCTTTTCAACCCCAGTCTCCCGTTTTCTGCCTGCAGCTTTTGGTAAAACACCATCTTCTGTGCTTGCTTTCTTCAGAAAACTTTTTCCCCATAAACGGTTTTATAGGTTTCAACATTTTATTGGTTAGGCTTTGAAAGCGCCAGTTGAAAAGATTTAACTTGAGGGTGAATGGAGAGGAGAAAATGCAGCTCCAGTTCAAACAAGGGAAGGGGAGTGGGGTGATGGTTTTGAAGTGCCCTTAGAGATGGGAACCTAACCTGGGGTGGGAAAACAGAGCTCACCTTCCAGGGGTCTGCTGCCCTATACCAGTGACACCTTGCCATCCATTTCATTAAAAATTGAAATTTTTCCTGCTTTCCTCCGATTTTATTGAACTTTTCAATCATTATAACTTTCCTTAGCTTTCCTTCCTTTCTGTTTTTAGCAGCTCTTTTCAATTACTTGGTGCTTTCCTTTTTATTCCAGTAATTTTTTTTTTTAAAGACTTGTCTGGAAGGAAGAGGGAAGACAGATTAAAATATATACTAGAACAGAAAGTGGATGTATGGCCAAGAGTCTAAAACCCTGTCATTAGCAATATTTAATAAGGAACAAAATTACTGGGCAAGCTGAGATGTCTGCAAATTATTTCTGAAACTCTCCAGGATGGAAGGGGTCTTCTCCAGCAGAGAAAGCTGACTGATGGGTGAAGATACAAAGGGTTTGGAAGGAGCATCCCTAATGATCAGCTGTCCCACTAAAAAGATTTATGGATGTGCAGAGCAGCTCTGAGGGGCCCATCTCTGGGTGAGGGTAAGACCAGGGGTGATACTTTGGAGGTGCCTTCTGTCCTGCTGGCACCCTCTGTGCTCCTGCCCCAGGGCTGCCTGCAGTGGCTTTTTTCCACTGGCACCAATCCCAGTCTGAGCCCTGTGGAGAAAAAGAGAGGCCGTGGATGTTTGATGGTTCCTTTTCTGAGCACTGCATGGAGGAGGAGGGGGAAGATTTGGGGTTGTGCTGGTGGCTGTACCTGGGACATTTCCCACTGGTTTGGAAGATCTGGGCTGGGACCTCTCCTACCTCACTCTGGTGCCTCTGATGTTTATCAGAGCACACCGTGCTGCAGGAAAAAATAAAAACAAAACAACAAAACAGGGGGGTTTATGAGGATAAATATTTAAAACAGGGGGGGTTGCTGCTGTCAGCCAGGCCACTGTGCAGGATCATCAATGCCAGAACTGGGATAAACTGTGTGGGAGCACCGGGTCTGCTGGAGTCAGAGCACAGGGACAGTGGCTGTGCTGGGAAAAGGGAGTCAAAAACCCTTCCTGTGCCCACAGAGCCACTCAGGGGCTTCTCTGCTCCTGCTGGGACATAGAGACACCTCCAGGACCTGCTGCAGGTCATTGTCACAGTGCCAGGGCTGGGGGAACAGGGAGTCCTGGCCAGCAGTGCCACGGTTGGCTCTCCTCAGGTGCAAAATGAGCTGAATTGAAGAGCCGTGAGTGCCACCAGCTGCTGCTGCAGGTGCTCCATTCCCAACCCTCAGAGGCTTTAAAAGCAGCAGCTTTTGCTCTCAGGGGTGAGGGGGCATTGTCTGGGGTCAGGATGTGTGGGACTGTGCTTGCCCAGAGCTCCTGGGATGGTTCCTTCCTTCTGGCAACTTCTACGAGAGCTGGAATGTGAGGAGAAGTAAGTGTGAAAAGGTTTTATTCTGCTTTAACTATAAATGTAACTTTGTGTGTGATGATTTTCTCCTAAGTACTTTGCCTTGAGTAGGGATAAAGTGGGGTTTGATTGTGCAAAGTGGGGTATTTTGGGGGAAAGGGAAAAAATTGTTTTCTATCTGGTGGAACATTGATCTGCAACCGGATCTCAGACTAAGGGCCAGCTCCAGAGCAGCAGAGAGCAGGGAAGCTGAGCCTGGAAAAGCAGAGTTTTGGCCTCTGCAGCTTTCCAGGGATTGTGGTGTGCCAAAGCTGAGTGCTCTGAGTGTGGTACCAATCCAGCCCTGCATTCAGCAGGATGGTTCTTGCTGTGCTGGTTATGGTTTGGCAGGACTGGATTAATTGGTGGCTTCATCCCTACTAAACCAGGGTGAATGTACAGAGCAGGCAGGCTGTTCCTTAAGCACAGCTTATAGAAACATATTTCACACTGGTTTGGGGTTTTGTTTCTATCAAGACTTCAGTGTGAAACCTGGTGCAGATGGATGTGAGAGTCTCTAAACCCCCAGAGCTGTAATCCCTTAATGCTGGATACTTTCTCAAGCACATTGTTGGGAATAGAAACGGATCCCAAGTCAGGCCTGTGTCTGCTGTGAGCCCTGTCCCTTTTCTTTGGGCTCCTGGTCCCCCATTTCTGCGTCTTGCTCCACGTGGGGCAAAACTTTAGTGGCCAAAGCTTTTCCCAGTGGGCAGAGGGAAGGTGGTGACTGAGGTTTTATTGGGGTTTGCAAACCTGCAGGGCTGAGTGACTGCCCCAGACACAGGCCTGGGCTGGAAAGATATTCCAAAGTGCCACATCTAAAAGGCTCAGAGGGCTCCTGTCCCTCTGTCTGCTCTTGCCTGGGACTCTGCTTGGCAACCAAAGGGGCAGTGGCTTTGTGCTGCTCCCTGTGCCTG
Source organism: Polioptila caerulea (assembly GCA_013397295.1). Taxonomy (NCBI): domain Eukaryota; kingdom Metazoa; phylum Chordata; class Aves; order Passeriformes; family Certhiidae; genus Polioptila; species Polioptila caerulea. Next base: position 410,311 of record VYXF01008535.1, read on the forward strand.
CAGGATAGGGAGGGACCTCACCCCTGCCTCAGGACTGCTGCAATTCCCAGATTTGTTGGGGCTGGAGCTGTGACCCCCATCAGGTCAGTGCTGGGTATGTCCAAGGTCCAGCTGCCCGAGGGGTTGTGTTTAAAATCAAACCTGCTGAGCTGGGATTGTAATCACAGCTGCCCATCACAGCTCTGCACCCTCTTTTAATAAAAATGGGGTTGAGTTTAGATGTTAAAAGCTGCATTGGTGCTGCTAAAGCCCCCAGCAGTCTGCTCTGAGAGCCCTGGCCATGGTGAGCTGGTGATGGTGTCCACAGCCACAGGTGTGGGCAGGGATGGAGATCCCTTCCCCCAGGTGGCTTTCTGGGAGGTTGAACACACCCCTCCATCCCTTCCCCTCCTTTGCTTGTGAAGAGTGATCAAAGTGCAGCTGTTGGATCTCGTAACTCGAGCAAACGCTCAAAACAAAAAACAAAAAAAAAAGGAATCACTCCCAAAATATTGCAGGGATGGTGTTTTGAGTCTTGGCTGCTTTGCCTGAGAAACAATCTCTTCTGATTCAGCTTGTTCAAATCATCTTAACAGTTCTTAGCAAGAGAAAAACCCCTGTATCCTGAAGGCAAGTATATTTGGGCAGAGCAATAAGAGAGACTTTAAGAGGTTTGGAGGTTACAGTGGGAAATAGCAGTTATTCCCAATAAGCAGTGTTAAATGAAGTGCTGCTGACAGTAGCCTGAGGCAGGTTCAAGAGTTTCAAGATTTGCAACTAAGAGATTAACCAAAATAGATGTCTTATTACAGGCAAGTTTGTATCTAAATCATTTAAAGTACCTTCAGATGCTGTAATGTTTTTCCTCCTAAGTGCTCGTAGTATATCTGCAGCTTCCTCCTGCTTCTCAGGGTGAGCAAGGAAAGAGCCCTTGATCCTGGTGGGTTTAAGACCCTGTGATGAGGGAACAAGGACCCAGTGGCTTGGCAGGTTCCCTTTTGGTGGGAGGTTGCTTGAGCAGGGATCCTGGCCCAGCTCCTGCTGTGTGGTGGCTGACAGGCACAGCCCAAACTGGGTGGGCCCAGCAGCAAGTTTTGCCAAAGCTTTGGGCTTAAAATTCCTCTGGAAGAGGAGCAGCAGCATGGCTGGGAGCTGGAATAACCTGGTTCTTAATTTGCAGAGGCTGTGGGTTTTCAGGAGAGCAAGTGCTGTGTTTGGGGGTGTAAATAAGAATGGCTCCAGTGAGTACAAAAATCTCCATTTTCGCCAAGGCCTGGATCCAGCTGCTGATGTCCAATCTTTGCCATTCTGTTTGACTTCAATGTGCATGGACCACCCACCAAAATCTGTTTGGGATGCAGGATGTTGGGTTTTTTTCTTCTGTGCTGAACTGGAAGGAGATGCAGTGCAGGGCCAGCAGTATGGGGGTTACTGGAATAAACTCTGCCACCAGCGTGGGCAGCCACTGGCACAGAGCCTTGGCTGCAGCCTGGGTAAGGTAAAGTGAAATTTGATGGGTGAGGAATCAACAGGCCCAGGGAAATTCTCTGCAAAAGAGGGGCAAGTTCCATGTTCTCAAAAATGAAGCAGGGGAGGAGGTCAGATGGGTTTCAGGGGAGCTGGTCTGACCCTGAAGAGCAGCCTGGGGTGCTGAAGCTGAGACAGGAAAATGAGTGTTGGTTATTTGGATGAGATTCCCGTGCTCCTTGTGTTCTTTCAGGTCAGCAGCAGCTGATTTCTGGCAGCTCTCCAAAGCTGGGCTGCCAGTTGGCTTTGGCAATCCCACACCCCGTGGGGATGAGCTACACACCCTGCAGGGCTGGAGCCCTGGAGAGGAAGGGCTTTTGCTGATGGGGTGTCTGGGGTACCTTCAGCAGCTGTGCCAGGGCTGATGTGCAGGCGGGACTAAAGGTCTGTGAGAGGGAGGCAAAGATCCCAAGGCAAGGGTTCACCAGCAGAGCTGAAACCAGGGAAATAACTGGAGATTGAAGGAGGTTTTTAGCTATAAAATGTGCTGAAACTACCTTGGAGCAAGCTGGTGAGGGCCTGGCAGGGCTGGGTGGCCCCATCTCATGGGGGGCTACTCAAGCTGAGCTCTGAGAAATGAGTCCTGTGTGAGGCCACCTTGAGCCATACTCCAAATATAAAACACTGCTCTTTCCCTTTTTCCTTGCTGGCTTCCAGATTCATGACATTTCTGTGTCATACAATAGACCTGAGATTGCAACGTTTTTTTCTCCATGTGAACAAGGGGAAATGTCACCGAGTGTCTTTGCTTTGTTACCCTTTTTTTTAAAAAATGACTCCATGTCCCTCCAGGCAATCAGATATTCATGGTCACCTGGTGACAGTGGCACCTCCAGCAAGTGTGCAAGGTGTCATTTGGAAAGCAACAGACATCAAATGAGAGTTGTTTCATTTTCAGTCTCACATTTTGGGCGAGCTGGTGGCAGTCACCTGCCACACATGGACAGAGAGAGGTGGCAGAGCGTGGCTTCACCTCCCCTCTGGTGCTAATGGCTTTTCCAGGGGTTGCCAAGGAATGTTGCAAGTGTCAGGTATGAATTATAGCACCTCTGTGAACTGAGGAAGGGCTGTTTTATCTTGTTACTTGCTAGGTGACTTCTGCCTCCCAGAAGTGCTGTGCTGCCACCAGCAGCCAGTTTCCCCTTTCCATACAACAGAGCCATGGATGCTGTGCTTGTCAAGGCTCTTCCATGGAGTTTACAGTGAATATCTGGATGACAACCATGCCACAAACCCTCTTTAAGTGTAATGGCAGGCCCTGTGCAAGAGGATGAAGGAAACAAGGATGAAATGTGTGGTGAAGGTCCTGCTTTTGAAGGACTTTTGCCAGTTTGAAGGATGAGGTTGCTCCAGCCAACCTCATTCCTGCAGTGGAAGTGCAGACTCCAGGCATTAAGGGGAACAGATGGAGACTTGGCATTTCTGGAGGCTGTTAAGGACCTGCCCTGACTGCCACACAATCACTGCAGCTCTCTGGGCTCCCTGGGCTGTCACCAGTTTCCCCCTCTGAGCTGCCTTCCCTCGTGGTCCATCACCTTGCTGGGGTGCCTGCCCCCCTCCCGGGGTTGAGGGTTTAACTGTGGAGCAGCTGGAACGATGCAGCCCTTGAGCCCTTGGGCTCCAGGGTTCCCTGTGCCCTGTCCTGTGGGAGCAGGCAGGACTGTGCCACGTGCTGGGATGAGCTGGGTTTGGACCAGGTTTCATTTCACCTGTCCCCAGGTGTGTTCTGCCTTGTCATTGCTGCTGTATTCAGGAGTTGGTGTTTGCATTTCTCCCAGATTCTGGTGGGCTGAGAGCATCCCTCCTTCCCAAGTGAGCCTTTCTAGCCCTCAGAGGGGCAGGGAGGCACCTCAGCAAGTGAAGCCTGGCACACTTGAAATGTTTGTTTTCTGCAAATACAAGGAGTCCAAGCTTATTATATCCAATTATCATTAAGTTAGCTGTAAAATGAACTGTTTGGACATTCTGGTTGATTATTTTGGATTGTTAGTAAAGGAAGACAGCTTGGCACTGCCCCCAGTCTGTGTGTGCATCAGAGATCTTGCCCAAGGGCAGGTGGGGGTGAAAAGGCTCATCCCAGGTGAATCCATTGCCACAAACCCCTCTGGGATGCTGTGCTAATTCCAAGCAGGTGCTTTGCCTGTGGGATGTTTGCCAATAAAGCCCTTGGCTCTCTCCAGAGGGAGCCTCAAGTATTTACAATTGTCATCTTCTGAGAGAGGGGCAACCTGGCAGAGGCAGCCCTTGGTCTCCATGGAATGTTTCATGAAGTCTGTTTTACTGGATTTTGGCAGAAGAGACCTTGATTTAATGTGGGTTTTTAAAAAATGGGAATTGTGGAACAGCTGCTGTGGCTGCAAGCGAGCCAGGAGTGGAGGGAGGACAATGCCTGTGGGTGTTTGGTTATGGACCCTGGCAAATGGGAGCCTCTCCTGTTGTTTTAATTGGCATCAGGAAGATCACTGGGACCTTGGAGCTCCAACCAGCCTTTGGGAGGCTCCGAGTGGTGCTTCTGCACCATGGAACTGGGACAGTGGTGTGAGGGCAGGGAAGGGGCAAAAGCAAGTGCAGGAAGTGAAAATGGAGAGGGAGCACTTCCACCCATCCTTGCTTAGACAGGTAAAGGTTTAAAAATACTCAAAGCCTTCCTGAGGCCCACTGGGTTCAGGGGGGTGTCACAAACACGGCTTGATGAGCACCCCAAGGCATCTCCCACCTGCACGTGGTGTCCAGGGCACCTGAGGGGCTGGATCACCCTGGAACAGGCACCTTCCAAGGGCCATCCACCTCCCAGGGATTGCACTTGGGGTGAGATGAATCTGTCCTGTGTGGGCTGGTGGTCTCAGCTAAGTGCAAGGACAGCCCAGGGTGGCTCGTGCACACCTCTGTGTCTCACTCATGGACACACACACACAGAGTAGGGCAGGAATCCCCTCTGTGGTCTCTGCTGGAGACCTGACATGGACAAAATCTCAAAAGGGTTTGTCTACCTCAGGCTGTCCTTTCTAGCCTTTCCCATCCAATGTTTTGGAGTAGAATCTAAGAAACCTGCTATAATCTGCCTGGAGGAGAGGCTTGTCCCAGTAAGGATCCAGCAGGTTTTATCTTTTGCATTAGAGGAGCATTCAAATAATTTTGCAGTGGATGTTCTCATCCCTCATCTGCCAGCAGAGCTGTTTTTGTGGCTCTAATGCTTCCCTGACCTCAATAATGTCTCCTGCCAGTGCGTTGCTCAGGTTAATTATGCATTAAGTTTACATAAGGCTTTTCCGTTTTTAATCAGTTCCAAACCCGCCGCCTCGGGCCGCGCTGGATGCGCTGGCACTCGGGAGCTACGTGGGGCTTGCAGGAGGGCTGCACCCACCTTCCTGGTCTTATCCACCCCCTGGGGTGGCTCCTCTGTCTGTCACCGTGCTGCACAACACTCCTGAGACTTCTGGCTCTGTTGTCACCTGTGCAGTGTCCCTGACGCCCGCTGCAGTCACACAGCACCACAAAGGGACCTGATCACTGCTGTGGCTGAGCTCGGTTGTACTCGGCCCCCTTTCCTTCTCTACAGGCTGGAGAAGTGTCTGTGTGTGCTCTGGGAGGTTTTTCTTTCTCTCTCAGACTCGGTCTTTCCCATATGGCCTGTGTGAGTACAACAGAGTGGGTACAAAGATGGTGTTTCTCTGTCTTTTGGAGATCAGCTTCTCTTCTCTTTGCTTTCTGCTGGGTCTCCCCTTTGGTTTCACTGCAGTGTCTTTTGAGCTGGCTGAGCTTTCCTTCTCTCTTCTAAGACCTTGAAAATAAAGGTTATGGTGAGATTGCATAGGAGAAGTTGGATAACATGATCCTGTCTTCAAGGCAAGCGCTCCTGTTTGCGAAGTAACTTGGCAGCCTTGTGTATTTTGGATTTAGGCATCCTGGTGCATAAGCCAAAGCTAACAGATATTAATTAGCTGGAGGACTGATACTGTAATGAGAGCAGTTGCTCACATAGGTTGGCATTTTTATTTTTAATGCAAGTAATTAAAGAAAAAGTTGTGTTGAAGAAGTCAATGCTAAGAGATGTTGTATAAATAACCCACCCTGGGTGGTGAGAGCTGGGGAGGAACGTGAGGGAGACAGGAGCAGCTGAGTTGCTGGTGTGGTGGCTGCCTGGCTGTGGGAGGAGGGATTACCCCTGTAGCAGGGGAAAAAAGGAGCAAAGGAGAAATGTGGTTTTAAAACCACATCAGAGGAGAAGGATGGTGGGTTGGAAGAGCTTTGCCAGTGTGTTTGGAAATGCACAAGGGCATTGTATTTGGAGGATCCCAAGAAGCAGGGGGGCAGGAACAGAGTCTGCACCATAGGTTCTGAGCATGCAGCCTGGTGTTTAAAAGTGGTCCCCTGAAATATTTCCCAGTCAGTCATCCTGCTGAGATTGTTCAGGGAGAAGTTTGCATGGGGAAGGGCTGAGTGAAACCAGTTAAACACTGGCATAACCTGGGACACAGGGATGGATCTGTGGAGCTGCTGGGAGCACAACCGCACCTTTGGTTTGTGTTACCAGGAGTGTTTGTGATGTGAGGAGTGAGAAAACAGGCCTGCATTTGAGATACCTGGTGGGGGTGTCCTGGAGATGCCCAGAAGGTCTCTGGGTCGGGGAATGGTGGTGTTAGCCCAGGGAAGTGCCAGCTGGGTCTGCAGCTGAGTTTCTCTGCCCCTGCTGGTGATGAAACAAAGCCTTGGGTATCTCCAGGGTGTTTGTCGCCAGCCTTGAGACAGAAAAGACTTAAAACCACACCCAGTCCCCAGGAGCAGAGCTAGGCAGAGGAAAAGCTGCAGTGCTGAGCACTTTCCATCACCTGTCCCTGGCACCCCCCTGCCACCGGTCAAGGCTTGGCAGAGCAGGCTTCCCACAGGGATCTTGTCCTTCCCACAGAGGTCAGGGTCTGCCCACCCTGGGCTGCTGAGTGCCCTTTCTTTGTTTCTTTAAGAGCAGGCTGAGCTGCCCCAGTGCCCATGATGGGGACCAGCATTTGCCTGACGTGCTGTGGTGTGAGGCTGGATGTGCTAAATCACGCTGGGCTCTGCAGTCATGGATGGAATTTTAACCTTTTGTTTCCCTTCTCCAAAAGCCAGCAGTTGGCAGTGATGGCCAAGTCCTCGCTCTTCTCCGGGTGGTGTATTGTGAAGGAGAGAGTGGGTGAGGAATGCAAATCAAAACTAAACCCTTTCCTTTGCCATCTTTTCTTTCTTTGTTTCTTTAAGAAGTTTAATATATTAGCTAATCATGTGTGTAAACAATCTCAGTATGCAAACTGAAAGGTAACATCCATCCCCCCAGCATCAGCTGAGTTGAGCTTCCCCATTAACCTCTCCAGAGCAAAAATCCCTTCCCGAACAGCCATTTCGGAGTGTGCAAAATTGATTTTGCATTCGGCCTCCGCAGTGGGAGAAGATGGCGGCGTGGAGCTGCGGGTGCCTCTTCCCTCCCTCGTTTTTTTGGGATATTGTTTTTTCCTCGGCGATGGAGGACGGGCGGGTCTGGTGCCAGCGGGTCACTCTCGCTGCCTGGGCACGCAGGTCCCCCCCCAGCGCCTTCTCTCGAGCAAAAACAATAAAAAACAAATTTACGGCGGCCCCTCCTTGAGTAATTTGCACAGCGCAAAGACCCCCTGCCTCCCACCCCCTTCATGTGCATCTTCTCTTAATTAATTAATACTGCATTCATCACTGCTTAATTCCTGTTTCCGTAGCACCCGAGGAGGGGGGCTGCCAGCTAAGGCGGGTGCTGAGGCAGTCTAGAGCTGCTGTCTTAGTGGAGGAGCTAAATTAACCCCCGTGACAAAATGGGCTTGTTTCCCAAATTCCGGGAATGGGTGGCTTCCAAAGGCTCCTGGTGGCCAGCAAACGCAGCTCCCTGTCCCCCTGCCAGTCCCCGGGCAGCTGGGCTGTGTGTGCAGGGGAGGAAGGGTGATCTCCTGCAAGAGCTGCCCAAATTAAAAAGAAATTAATCAAAAATTGGCCGCCTGTTGAGCTGGCTGAGGGACAGGAGGCAAAGCTGCCAGGTTTGGTTTGTCTCGGTGGTTTTGGAGACCGAATCCCGTTGGGTTGCACAGGGTCCAGTACATCTCTCTCTGCTTGTAGCTGTGTCTGTGGGTGCTGCAGGGGTCCTGCTCTCCTTTTCTTCATCTTTTTCCTTAAACACAATTTGCTGGCTCTTGTGGTTCCTCCTCTGCTCAAAACACCTCGCTGCACTGGTAGGACATGGCTGGAGATCCCCGTGGTGCTGATGGGGCAAACCAGCAAACATGAACTGCTGGGGTGACCTCAGCAGAACAGAATTTTTGAGGACTGTCTGGAAGGAAAGATGATGTGCTTGTCAGCTGGCTTTGTGCTGTGCATCAGTTTAGATGGGTGGCTGTATTTTTCAGGATTTTACCTCCCAGTCTTTGAGCTCTGCTCCCCTCTACAAAGAGGAGAAACCCTTGTGCCCCCACAGCTCGTTGGGATGGTGACCACAGGTGTGTTGTGCTCATACCCACGCAGCTCCCACCTGCCTTGGCACCACGTTTAGGGCAAGATGGAGAGACCCAGAGCGTGTGAGAACAGGAGATGGAACAAAAGCAGGGGCTTGGGGTATGGGGAG
>VYXF01008535.1:418753-436714 GCA_013397295.1 Polioptila caerulea
GCAGCGACAGTAGCAGCTGCCAGCCAGAATAGCAAATCCCTGCGACTTGGCACCACTCCAGCTTCCTTGAGGGTTGCAGAGGGATGGTATGTTGGAGGGTAAGACTAGCTAATTAATCTTCTGGCAGGGAACAATGTAATATCAGACAATTACAAAGACAGAATGAAATTGCTATAGTGGGAAGGCTGGCATATGAATTTCTCAAAGGGTCCATCCCTCCGTCCGCTGCCGTGGTACTTTGTATGCGGGAAGAGCACCCACCGTCCATGTGGCTTTTCCGCCGTGTGTGGGGGGTTTTTGTGGGAATTACATTGCAGGTTTGGAGGAGGGGTGGGGAGAAGCTTTCTGAGGAGCACAAGAGAGGAAGAAGAGTCATTGCGAGCGTTCCCCGCTGTGCCCAGAGCATCGCCCATCCTTGGGGCTCACGGGGTCCGCGATTTTTTTCCCGGTTGTTTTTCCGTGATTGCGCTGTGGTGTCTGATGGCTCCGGCTCTTGGAAGGAAGATCTGACTATTGGGCAGAGAAGGGAGGGTTTTCCCTACACAGGGAAGCCTTCAAAGAGCTTTGGAGCTGCTGAAAGTTCTTGGGGGAAAACACCTACGAGCTCGGCGGTGGTAATTGGCGATAATGAGCTGTAATCACCGCTACCTACGGTCGGGATGCGGTGATGGATAGGGCAGTGCGAGCCGCATGGTGCAGGCTCCCCGTCTGTTCGTTTGCAGCGGGGAAAGAATTAGGGAAGTCTCATTTATCCTGGAGCACCGGCAAGCGTCGGTGGGAGATCAGCCTGTGCAGGATTAGCATGGGAAAACCCTCCTCCCTTCTCCTCGTCCTCGCCAGGCGCTAGGGATGAGCTAATGACTCTCCTCCCTCTGCATCTCCCTCCCAGGACGAGACTTAAAGCGGTGGGATCTCTAGAAGTGTCATTAAAAACAAAAAAAACCCACCCCAACCAAAACATAAACAACTCCGCAATCCCAAACGTGGAAATGGCATCAGACAAATTCTTTTTGCGATTTTGCGTCTGCGCGCCAGGAGCTGCTTCCAGCCAGGGCGGGAGTTGGAGCAGCTCCAGCTTCGTTGTTCTTTCTCCTAAGGAATTCGAGTAGGTTTTTGTTTGGTGCCTGCACACATCAGATGGTGCAGAGACGATGTTTAGAAACCACTGCAAGCCCCCCCTTGGCTGCTGGGCTGGGCTGCCAGTTGCCACTGGAGCTGTAGGCTGAATAAAAAGGGCTCCTTTTAAAGGAGCAGCAATGTCAAGAGCTGGATTGGCAGGCTGGGCCCCTTTTCCAAGATGCAGATGAGGAGGAGCTGCCCACAGCTTAGTCCTTGACCAGTGCTCTGAAAGGCTCCCTGGTGAGTGCCCATCTGTGGGTGCTTGCCTGAATATTTTTTTTTCAGGGCTGGCTGGATAGCAGGAACATTTTCCATTGGGTTTTCTTTGTGATGAAGGTCCCAGGGCTGGGTCCTATCAGAAGTGCCTTGGTGTGGCTCACGCAGATGTGTGGCTCCTTTTCTGGCCATGTGTGTTCCCCGTGAGACTCCACAAAATTCCCTGCACACCCAAAAGAGATGGATCCCAAAAGCCAAGCCTCAGTTCCCACCATCTGCTGCACCCTCCCTGTGCTGGCTTTGAGCATCCCAAGCACTCAGGGAACAGTGGCTGTTCCTACCCTGGAGGCAGAATGGATCCATCACCTCTCTCTGGAGGATGCAGAGCTCAGCCCGGCCATCCCTTTGGTTCCTGTCCTCATCCACTCACCCACAACCAGCCACATCTCCAGAGCTGGAGGGAGACTTTCTAGATCAGCCCAGCTAATGTAGCTGCAGGAAAAGGCCCTGGAGACTTCCTATCCAGGCAGTCATGGCTCTAGCAATGGATGCTTATGAGCAGGAGGGAGGAAACTGAAGTTATCCCGATAATTTCACAAATTATTTCGGTCAGAAGTGATCACATTCAGTCCCTGTCTCAAGTCCTGCTGGGACTCTCCCTCTTTGGTCTCGTGCCCAGGCCCAGCCTTGCCCTCAGCTCTGTACAAAGTCTGAGCCAGCAGCTCCTGCATGGAAGTGGAAGAGACAATCTGAACCTCTTCACAGTCAATAATTGACACCGGGGATGTTTTTGTAAATTAATGAGTGTATCTTCTTGACTGTACTTCAGAGTTTTCACTTTATGAATCTTTTATGGAATTCTCTAGGCTGGGGGAAAAAAAAAACAAACCAGCAAACCCTTGTAGTACTGAAATTTTACCTTTGTAAACGATGCAACAGAAAAAATTTTACTTAAGTGATTGTGAAAGGGTGGGGTTTGACTTGAGAAAAATCATCCAGTGGGTCATTGTGTGCACACCGTGGGGGCTGAATTTACCCTTGAAGGTGGGTACATCTAGCCAGGTTTGTGTGCTGAAGGGTTAATTATGGTCTGGGCACTCCGACCTGAACCTTAATGCTGCCAAAACTCCTCCCTTGCAGCCGGGTACGTCCCCCCCTAGGTCCTGCTGAGGTTCTCCAAGGAAACTTCAGGAGTTAAGAAATTTAATTTGTAATAAATCAGCATTACAGTACAAGTAAATCTGCTCCAGTGACTATAAAAATTAATTCCTTATCCTAAACATTATTATATAGCTTTCAAAATGAATTGACTGTGGTTGGTAGTCTAGTATGTGCCATTATTGGTAATTAGTGTAACAAAATAACGTTGCTGTAATATTTCCTGTCTACCCTCCCCCAGTTGGGAGCTGTTTCATATTAGAGAATCAGAATTGCAAATGCAAGGCTTGTGTTCAAGCTGCTGCCTTTGATTTTTTTTTTTTTTTCCCTTTTTTTTAAAATATACTTTTGTGTGTGTTGTAAGTCAATCTGATCCCGTCTGGGGTTTTCTGGGAGCATTTCCTTCCACAAAAGCTTTGGAATGTCACAGGGCACTGCCAGAGCCTGATGCTGGAGGGGCTGGGTGCACCCTGGAGGAGCCCAAAGCTCCTGGATGCCCTTTTGAGCTTTCCCTTGAGTGCAGCTGCTGAGATCAGAATCCCAGGATGGGTCAGGTTGGAAGAGACCCCAGGTGGGATCAAGCAGGGTCATCCCAGGCACAGGATTGTGTCCAGATGGCTCTGGAATAGCTCCAGGGGTCATTCACATCTCCCAGGATGTGGCGCAGTCTCGCCCACAATTTGTGTCTCAAGTTTTTTCCCAGCGATCCACCGCATCCTTATCTTTATCCTAAAGTCTGGCTCGTCCCAAAACACCAATGGATCTCCCCACGGGCACACAGGGGCAGCCCTGAGCCTGCCAGGAGGTGCAGGGAAGCAGAGGTGCCCTTTCCTGAGGCAGGTGCCAGGGGAAGGATGGGCTGGGGCAGCGGGAGCTGAGGATCCCCACGTGTGGAAGGCAGGAAGATCCTGGGGAATTTCACTGGGCTTTTGCAGCCGGACAAAGCTGCTTTTCACACTTTGTTGGCCTGACTAATAAACCTGAACAGGCTGAAAAGGGGGATGGAAACACAGGAGGGGCAAATAGAAATGAGTTTATACGTTTCTCCTCCTCTGTGTGAGGTGGATGCTGCTGGGCTTTTCTCCACAGCCCCATTTTCAGTACACCCAGTGCCAAACTGCCTTGGGGTTGTTCTTTCCCACTGCAAGGCCAAGGGTTCTCAAACCCCAGTGGTCACCCCAAATATCCTGGATAATCCCCCAGGAACACCCACCCTAAACACCTCAGTGGTGCTGGCCAAAACAACTCCTGCCGTTTAATTTGTGGAGTGTCCTTTTGGCTTCTTTCCCCCCCCACACCATCATATTTCTGTTTTTCTTTTTTTTCCTTCTCAATTTTCAACTTTGAGTGTTGCCTTTTGAAAAAAATCCTCAGCAGCCGTGGTTAGAAACTTGATTCTCCATGGAATCTGAGAAAGGTTTGGGCTGGGAGGAGCCTTGGAGGTCATTTAGTTCCAACCTTCTGCTATGGGCAGGGCTCTTTCCACTAAATCAGGTTGCTCCAAGCCCTGCCCAACCTGGCTTTAGGGAAGGAAAATTCAAATTCTCCTGCAATTTTCTGGCTCTGGGATTTATTTTTTTCTATGAAATGACCAAATTAAAACTTAGCTGTTGTGTAATGAGAACCTGGGGAGCTGTGGGGAGTCTGGATTCCTTGTGCTGTCCCCAGCATGGAGTTATTTCTTGAGTTCTGATGACATGACAGCTTCAGAAGGCTGGAGATATGCCCTGTACTCAGCCACCTCATTTATCACAGGGCTGAAAAATGCAGAAACGAAGCAGTAAAACTGAGCAAGAGATGTATATGCCATCAAAAAACATTAAAGATGTAGCTATAATAATAATATCAGTATAATTGTTGGCCCAGATGAGGCTGGTAAATCATAATTCCAAATATCAGCAAAGTTCCAGAGTGAACAGGCTGTGCCATCTGAACCCTTTGATTTGGTCCAGGCTGGGTTTGGGAGCTGAGCCTGGGGTTTGTGCTTTGGCTGCAGTTGGACAGATGCAGTCAGCTTAAGCTGCAGGATACAAATTCCCTCCAAGCTGAGGGAGGAAAATAAATTGCATGCTGGAAGCGATATAAACATGATTGCAGGACTTTCTCCAACTTTTTTTCCCCTCAGGGCAAAGGATATTGAAATGATTCAAACCAGGACTTTGCTGGGAATGAACTGATAAATTTTGTTTTCAGTATAAATCCCCACACTGGTACCAGTTGAGCTTGAAGCCTCCACCCCATTTGCAGGATGGGAGCAATAAGTGCTGTTGGGACTGGCCAGGAAAATCAGGATATTTTGTTCTAATTTCCTCATTGGAAGGTTTATATCTCAGGAGTTTTGCCTGGAATTAAATGCTTTTAATCCCTTAGACCAGCTCCTCCCCTTCTCTTGCTTCTGTACAGAAAGTTACTTTTCTGTGCTGCCAAACAGCTCTTCCTACCTGGGAATTTGGTGGGGTTTATTTGCTTCCCTGTCTCATGTCCCTGGCTGTCAACTTTGCTGAAGTCTTTGTGCACAGACTTCAAAATACTCAGATTTTTCATCAAAGTGGGAAATACCCCTTTTCCTTCACATGCATATAGAAATATATTTCTTCTCAGTTTTCTTCCTCCCAACCTCAAGTCTCTCCCTCACCACTGCTCAGCTGTTTCAAAGGACCCCATCAAAGTTATTTCAGCTTCATCCTTGGTGTGAGGCCAATATTTCTGTATCTTTTTAATGAGCCATGTAACTGTGGTGGAGAGAAATTAAGTGAGTCCTTACTGGAAATAGCAAAAACCAGATCTCCTGTTTGCATGAAAACCTCTGGAAGTCTTGATTTCTCAAATGAAACCACTCTCAAAGTTTAAGGAAAAAAAAACAAACCTGAGACAATATTTTGAGTCAAATTAAATATTTAATTTCAATAAAATCAAAGTATTTCAAACAGATTTCTTTGTCCATTTAATATTTTATGAGAGAAGCCTAAAATTAAACACAGAGTTGTTTCTCTGGGGAAAAAAATGAGGTTGCTTTTGCATGCTTTTAAGAAAAATAAATCCATCTAGTAAAAGTAATTTTTTTTTTTCCCCAGAATACTTCTTTTTTTTTCCTTTTACTATGTGAGGATTTCAATGTGAGGTGGTCACTGCATCCTTTGTAGAAAATTGGTGCCTCTGTGGCTACCAGATCTCCTGGTGCTCCAGGGACTGAGATGAGTCTTGCTGCTGCAGTGGAATTTGGAGAAATAGACTTCATAGAATTATTCTTTTATATGTGAGGTCCTGCTGCAATAGATTTGGGTAAACAGGAAGAATTATGGTGTGAGAGGGGCTGTGGCATCTCCCCAAATCTGTCTGAAGGAGTTGTGGCTGTTCTGGGCTCTTGGAGGTTTTCATTTACCCTCTCAGAAACAGCAACATGTGGCACAGGAAACCGCCCAGTTTGTCCCATTTTCAGTGTTTTTTCTTTATTTTCTTTGTGTGCACAAAGGAAGAAAGGCTCCTGCTAAACTCCAAAACCCAACAAGGTGCATTTGGGCTGTAATACCAAAATTTATGTGTACTCCCAAGGGAGACACCTCTGCCTGGCCCAGCTTTATGGATGCACAGGGTTAGGTTTTTTTGCTTGGATATTTGATAACTGAATATTTAAAACAAGAAGGTTGTGCTTTATGATCATTAGGTAGACTGCTTCCTAAAATCATGTTAGTTGATGGAACAATTCTTAGTCTCTCATCTGGAATTTCACTGCGGTGACTGAAAATCCTGGCTTTTTGGAGCAGTAATAATGGGGCAAAGCAAAGAAATGCAGGACTAAGACGAGGCAGAGCTGTTCTTTAATGTGGCTCGTTTATGCATGTGCTGGCCTGGTGCTATTTCTCCTCTGCTGTTTGGCACATGTGCTATTTATCTGTTTCCTGTGACCCTAAATCACTCTGTCTGCACTCGGCTTCCACTTCTGCTGGGAGATTTGTAGGGGGAAAGCAGCTACACTTAACCTTTTGTTTTCTTCATCGGGTTTCTGACAATATAAATAGTTTGCTGGTGGCCAGGAAGATTGTTGCACTGACAGGAATAATTTTGTTCCAATCGCCTGTGAATGCCCAGGCTTTTCCTGCTGTTTTCCCCTGGCCATCACCAAAACGGGTCGGGGTGTCCTGGACTCAGCAGGGCGTGGAGTTCATGGACCTCTTCCCATTGCCAAGCTGAGCTTAATTTCAACAGGCACAAGGGAATGGGGATGAAATTAAAATTATTGCCGGGCTTCGGAGCACTCTGTCATCTGCTGCGGCTGCGCTGGAAAATTCAGATTTGGGGGAGGAAAAGTGAGGTTCAACTCGTCTGTAACTTCAGACAGGACACTTTGTGTGATGCTGCCTCTGCTCCCCACGGGCAAGGGAGCAAGATGTGCCTGTGCTTCCCTAGGGAAGTGATTTCCCAGGATTTTCTGCCGCCATGGAGCCACCCAGTGTCACCCAGGGCAGTGGCAGAGCAGGGAACAGCCCCGCAAGCAACACAAACAATTTCCAATCCTGCTGCAACGAGGCCCGTAAATGGGCACATAAAGGGAATCCGGGTGGGAGCTGGGAGTGCCCTGACAAACACAATTCTCCCTTAATTTAATAGAACGGTCCATTCAGCAGAGAATATATTGTAAAGCGCTCTCAGGTTGGATGGCCTCCTATTGTGTCTGGCCTTTGAAGTGCTGATTAGCTGGGCTGGGAACACGCTGATAAAAAGTTAATTTCTATTTGCTGTTGCTTTGTAATTGGATGAACACGAAAGCAATTAAATATTAAAACATACAAACAAATAACGAAGTCACTGTAATTAGCCAAAGTTTGATCACTGTCATATTTATTTAGGAGGAGATGATACGTCTCAGCAGGTGACATTTTAAATACCCTTGGCTGCTTTGGTGTTGTCTTCAGAGAATGCTAAATAATGTACGGAGGATTTAATTAAACCCCATTGTAAATCAGCTGTGATGACAGGGAAGTGACAGCCACATGTTGAAGAGAGAATTAGGCTGCAGCAAGAGAGATTAATTAACTATTTTCCACAGAGTTCAACCTAGGGGTTGTGTAGGGAGTTGGTCTGAGGAGGAGAACTTGGGTTTTAAGTTGTTCCACTTGAGGCTGGGGCTTGGTGTGGAGAAGGATTCTCTGTACCTAGAGACATCACAGGGCCCTGAAGGGGAGGCTGGGATCATCCCTGGGTCTTGAGTGGGAAACTGAGGCACACACACAGGGCTGCAGCCTGGGGCTCTCCCTTCCCTTTGGGACCATCCCTTAATGCAGAAAAGTTCTTCTGCCTCGGTGGTGAATCACAGAAATCCTGAGACATCCTGGAAAGCTCCTTCCAGCTTTGAAGCAGGAGGGGAAGGGAGGCTCTGGGGTATTTGCTCAGGGTTGGCTGCACCAGAAACCCCCAAAGTTTCTCAGCCGGGGTTATCTGAGCTCCCTGGGCAATGCTTTTGGCACTTGTGAGTGTCAGTAACCAGAAATGAAGTCCAGCCTGGTGAGTTTTAGGTGAATGGTTCTGAATAGCTGACCCTTGCCTTTGGCAGCTCTTCCCTGCAGCTTGGTGGATGTGCTGCTGCTGGAAAAGCTTCCAGTGCCCAGCAAAGCACGGGAGGAAGGTGCTGGTGTCTCTGAGAAAGGACAGGACTGGGACAGGAGCTGTTCAGCTGGAAGGGAGCATGGGAACCCTATAAAACCCTTCACAAGAGCTGGAGAAGCATCAGGAAAAATGGGGAAACCAGTGTGAGAGGGCAATAAGAGAGAGAGAACAGGGAGGAGGGAATGAGAGGAACTAAAAAGTTGGGATAGGGGAGGAAAGGGACACTATGTGTGGTTAATCAGCAGCACTTGAATTTGGAGATTACCAAGGCTATGGTGTAATATCCTGAACTAATTTGGACATTTCCAGAAGAGCTGTTGACTTTGCGTGGGCTGTGGGCTCAGCTCTCATGCAAGGCAAGACCTGGCAAAGAATTTTACCTGTGGCACCCCTGAGAAGCTTGTTGGGGTCCATAAAGCACTGGCTGCCACTTGCACGAGATATTAGACCACACCAGGCTATTCTTCCTTTCTTCTCCTCTTGAATAAAAATATTTCCACTGTGAGGTGAGAGAAAACCTATTCCCAGCTGCCAGCTCAGAGTGGATTTCACCCATGTTTATGCACTTAAGAAAAAAAACAAACAAACAAACCTAAATGTAATGATACAGAAGAAATTGAGCTGAATAATCTTAAAATAGCAAACTGGGTTGAAAACCCCCAGACAGTCTCTGTGCCAGATTTTCTTCCTGCTGTGCTTTGTGTTGGGCATGTGGTTAAGAGCCTTGAGCTCGGAGATAGAAGTTTAAAATAATAAATGACCTGGGCAGTGGAGCTGAGGGGGGTAAATTGGGAGAGCCCTGCAAGGGCAGCAGGAGCCACGTGCCCGTTTTTATGGGATGCTGCTGTGTTTTGGGGAGGCACAGGGGGGTTTGGTCCCTTACTGGGGGATCCCATTCACCTCCTCCAGCAGAGCCATTGCTGATCCCCAGGGCAAGGATGAGCCTGGGTGACTCTGTGTGGGCAGGTCAGTGCAGAAGGGGCAGAGCTCCTTCCCTCACAGGTGAGACTCTGCCTCACCTGGGATCACAGCACCAGGGGGAAGCTTTTGCTGCTGGAGATGGTGATTTGCACAAACGACTTTGCATTTCAAAGCCTCAGTCTCCCCTTCTCTTACCAATGAAAACTTGGAGTAATTGTACACATCGCCAGGAAAAATCCATTTTATTCCCAGGGGTGTAAATTAATTGATTCAGCCCAGGAAAAGGACCTGGGCACTGTTACAGCCAGCTCCCCGAGGGCTTTCTCTTGGTGTATGGGTCTGATCAAAAATGCAAATAAGATCTTAGGAGGGATAAGGGACTGGAAAGGATGAAAAGGAAAAAGAAAATAAAATAGTCATGATGTGAGTAGTTCTTCCTTCTCGAAATACAATATAAAATATTGAATTCTGGTGCCCAAAGTGGTCTTGTGATTCTTTTGGGTGAAATGAAAACAGTGACCAGGGGCTGGAAAATGCCCTGTCAGGACAGAGTGAATGGCTGGTTTTGCCATGATGAGAGCAGGGGAACTGAAGCTCTGCCTCTACCAAAAACGTGGGGATGTGAAGCAGCTGGGCCTGAGCTCTGCAGTCACAGCCTGAGCTCCTCCTGTCCTGGGTGGCTGCAGCCTGACTGATGGCAGGGCTGCATGGGGAGCAAGAGGTGTCAAGAAGGGACTTATCCTGTCCCCTGCCCTCTCCTGTGATGTGCTGACTCTGTTTTGGATCTCTCTTGCATCTTGTGAAGCTTGGAGAGCTGCTGTGGCAGCCTGACCACGTGCCCAGGCACCATTCTCTTGGTGTGGGGTTGGGGCAGCTGCTCAATGGATTTAGAGGAGGGATACCATCTTTTTCCTGCTGGACAGGGAATATGGATGAGCTCTTTGCTGTCTCCCCTAGTGCTGTGTTTGTGTTATGTTTAGGAATCAACAGGGACTCTTTTCCTTTGGTGGCAGGGTCCCAGCGCTGTCTGTCTGTGCTATTCCTGCTCTCTCCTCCTTTGGCACATTTTTGCTGTGATTTTTGGCCCTCTTACCCAAGTTCTCAGCTTGCAGAGGTGTGTGAGGAGATGTTTTGTGGTGGGTTGTGCTATGGGGAAGAAATGATCTCTGGGAAGACCCACAGTAAATCCACAGTGTAAATTTGTCTGCCCCAGGGTGAGGGGAGTTTTTAGGCTGTGGTCAGAGATGACCATCCCAGAGGGATGTGCTGCTCCTGGGGGACTGAGTGGGTCTCTCTGGAGCTCGAGGGGCAGTCTGGAGGACTGCAGCAGCCTCAGACAAAATGTGGAGAGGCTTCAGATGAACCCCAGGCCTGTGGTTCCAGATGGGGTGGGGAAAGCTGGGGACTCGCAGCCAAAGGTGGAGGTTGTGGATGTGGTGCCCTAAAAAGCTTTGACTTGTACAGCTCTGAAAAATGGGTCCTTCCTGCATCTCAGGTGGAACAGCCAACCCCGGGATACCCTTCTGGTTTTAACCTGGCTGTGCCTCAGTTCTCCATCTGCACAAAGAATAATTCCACTCTCTTGCAGGGCTCCTCTCAGGCAAATTAATGTTTGCAAACTGCTCAGATACTGTGATAATAAATGCTGTGAAAGCCCAGGAGAAAATTAATAGCTCATTATTTAGCCCAGGACTTCAATAGCATGCCATGCCCAGGACACAGGACTACATATTGAAGGATGAGGATAAAGAAAAATATTGAATAGCTGCTCATTAAGAGAGCACTATCCATCTGGTGTACGAAAGGGGCTTTTTCCTGCAGGAAAAAAAGTGCTCCATGATCTTATTATTCCACTGTGTGTTGTGATGCACCTGTACGAGGGGACTGGGCTGGGGTTAGCTGGGTTCTGGCATTTTTCAAGTGCTTGACTGCAACCTGGGCGCTCTTCTAACGCCGGGGTTGGCTTTAATTTCCAGCAAAGAGATAAAAATGCCAGTAGATGGCACTCCAGAATATGGACCGTCATTGCCGGCTCCGGGAGAGCCAGGAAACGTGGTGGTGTGTGCCACAAATGGCTTCCCTGCACAGCTCTTGGTGTTGCCTCTCTTCCACCTTTTTCTGGCTCGAGTTGGGCGCACGGAGCAAAGGGAAAGCGAGTGGGCGAAGCAGCAGACGTTGTTTAGGTGGTCTCTGTGCTCTGCTTTGATCTCAGTTTTGTTTCCACCCTTTGGGTTTAAATTACTTGTCTGGAAACCCTGGGCTCTGCTCTCCTCAGCTGACCCTTTTTTTACGCTTTGCTTACAGCTTGTCTGTAAAATGAGATGAGAACTTAATTTGAAAGCTGTGGTTAATTGACCTAAATAAGCTAAGAACCTTCTGTTGGCTCCAATGTACAAAAAAAACTGCATAACCCTGGCTCTCCTTAAATCTACTGTGGAGCAGAGTGGTTTTCCTGGTGCATTTTGAAGCTGCTGCTGTTTACTAACAGTGGTTTGAGGTGTGGAATCGTCTGGAGAGCCCTGCCCTGGGGAAGCTGTCGTGCCCAGTGCTGATGTGCAGAGATGGGGAGGCAGCACCAGCCTGGAACAGCTCGATTTGACTGGGCAGGACAGATCAGGGCAAGGAGTCAAAATCAGGAAAGGGTCTGGCTACAGACTGCTGGTGGAAAGCGAATCCTAGAGTAGCAGGAAGGTCTCTTCACATCTGCTTCTATGCTTGATGTGGCCACAGAGTCCTGTGCAGGCAGATTTCCTCACCCCGCGTGTTGTGGAGGGGCTGTCAGGAGTGAGAGAGGAGCAGACCCATTGCTAGAGGGGGCAGGAGCTGGAAAAGCTCCTGGTTTTCCAAACACGACCTAAGGCTGACCTTTGAGATCCACGATAACCTTTCTGATCTGATGCCTCCTTCCTGCTGGGTGTGCAAGCCAGGCTGCCTCCTCCCCAGCCCTCCCTCTGTGCCTCACCAGTCTGTCTGAGCCCTGCTTTGGGAAAACCAGTCCCAGTGTGACCACACAGCTCCAAACTGAGCAAGCAGGAGCTCTTGTGCTGGTTTAAGCTTGATTCAGTGCTGCCTGGAATAGCTGAAACCAGAAGGAGGAGGACTGTGTCCACACCTGTATCAGTGCAGGGATCTAAAATGCTTTTTGGCTGCATTAACATCATTTTTCTAATTCAGACAAGTTCTTGGACTAGGCTAGGGAAGTGCAGAGAAGAGGATGGGAAGATAAAGGGTGCAGCATTAGCCTCCAGCTCAGCTACCTGGAACAGTGTGGAGCTGACTCTGGGCATTGGCCAGGGATGGGAGACCTCGGTTCTCACCTCTGAGCCTGCTGGAAACTCACTGGGTGAGCTTGGTCAAGGCAGGAATCAGCCACATCCCTTCTCTGGGCTGCAGTTTTCCTCTGGGAAGACAAGTCAGACAATAGCCTGGCTCCTTTGTGAAAGCCCTGGCAGCTCTGTGACTGAGATTTCCCTGCCTGACACATTCCTCAGGTGGAACACTTGGGGCAGGCAGGGAGAACGGGCTGGGAATGAGGCAGTGAAATGAGATTATGGATTGAGATACACAAAACAGGCATGGCTGGCTATGGCTTTTCAGGAATGTGCTTTTCAGCAGAGCCTCCACTCCTCAGGTATTTGCAGGCTCTGGGGGATGGAAGGGGCAGCTGGAGGCCTGTGGTGCTGGTGGAGGGGTCTCTTGTGGCACAGACTGAGGGTGCTCAAGGTGTTGGTGACATTGTCTTGGGTGCAGGGTCAGAATGGATTAAGTGATTTGAAAAAAGAGACAAATATGTCCAGGAATAACCCACTCAGCAGTGATTTGATGTCCCACAGCCCCTCCTTCAGCCCAATACAATGACAGCTGATGGCACTGCTCATCCAGGGTGTCGTGTGCCATCGAAGAATTGCCAATGCACTCCTGAGCTGGGTGGAAGCAGAGAATTCTGCAATATCCTGAGTTTGAAAGGGCCCTGTAAGGATCAGAGTTCAACCCCTGGCTCCAAACAGGGCAACCTTGAAGTTGAACCACATATCCAAGAGGGTTGTAGAGGCTCTGTTTGAACTCTGGCAGGCTGGAGACCATGACCACCTCCCTAGGGAGCAATTCCAGTGCTTGACCACCCTCTCAATGAAAATTTCTTTCATCACAGCCAATATGATCTTCCTCTGATGCAGCTTCAAACCAGATTTTCCAGCCTCTTGTCCTTTATCCTATATGTACAGCCAGGTTTGCCCAGTCTCAGGTGCAGAATGTGGAAATTGTTGAATTTAATTCAGTTCCTGATTGCCCAGAGCTCTTCTCTAGCAAGATCTCTCTCCATAAAGCCATAAGGTCTCTCCTCTACCTTCAAGGGACTCAACTGGAGCTCCCAATATAACACTGTTGGCAAGTTTACTTAGTCTGTGTTCAACTCTAAAATTGAGAACAGTCTTGACTTGCCCCCAGCCAGATGTTGCCCATTTGCTGTTGGACCCTTCACCAGCTGTTTTGTACATGTCTAGCTGCCTGCTGGACATTTGTCCAGAGGTTACTGTGAGAGCATCAGGAGCTTTGCTAAAATCCCCAAAGCCCACACCCACTGGCTCCCTCTGCCCACTGGGAGGGTGATTTTGTAATAAAAGGATATTCAGGGAGTGTCAGGCCTGACTGCCCCTTCATCAACCTTGGTTTTGTCCACTGACTGAATTGTCTCTCAAGTGTTTTTCAATAACTCTTGGAATGATCTTCTCCATAATTTCACCAGGCACTGATGTGAGACTGACAGGCCTATAATTACCAGGGTTTTCATTCTTGCCCTTTGCGAAAATTGGAACGACATTTGCCAGATTCCAGTTGACTGGGACTGCTCTGGGTTCCCAGGACCATTGATGGATAACTGTGAGAGGGCTCAGCAACATCAGCCAACTCCTTCTGTCCCCTGGGATGAATCTTATCAGCCCCTATTGTCTCAAATGCATTCAGTTGCAGCAGCAAATCCTGTACGATTTCAAAGCTGACTTCGACCTTATCACTCTCTGAGCCTCCAGTGTGGGGCTCCAGGCATCCCAGGGGGCACAAAGAGAGAGCTGAAGGGGTTAAATGTCTCTGCTTTATCTTCCTCCCTTTTTGTGAGGGAGTGAAATGTCTCTGCTTTACCTTCCTCCCTTTTTGTGAGGGAGTGAAATGTCTCTGCTTTACCTTCCTCCCTTTTTGTGAGGTGACCGAACACCAGTGGCTGGGGTTTGGAGGGAAAGGGAGCGCAGACCCCGGGCTGAGAGGGGTCCTGGGGGTGCCTTGAGCCAAACTCCCAGTGGGGTCACCCCAAAACTCCCCTCAGCTGGGAAAAGAACTGGCACCTGTTGCTGCAGGGAGACGTCCCTGCCGTGGTAATTGAAATAATGGCAGCCCACGGCAGCAGAGGGGAAATGGCTGGTCGGGGACGTCGCCTGAGCCAGCAGAAGGAAACAGATGTTCCCCACTACATTTACTCTCTAAGTGAGAGCACAACAGATGCAAAACAGCATTAAAATGGTAGCAAGGCTGTAAATACCACTTCTAATTACTGCACCAGGTAACGGCAGTCACAACAACCCAGATTTCTCCCAAGGATGCCCCGCGAGCAGGTGGGATGTATAAAGCCTTTTTAAAAAATGGATTTGTTGGGTTTTTCCTCTCCCTTTAATGGCACAGAGATAAACTTGCTCGCTTAGGGCAGCAGAGTGGGGCGTCACAGCCTCTCTGCTTGGTGTATCTTTGGTACACGGTGCTGAGAATAACCCAGGAGATGGGAACAGATCTTCAAACACAGAGATTTGGGGACAGGGAGAGGTGGGTGGAGGAAGCTGCCTAGATTGGGAATAGTGTGAGCAGGAAGGGAAAGGAAGGAGCAGCAGTGAAGAGCTCTGAGAGACAGCATGAGTGACGGAGGCAGAAAATAGCTCTGAGCTGGGTGGCCCCAGCTGACTCCTTGGAAGTTACAGTGTTTGCTACGGAGAGGAGCAATTTGGGATTCTCTGGGCTCTGTCAATGCCTGAGTCATCTTGGTGGGGATGTAGTAAAAGGTAATTGATGGAAATATTCCCTCTGGTTCTCTGCTAACCACTCCGTTCACCAAGTGTGGTCTGGGGTTTGGAACTGCTGGACACAGACTCAGCACCTCTGACACCTTCACAGCTCTGGAATTTTCCCTGCACATTCTGGGCTCTCCCCTTCTACAATTTCAGGCAGGCAAATACAAAGGAATCTGGTTTGTTGTTCACTTTTTTTGTGAAACAGGAATCATTCTTTTTTTTTTCAGACATGACTTGGTTTGGAGGGGTTGGTAAAGATCTCTTGTGTCACAACAGTGTCGTTTTTAAGGTGGAAAAGCCTTTCCAAAGTGTTCCTGAAGCTGGGAGGATTTGGGCTGCTCAGATCCCTGTGATCCTTGCAGTCACAGCTCTTGGATGCTTTTCAGCTCCAGACTGGGATTTCCTGAGGCTGGGTGTTGGCTGCTGGATATTCAGCATTAGCATCATCCTGCTGGGGCTTGTGGAGGGCTCTGAGCCATGGAACCAGCCTTGGTGAGGAATACCAGCAAAGCCATGGCATTCCCTGGAGAGGGGATGTGCAATAGCATGGACACACCTGTGTCAGCTTCTAAAAGAGCTCACTGCTGATTCCTGCATTGCTCTAACAAGTTGGGCAGGTTCCATGGAAAAATAGGGATTACAGCAAGATATTTGGAGTCTGGATAGACCATGAAAGAGAGAGGAAAATGCATTTCCTTCTCTTCCTTCCTGTAAATGCTTCTCCAGCTTTGTTACTCTCTGCTGTTGGTGGGAATGATGTGTGGGCACTGAAGTGAGAATCCTCAGGATAGTCATGTATTACAGGCAAGTGTGAAGAGCAGTGCCTGCCTGGAGTTTATTTTGGATATTATCATGTATTACAGATATTTCTGGAGCTGATGCTCAGCTTTCCTTTTGCTCTAGAGCTGCCTTGCCCACCCACCTGCCCTTTGTGTGGAGCTGGGGAGGCAGAAAAGTGGCTGAGCCTGAGGCAGGGTGTGGGGAAGGATGGTCTGGCTGCTTGGAGAAGGCAGGGGGGACACCCAGCCTGTCCTGTGCCTGGCTGGGACATGCCACAGCCCCACGGGGCAGTGAGGAGCAGGGATGTGTCACCACACACACACACAAACCAGGAAACAAAATCCCCCCTCTCTCCTCCCAATCAAATTAAGAGCAGAGAGCAGCAGAAAGTGCATTAACTAATCAAACTGTGGTTTTAAATTGATTATTGCAAATTGCCAACCATAACAATCCTCCTAATGGCAGTGATTTAAAAATAAAAAATAATAAAAATAGAGCCTGCCTTAGGCACTGGGCTAACCCTGTCCTTGCTGGTGGGTGAGGGCTGGCTGTACATCCAGCCCCTTGTGCAGGGCTCACTCCCTGGCTCTGGAGACTTGGATCAGCCCCTAATCTGGGCACTGTGGGAGCAGATGCTTGGCTGGCTGCTGTTTCTGCTGCTTCCACCGTGGCCTGGCAGGCCTGGAGGCAGGGGGATCCTCGCTGGCAGCCGTGGGTTTGGTGCCCAGATGCGGGCAGCAGCCCTGTGCACTTTCCCAGAGGTTTCCCTGGCAACCAAGCCATCCTGCCAGCAGCCTGCAGTGCCAGGAAATAAAACAAGATGACACTACAGCTCCTCAAAAAGGAGAAAAAAAAAATGAAAAACAACACGCCAGACGAACACCAACAACCTGTGTCCTCTTTTCCACAGCCCACGCTCTTGGCCTCTTCTCCCTGGCTCCCAGCCTCTGCTGGTTGTGCCTTTGTTCTCGGAGAAGCAGAAAGCACTTTGAAGGATTTCAGTCTGCTCAGGAAGATGCTGGAGGGCTGGGAAGTGGTTCCTGTGTAAGCTGGGGTCAGGGCCCTGGTCAAATTTTGGACAAGTTCCTCCATGCTTGTTCCCTGGCCACACAAGTGGTTTGACCATGTGTGTTGGGAGCACCATGGAAAAGGAGCTGGAAGGCACCTGAGCCACCTCAGATCCTGATTTGGGCACAGGTAACAGCAGCAACAGCCCATCCCTGCCACCAATACAGTGTGTCCTTCACTTTGTGGGCTCCCCACTCTCCCATTGTCATGGCCAGCCTTGTGTGGCCTTTGTGCTGCCTGCAGTGGATGTGAGACCTGATGAAAAGGCTGCTTTGGTTCCCTGGTGGGGCACACTGGCTGTGTGCTTTGTGGGGTTACATGGTCCTGTGTGGTGGTGGCACAGTCAGGAACACCCCTAGAAGGTGGGAGAGGCAGGTCCAGGTGTTGGACACCCTGTGATTATTTTGGTCTGCACCCTGCTTGCTGCCTGTAACAGCAGCTCCCAGGTCTTTCTTTTGGTTGAAATGAGTTGAGGAAAACAGATTATCCTCTCACTTTGCCTCTCTCCTGCTTTCCAGCTCTTGCCTCAGCAGAGTGTTTTGCTCCAAGAGCGTTGGTACAAAATCCAAAGCAGGTGTTTCCCACCCTATGTTTCTTTCCAGCTTTGTGGAAGCTCTTGCAAGGACATGGGCTCCTCCTGAGGTCAGGAAAAGTAGCTCTGGAGATTAAACATGACTGATAACAAAAATTTAAATAATTTAGACTTGTTTTCCTGCTTTTGGGCAGTGTATGGGTAAGCCCTTGAGTAACCTGCATGGCCTTCCTACTCTGAGCACTGCAGAGGTAAGGCAGGGGTATTTTTTAGCTCCACTTCTGGATACAGCTGAGTATGTAGGAATTACAAATATTATAAAGTGTGATAGAGATCTCTGTAACAGAATCTGTTGTTCCAAATAACACCTCCAGGGCTGGGTGTGTGTGGACACTTGCAGAGATGTTTTTTCCAGGTTAAAATAGTGTTGGGGATTGTTTTGTTTTTTAAGTCATGCTGTCTTGGGGGTTTTTTCCTCCTTTTCTTCCTCGCTTTCTTTTCTTTTTTTTTTTT
>VYXF01008535.1:445663-465974 GCA_013397295.1 Polioptila caerulea
TTTTTTTTTTTTTTTTTTTGCCTTTCTCCCCTGCTTTTAGGGCTTGTTGGCAGGACAAAAAATGGCAACTGAGCGGAGATGCCTGTTTGAGATTGACACCCGGTGGATAATCACCCTGAGGAGCATTTATCACTTCCTCAGACCTTAATGTGGGGAGCAGGTGTCTGACCTGCGACGACAAAAGCACGGAGTGGCGGCAGGAAGGGAGGAAATAGATAAGATGTCATTTTTTCAGCATGATTTTTCTCTCTTTAATGTTCCCCTAGATTATGGGGAACAATCATGGGATGGGGGACGCCGGTGTTTTATGGTGTCAGAAGGGTTTAAGGTTTCAGGTGTGGAAAAAAAAAAAAAGTGATGTTGCATCTCAGCTGTATTATGGGGTATTTATAGGACACTAAGTTGGGTTCTTTTCAATTTATTTACTAGAGTCAGGAAAGATAAATGGGCATCTGGATCTGAGTACTTGAATCCATAGGAAATTAAAAGAAACACAATTCTCTTGAACTTGGCCTCCACTTAGGGCAGAAAAATGACACAGAAATGACCCTTCTTAGATTAAAGAACTGCTCATGCCTCAGAGGAGGTGGCAGAAATTAGTCTGTAAAAATCTTTCCTTCTCATATTACACATTTTCTGCTTTTCTTCATCTCTGCTTTAAAAGATACAAAAACCCACCAACTTTGCTGTGCTCTCTTGCAGTGCCATTTCTGAGCACACTCTTCTGTGTGACCCACCAATGCTGCTTTAATGCTGACTTCACTCTTCCACCATTGAACATATTTCAAGATGGAAAATGGTTTTTAACTTTCCTGGTCTGCAGTTTTGGGTTTAAAACCTCATCTCTCATTTTAATAATAGTAATAATCCTGTTCTGAGCTGCTTTCATGTTTTCCATCTGAAGAGCTGGCAAGTGTCCTATGCATTTAAGCGTCACAACATCCTAAGGGCCAGTGAGTGCAAGCTGCCAGGATTCAGATCCAGTTCACTGCACAAATCAGAGCTGTTTGTGCTTGAAACCCTGTTCTAGACTCATTATTGCAGCGTCCTGATGGGAGTGGGGGAGCTGAGAGGCGATGGGATCCTGCACTGGATACGGGCACACAGTCACAGAATGGTTAAAGCTGGACAAGTCCTTTAAAATCAAGTCCAGCTGCCAACCCGGTACCACCACCACGTTCAGCACTAAACCATGGCCTCAAGAGCCACATCTGTGAGGGTTTTGAACACTTCCAAGGAAGGTGACTCCACCTCTCCCCTGCATGTTCCATTCAAATGTGTTACCACCCTTTCTGTGGAAAAAAAGAAAAAAAAAATCCACGCAGAGATGAAGGAGCATCTCCACATCTCTGTGCTCATGGTCAGGGAGAGCTGTTTGCAGGTCAGCCTGCCTGTGAGAAATGCTCCCTTCAGCCCTGGTGTTGTGCCCATATGCACAGGAGTTATTCCAGGGCTCTCTGGGAGGATTTGGGAGCAGTTGGTGCTGATGCCAAGCGCTAAGAGAACGGCTTCTGCAAGGAGCAATTTCCTCCTCTGTGGTTTATTTGATTGATGGAGATTGATTAGCGTTAACTAATCCTAGAGATAATTTGGAGCCAGAGGCTGCACAACACGTACAACAGGGCTCTCTCTCCTCTTTGCTAGATGGGAACAAACCAGATTTTCTTTTGCCGCGCTTTTCCAAGCAGAGAGGTCCATGTGCACCCACGACACACCTTGAGTCTTGCTCTTCCCCCTACAATTGCAGGGTCTGGGATCAGTGCCAAGGTCCCTGTTAGAGAATGACCCCATCCTTGCCAGCGGTGCTCCATGAACAATTTCCAGGCAGAGGAAGAGCCCCTGTGGGATGCTCTGGGGAGAGGGAGGGAGGGAGGGGAGGCACGGAAGGAAGGAAGGAGCAGAGGGAAGGAAGGCACGGAAGGAAGGAAGGCAGGAAGGCGTGGGAGGAAGGCAAGAAGGCAGGGAGCAAGGAGCAGAAGGAAGAAAGGCTGGAAGGAGCAGAAGGAAGGCAGGAAGGAAGGAACAATGGCTTAGAGACAGGCACCACACTCTTCACGCTCAGGGGTGAAGAAGAATTCCATAGAACACCGTTAGTAAAGGGGAGGGGAGGCAGGGGACAGAAAGGAGAGGGGAATGTGGGAGACAAACCCTGCATGGGGAGGTGTCTGCACCCAGAGTTGTTCTCTCCCCTGTGGGCAGCAGCACCCAGGGCCATCAGCCGTTCAGCTGTGCAGGTCCTCGCCCTGCTGGCACCAGGAGAGCACAAATTGCTCTCTGCACATCCACATCAGCCTCCAAAGCAGATCTCCACGGCCTTGAAAGTGAACCCATCAGAACTGACGGCAGTGAGGAAGAATTCACAAGCCCACCTCTTTTTGTCCTTGATGGGGTGTTCTTTGATGGGGTTGCTGTGGGACGGAGGCTTTTCGTCTTGTGCTACCAAAACTAAATAAAAACAAGGACAAAATTTTGGAGATGATGGTAATGAAATTAAGGGGGCTGCTTGTCTCTATCAGTAACAACCTTCTGGCTCTTAATCTGAACAGAAATAATAATTTGAAAGGGGAGATAATTGAATTAAACAGGCAACCAAACTGGAGGAATGAGACTTTTGATGAAGAAGGGCAGCTGGGGGAAAAGTAGAGGAGGTGGCAGGGAAAAGAAGCACATCTCTTTAAATTGTCAATCTCTCAGGGCAAGGTTGCTGCAGACATAATGACTGTCCTAGTGAATTATCTCCCACTTTTATTGTCTGTTGCTACCACGGAAAGATGGGGAGGTGGGGAAACTAACTTTTTTTTTTTTTTTTTTTTTTTTTTTTTTTTTTTGGAAAAACTTCATCCACCNTAATTCGGACAGACTTAAAGAAGTGGCATCAAATTTGAAGGGCACCCAATCAATCTGTTGTCCTAGCTGCATGAAATTGTATTTCCTTGCCACTTCATATCTTATTTGCAGCAGCTGGGCTGTAAGTCATTGGTGATAACATTCTTTATTATGCAGCCGTGTTTATGAACTGTGCCTGGAAAGAGATGATAGAAATATGCAGCAATATGCAAAGGGGGGGATGCTGGGGGGAGGGGGAATAAATGCTTGTTGCCAGGGCAACCATGGGGCTATTTTGGGCATCAAATTTTGCAGATGATGAAAAGCATTTTCATGTGATGGTTGGTCTCTCTGGGAAGAGAAGGGGAGAGAGGGCGCACAATAAACGGGAAGATAATATTCAAGAAGGCAGTCATTTAA
The DNA here is from genome assembly GCA_013397295.1 of Polioptila caerulea. Taxonomy (NCBI): domain Eukaryota; kingdom Metazoa; phylum Chordata; class Aves; order Passeriformes; family Certhiidae; genus Polioptila; species Polioptila caerulea. Next base: position 448,910 of record VYXF01008535.1, read on the forward strand.
TTTTTTTTCACATATAAATACATCTATAGTTTCAGCTGCACTGAAAATGCATTAAAATCGAAGGAGTTGCTGCCTCTTAGTTAGGGGGAAGGAGAGAGGTTTTAAATAACTAAACAGGAGATGGAATGCTGGTGATCTGGGAGGCTTTCCTACATCACTTGGCACAGCCTAAATCCAGCTGGTGGTCTCAGGAAGTTCCTCATGAGTCAGGCTGGTGTCTGCAGCCACCCCTGCTTGCCCCTGGTCCCTCTGGCCACAGGCAGCCAACAGCTCCTTCCCCCAAAGCTTTATCCATCTCTATCTCCATGGAAATTGAGCCAATTAATTTACAACCCCTTCTGCCACAGGTTAAAAAGCACCACATTTTCAAAGACTGCTCTTGACTCTTGCAAGTACCTAATGACACCCATCCTTGATACCCATTAAAATGCTAAATTCATAAAAAATGGGAATTGTTCTCAGGCAGTTGCCCTCAGTCAGAGATCTCCAGCCTGGAGAACATGAACTGCTCCCACTAGCTGGTATGGGAAGGGCTGGATGTCCCCTCTGTGCATCCAGGCTGTTGGAGAAGATCCTGGGGACTCTAAAGGTGAGGTCCCAGAGTAGGGGACAGGGTCAGATTGCCAGCATTTGCTCCAGCTAGGACCAGGACAGATCCTTCTGCTGGTGGGAATGGACAGGGTGACCCCAGCCAAGGCTTTGCACCTTCACCTCTTGCAGCACCAAGAGCCAGGAGAGCACAGTCAGGGTGCTGGGGAATGTCACTGAATGGTCGTGGAAAAACAAAAACTCTCCAGCAACATTTTTCAGTTTTAGAGAATTAAGGCATTACTTTATTCTGGCCAGGATGTGCAACAGAAATCCTTTTACCTGCACATAGCCTGTGTTGTGCAGAGAAAATCATCCCATCACACCTGGTTCTTTACCAGATTTTCCACATACTCATTCAGACAAAACTCAGAGAAATTCATAGGTTCCATTTTCATTGGTCCCAAGTTACACAGTTCTTAATACTTGGTTGCCTACTGGTTATTGATCCCTTTGTCTCTGAGGCTAATTAGATCCTCATCCTTGGTTCCCTTATTGATCCTTCCCCAGCCAGGTGTCTCTGACCCACCTGGGGGATGTTGGGGTGTTGATGCTCCTTAGTGATTGATTGTGTCCCGTGCATCTCCTGTGCTACCCCCAACCTGTAGATATTAAACTCATCAGACCTCATCCAGAGTCTTTTGAAAAGAAGCTTCCACTCCCTTCCTGCAAGGAGAAGGCAAAAAAACCCCCACTGATTAAAATTAGTTAAAAAAGAAAAAAATTTAGAAGTTGTATCATTTCCAACAGGAACAGTGCAGCGGGATAAGAATTTGTCCTCATTTCTCAGCTTCTGACTTTTCTGAGCATCAAGTTTTATGCTCTACACCATCTCTGTCGCAGCGCTGCTTTTCTTAATTTGATCTGAGTGGAATTGCTCCAAGCAAGAACAAGCTCATGAGTGTTGTTTGCAGCCCCTGGATGATGACTGGTGCTCGAGCCATTCTTAAAATCCTTGGGACTCCAAATATATTGGCACATTAAGCCGGTTAAAATGAACTGCGCATGTTTACAGCAAGAAATCTATTTCAAATGCAATATAATGCGACTCTCTTATTGCTCTAAAGTTGTGTTTTTAATTAAGTAGTTATCAGTGGCAGTGAGATTCTTCTTGAATAATTAAATCAAGGTAGTTTAGTGAGTAATTGTAAAGCGAATTGCTGAGACCATCAGGCTGCTGTTGAGACAGTCTGTTTTCTTTGGGAAAATTAATTCAAGTGACGCGTGTTGCTAAGAAAGTAGCAGCACATTGTGCTGGGTAATGGACATTTGTCTTGGAATGCTTTGTGTCTCCGAGCTGCTTCTTTCTCATTTTGCCTTCCCAGCTTTCATCTGTCTTCTCCAGAAACAAATGCTGATGACTTTTCTCTTTTGCATCTTCTCTTCCCCTTAAGCCCGCGTAGTTCGGCAGAGGAGGATGAAAAGGGAGCGGGTGATAACTGAGTTACTCAGGAATATAAGCCCAGACCTGATCTGACCAGTTCTTGTGTGAATGGAGTGGGACTTTCTGAGCTCAATTTCTGAACTTTCAGCCCAGGGACAGCAGAGCCAGCCCCATTTTACACTCCTGGCATCTGATTGAGAGTTTTTCAGAAATGGGGGGTTAATGGCTCTTGAATTAAATTTTGAAGTGCTGCTGAAGGACTTTTTTCCTACAGGCCTTGGAAAGGGAATTTGTTCATTGAAGCTTTGGCCCTGTCCTGTGCTCATTGGTGAACATGTGGGGTGTGCCTTTTGCACTGCTGCTGTCATAATGTGATATTTAGGGTGCCTTGCTTGGCACACCACCATTCTCTCACTACTGGGTGTCCTGAATGCAAACAACCAGCAGATAAATTCCATCGTATTAAACTTTATTTGCCAGGAGATCAAGGGGAAAACCCCTGTGCAAACCCAAACGTGTACAGGCACCCTAGGGCAGGTTGTCCAAACAGAGCCACTGTGAGGAAAAATCAGTGCACGCTGTAGAAACAATATTTTGGATACATTTTTAATTTTGGGGTTTTTTTTTTAAACTTACCTCGTGTTCTCTCAGCAGCTTCCCTTGCTCTGGCTGAGGAATATGTCTAACAAGTAACACCAGAGTCACACAAACTCTGAGGAAGCTGGGCTCACTCTGTAGCAGCTTGTTGATATTTTCCAAGGCAAAATGAAGAATTAAGTGAGGAGAGTCTGGCTAAAGTCCTGACTTTTTTGCATCTGGGGATGTAAATCTCTCCTGTTCTTCTGGACTCACCCAAATCTCCTTTGGTAACACACATTTCTGCTCCTTTTTTTGGAGAGGGAGAAAAGAAATGGTGTTTTATGACACTCTGTGTGGTCTGTGGGTCCTGTCTGGAGTAGGACAAGTATTTAAAAGCAAATAAACCCCCCTTGCAAATATTTGTTTAAATGTTCTGGTTTGACTGTTTCTGTTCCATGTGGGTTGTGGAAAGACACATTTTAATCCAAACAGGGACAAAGGGGAAGGCTTTGCCATCTAACATTTCAAACATGTCAACTTGAACTTTCCTTTTTTCTCAGAATAACCTCATTTGTAACAGAGAGGTGTAAATGGGAGTAAGAATGATAATGCATTTTCATGTGCCTGTTCCTATCACCTCGCTTCCAAATTTAGTTTGCTGCTTTAAATCAACCCCTTTTCCCTAGCAGGCCCTTTTCCTCTTCTGTCAAAGTTTGTCTCTACTCATGCATTTGTGTCTAACCAGCCTCCAATTAAAATAAACTGCACTCCCAAGGCATCTCAGAGCGTCACTTGGGGAGGTTTTAGAGGTTTTAAGGAGTTTTTATGTGCATATATATGTTGGATGGATTTATACATATGAAATATGAGAGACAGATGTGTATAATTTTCATGTGTATTTTGTAGTAATCTCAATGTCAGTCCTTAATCTGTCAATTCTCCATCCCATCTATTTCATTCCCACCCTGGACAGGAACAATGTGGTTACCCCTCAGCAGATGCTGTTAATTGTTGGTACCAAAGCCCACAGGAGTCCATGGAAGTTTGGATAAGAGATTTTGATGATAAATGAGGCAGAAAAATCAAACAAGATATCTGAAGGCTGTCCCTAGGCAACAGCAGCACAGCCAGAGCATCTGGTGTTCCCTACAGCAACAAGATGGTTCAAAAGAAAATGTAGTGAATATCAGAAATCATTACTGGAATAAGGGGCAGCTCCAGGATTCTGGTTCAAAAAACAAAACAGAACAAACAACAAAACACAAAAAAATCCAACCTCCCACCATTCTTGCTCAGAGAATGTTTCCTTTGCTCCAGTGACCCCCCTGCAGCCACCAGTCTGCTCTGGGCAGGTGGTTCTGCCTTCATGGTCCTCCCTGCTGTGGGCTGAGCTGAGCCCCCTGGTTTGGCAGCTTTGCAGGGCAGAATCAGGGGGTTAATGGCTCTCGATTTCAATTTGGAGGAGTTGGGGTGAGTCAGCGCTGCTGAAGAACTCTTTTCCTAAAGGCCTTGGAAAGAGAAGTTGCTCATTGAAGCTTTGGCCCCTGTCCTGTGGGTGTCAGAGGTGATTTATTGATGAGGGTACATGGGGGGTGTGCTTTTTGCACAGGCAGGTGCAGAGCTGGAGAAAGCAGAAAAATAGACAAGTAGAAAAAGTGGGGAAATAGCATCTCATCGAAGAGAAGCTTTGGAAGGAAAGGATTACTTTAAGTCACACCAGCATGAGGAAAGACCTCAGTGGCCGTGGGTGAAATGAGAGAGTGGCTGCTCTGGGAGGGAAGGGCAGGCATTTAAAGCAGGATACAGCCCTGCAGAGTAAGCAAACCCCAGCTTTATGCCCTCGTGGATGCTCAAACCTAAGCGATATTGAGGTGTGAGCCTGATTTGCACCTAAGCCTCAGCTGCACAGGGCTGGAAGGAGCCTCAAGCATTGCCAGACCTCCCCTCTCTCCTCCAGTGATGGACCAGCTGTGCCTTTCCCTATAATTTCAGCTCCTAATGCCTTGTCCAGGTTCAAGGGGGCACAAACTTTTGCCTTTTCATTCTGAGCCTGAAACAATGGCTGAGCTCTCAGCCTCCCTCCGGGGTGAAGGAGGTAACCTCCCTCCTCACGGTGTCCTCATGAATAATTCCACCGCTCGCCCACTTGATTTCAGGTTTCCCAAAATAACTGACACTCTTCACACTGAGAGCAAGCAATCCTGGGGAAAATAAAATACATTAAACAGCTACACCACCTTGAGAGAGCCCTGAGCGAGTCGGTGATTAAAAAAAAAAAAAAAAAAAGATAAAAATGCAGGAGAGGTTCTGTAGGAAATTTTGAGAGTTGATGGGGACAATACCATATCCCTCCATGCTCCCATTCGCAATGGATAGCTGCCTTGGTTCCTTTTTTTTATGGGGGATGTGACTGCCTTCCGTCTGTGAATCCACATTTCTGGAGCTGGATCCCTGGGAAGATGGGGAAGGCTGACATGGGTGATACTCACAGCACTGCTTGATTTGCCATCGGGATCCATCCCGCCTGCCTGAGCAGCCTTTCCCCTTCAGACAATTCAGAATTTCCTTTCCGAGTGTGACTCCCCTCTTCAGATGTGCTGTACAATGTCTCTCCACTGGATACCCAGCGAATGCCTAATTTTTAACCACTCTGTCTGTCAGATCCACAAAAGCTGTTACTGGAGGTGTTTGCATAAAAGAGCTCCACTGTAGGTATCTGAGAGCAGCTGGCGATGCTCTAGACAGTCTCCAGCCGTGCTGAGCCAGGCAGGATGCTTTAGTCTCCCTGGCTTAATGGCTACGCGCCGTTCCTTAATGTGCCCTCCCCCTCAATTGCCTCCCAAATTAGCATGCAAAATGTGTCCAGCCTCGGAAAGAAAAGAACTTTGGCACCTCCTGGATTCAGGCAAGACAGGTCGGGGTATTATTGGAAATAAAATGCAACTCTGACAGGGAGAGGGTCAGGGAATGATCAGCCCTGGGCTCGGGCAGAGCAGACTGGGGCGTGTGGGGAAAATGATGGTTTTGCCTTGGATAGTCCTTCTTGGCACTGTGAGCCCAGCCTGGGCTCTGCCTCTCCTGAGGTGAAGCCTGGCATGAGGTGAGGTGTGTCCACAATGGTTTTACCTGGTTTGAATCCCATGAACAGCCTCTGGGCAGTGCCAGTGTGGGGCAGGACTCCAGCCATGCAAAATGGTGGAGAAAGGGAGAGCGACTGGGGAAACAGTTCAGTGATGGACAGAGCAGTTTTGGGGCAACAGCTGGACTTGAAGGTCTTTGAGGTCTTTTCCAACCAAGATGATTCTGGCTTTGAGTTGGTTGTTGCAGCTGGACACGGGACAATGGAGCTCAAAACACTGGATTGACTCTTGTGGGAGATAAAACCAGTAGGTTCAGTGCCCACAGCCTGCTAAAAGCTTTCAGGTGCCTGCTGTGAGACGTGGCCTGTTGGGTGTGAATGAGGCTGCCTGAGAGTCCTGGCCACTGCTGAGGTCCTTCATGGATTAAATCTTTTAATCCTTCATGGATTAAAGCAGACCAAGAGATGTGAGTCTCCCAGGTCACTGATACACTTTGTGGGAGAGGCAGAGTCAGTGTGTGCTGCCCCAGCCCCTGTTCCACATCTTTGGTGGTTGCTGTGGTCCCCAGCTCTGTGATTTGAAGCTCAGATTATTCTATTCAGAGGCTGGGTAATTTCTCCATCACACTTCCCTGCCTGGTTAAAGACCACATATAAAATTCTAGCAGCACTTGTGGTGTTTGATGCTGTGTTTCCTTCTCAATCCCTTTTCCTCCTGTCCTTCACCTCTCCTGCCTTTCAGTGCTGTGCTTTTAAGTTTAAACTTGATCTGGCTTTAGGTTAAGGACAATCCATAACATGCAAGTGTAGAAACCACAGAGGAGAAGCTGTTTGGGGCAGGAGAGCCCCAGCCTGCTGCTGCCACCTTCCCCATGATCTGCCCTGGTCTCACTCCCTGTTCTGCTGTGCTCACCCACCATGTAATCAATAACACACCAGCCTCGTGTTAAACACACAGCTGCAAAATGCCAAAGGCCTGAAATCCCAGGTTTTAGAGGTGTTGGTGCCCTCAGGAGCTGGGGTGGCAGGGCAGGAGCTGTGTTTCCCTGCGACAGCGTTCAGCCCACCGTGGGTTTTTTGCTTCGCTGGTAACCTCTGGCAGTACTGGAAACTTCCAGATGAGATGGGATAACGATTAAAACAGTGGAGAAACGTCAAGGGAAATTTACTTTAATGGGTGCAGCTACCCAGGGAAGCAGGTACTGCTTTGGTCCTGTGGCTGACTGAAGAAGAGGCACATGAGGAGCTGTGGGTGCTGGCAGAGCTCGTGGTGCACTCAGAGGCACAAAAAACTGATTCCAAAGTTGATATAATCAGAGGATAAAAGACAATTGGGTGTTATAGGTTAAGCTGTTGTAAATTAAAGCAGCTCTGCTGAGCTCATTGCAGTTGTTCTGGGTTATTGCAAATGAAAGTGAGAGGAGTTGACGCTGTTTTTTCCAGCAGTGAATGGTTGGAAAATGCCATTTTCCGGTATGTGAGTAAAAGTGAGCGGGGCAACTTGGCCTTCATAAAACAGAATATTTCCTGTTAGGGTCTTTCTCTGTGTACTGTAAGCCAGACAGACCTGTTGTCCTCTTACAAGCTGCAAATTACACAGGCAAATGTAATTACCCATTCTCTTTGTTATTAGTGTGCAGTTGGAAGCTTCAAGCAATCGTCCCTTTCTTGGTATTTCAAAGCTCACTCGCAAGATGCATCCTTGATATTGAACACAATGAGATGTCCTTTTTTTTTTTTTTTAAATTCAATTAAACATTTGCCTACTGTGACTCTTTATTCACTGCAAATTGTCTCTGTAAATAATCTTCATCAAAAGTCAGAACCAATCCCCATTAGTTGTTTAGATTAATTAATGAGTCCCCCTGGAGCCACCCAAATGAATTCAATTTAAACGTCAACAACTTGGCTATGGAGTTTCCCAGGTTGGCATTAAGACAATATTAAACCTGCAATAAGTCACATTTAAAATGTTAATTCAAAGAAGCTCTCCATTTAGAGCATTTAATTAAATCCTTAAATAAACTGCATGGGCTCAATACCAGATGGTTCTGCATTTTCATTGCAGCAGAGAGCCTTGAAGTCATTGAGGGAAGTAATATTGGAGGCATGGTGAAGATAACCAGGATATATAGTGTAATAAAATCTAATCTTGTTTCCAGCAGGGAGATTCAGTGTATGTACACAACCTAGGCTAAAATTGTAAGTTAATTACATTAACCCCAGTGTACTCTGGTATCTGAGCAGCCAGAGATGAAATTAGTCTTTTTCCTATCATAAGATTCTTTTCAACTTCACTATATTAATTTTTAGCCAAATACTTACTCATAAGGAAAATTGAAGTTAATGTAACCAAAGACAAAGTAATGCAGTCTTAATATTCTGAAGGGATTATGGAGGGCCGTGAAAATACACTTTGCAAATGTCACTCACTTTGAATGGATTTGTGGTGGGAAGGTGGGGGAAAAAGAATTATGGCTGTGATCCGCACCATGCTGGGGTTTAATAAAAGTCATGATTTAAGAAATTTGGGCCTTGGGAAAAAAAAAAAAAAAAGAGGAAAAGAGATAAATACCTCTGTCCAAAGGCCAAATTGACAAGATGTGTCAGTGTCCCCCCTCTGCCAGATGACAGATTCTTGAAATCAAGTTGAAATTCTGGGAGGTGATTTGGTTAGGACACCCCATTCAAATATCTACATGTTTGGGGATTTTTTGGTCCTTATTGCAAGGAATATCCTTTTTACACCACCCAACTGTGTGGTAAAAATTTCTGCAAACAAGTAAAGGCAGACAATTTTCTCTTGGCAGAAATCAAAATTATATTGGGATGATAAAGTGGAGTTTTCTTTTTGTTTACTTGTTTCTTTAGAAGTTGCTTTTGCAATCAGTCTTTGGGTGCCAGTGAGATGATGCCACTGGTTCAAAAGTTGTCCTCAATTTCTTTCCTGCCTCTAAAAACTCGACCCTTTCCCAGTGCCATTCTTGTTCTCCTGGGACAGCTTGAGGAGCAGATCAGCCCTCTGGGTCTCAGCCCCAGGGCTGAAAGCCACCAGGAGAAAATTCAGTCTGTTCCCTCCCTGCTGGTTGTAAACCAGGGGTGTTATTAATGCAGCTCAGCGAAGGGAATAACTTTTTCTCTTAATATTCAAGAAACTATAATTCAATTTCCAAAAATATGAGTTTCCGCCTGTTGGGTAATCAAATGCATCAGGGAGGAGAAATTACTTTGCTGTCGTGGCAGGGCAGATTTGCACAGTTTGGGCTTTGCTGGGACACCAGTGGGAGCCCAGAGAGGGACCTGAGCCACAGTAGCAGCACAAATTTCGTGTGTGGTGGCACAAAGGACCAGAGCTGGTGAGGAGTGGCCTGAGCCTGTCCCTGCTGGGGCTGAAAGGAGCCAGAAAGGTCCTTGAAGACACTGGCAGAGTGCCCAGAGAAGCTGTGGGAACATTCAAGGCCAGGTTGGACAAGGCTCTTGAGCAACATGATCTGGTGGAAGGTGGCACAGGGTTAGACTGGAGGAGCTTTAAAAGTCCCTTCCAGCCCCCATTTTGTGGTTCTAACTCTCCATAGTGTCCCTGCCCCGTCCCACCTCACGGTGCTGGGGTGTCTTGGCCCCGTGCCCACGTTCCTTTCCTGTTGTCACAGCTCTGTGACGCCGGTGGCACCCAGGCTCTGCACACCAGGATGTGGTCACCCTCCTCCAGCGAGCTGAGCTCTCTGTGCTGTGCCTGGGGGATGGAAACACCAAAGCTTTGTTGCTTTGATAATCCTGAGATTGCCCCAAAATTGAAAGGATGGCTGCAATAACCCCTCTGGTGCTGCTCCTTGTGGACAGAGCCACTTCACTGATGACGCTGAAATAACCCACGACAAATTATTTTACATAACTTTAAAGTCATGAGAAAACCCCAAATAAGAAAACCCTAAACCTCCTACATCCCTGTCTGTCTTCTCCTCCCCACTTCCAAAGAAACTACAGCTATTTGGGGACCTGAAAGCAGCTGGGGACCGTGGATGACCCAGCCTTGTGCCACTGCTTGCACAGCTCCAGCCCTGGCAGCCCTCAGGGAGCTGCAGCCCTGCTGCTGTGTGGGGTCACAGCCAGCTCCCCCCAGCAGGGTCAGAGAGGACAGGGGCTGGTTGGGGTGATTTGGGTCTAAAATGGGCCAGGTACCTCGCTGGCTTCATTTACCCACACGTGTAGGAGTGACAAGATGAATTTGTAAAACTTTCCATCTCTTCTTTGCTTAGAGAAGCCTCAGCTGAAACGCTCTGGAAATCCCCCAAAACCTTGACCGACATGAAAAGCCACAGCAGTTTTAAACAACACCCAGACTGACAATTTCAGAATCACTAAAACTGAAAGTTTCTGAGTGCAGTGCTCTCCCCACTCAGTCCCTGTGCTGGGAAGGAGGCCAGCAGCACAGAGCATGGGGGTTGCTTTGGAAGGGATCCCCTGGAGGATAGGATCAGCTTTCCTCTTGGTGTGTGTCATGGCAACTGGGAGATGCTCTCCACCAGGGGATGCATCAGAAAGCATTGGTGAATTTTACCTGTTTTCCTTACTTCTCAGAGCGTTTGGTTCGATTTTTATTTTTTATTATCTGAGGGTTACTTCTTGATCATGTGTGTCCTGGTTTCAACCAGGATAAAGTTGATTTTCTGCTTAGCTGGTGGAGTGCTGTGTTCTGAATTTAGCATGAGAATAGTGTTGATAACACACGGATGTTTTATTTCTTGCCCAGCAGTGCTTACCCTAATTCAAGAACTTTTCTGTGTCCTGTGAGGAGCTGCACAAAAAGCTGGGAGGGACACGGCCAGGACAAGAGATCCCAACTGGCCAAAGGGATATTCCAGGACATGGAAAGTCATGCTCAGTGCATGAACTGGGGGGATTTGGCTGGGAGCTGCCAGCTGCTGCTCAGGGATGGGCTGGAAATCATTCAGGGGGTGGCCAGCAACTGTATTGAGCATTGTTTCTCTTAGCTTTTATTCCTCTCCCCTCCTTTTCATTACAATTATTATCATTGTTTCTATCATTAATATTATTAGTACATTTTATATTGTTTCAATTATCAAACCAAGAGAAGAAAAGCATGAGACTGACTTGGTTGTAGGGACATGGTGTCTTGGTCATTCACAGCCTGGTTTTGTTTATTGCTAATGAGGATTCATTCCATAGCAATGTTGGGCAGTTCTGAAGGTATTAAAGACAAAACCTTGCCCGTCCCTGCTGGGCACCCTCACCTCCCTGCTTGCTCTGTGTTGGCACTGCTGCATTTTGCTTTCTGTGCTGTGGTTTGTGCTCTGGGGCTTGATTCAGTTACCTGAGGCTGAGGGGACACAAAGCCAATGAGGAGCAGAAAATAACCCCAGAATGATGCTTCCAGTACCAGGTGAGCTGTTTCCCCAGCAACACAAGGTTCTTGCCTCATGGCTGCTCTCAGGTTGCCCTTCCCTGCCCTGAAATTCCCTCTCTGGGCTGCTGAGAGGGTGAGTGCTGCCCAGAGGCCACAGGAAACACCAATGTTGGTACAGACCTGGGCTGGGAAGCAAGAGGATGAGCTGCTGCAGCTGTTGGTGGACTTAATAAAATTTTTTTAGAGTTATTTTTCCTTTTATGAGTCCAGCTCTGCCCAATTCCTCCCTGCCAGACCTGTTATCCTGAGCCCACTCTCCTCCAGGTCCCTGCCATGGGCCACACGTGCCAGCACGTTGGAAGAGGTCCTGCAGATGCCCCTCTTTGTGCTGGCTGGAGGCCCGAAGAGCTGGCAAGCTCTGCATTTCCTCACACCATTTTTAGGTGTCAGAGCTGTACAAAACCCACCCAGCACTGCAGGCTCAGTGGCACAGCTCTGATTAACGAGCTATCCCTCATTTAGCAGTGCCATTTACAGCCCTGCTTGACCCCTGTGCCTCCTTCACCCCTCGTGGGGTCACCCCGGAGCCACCTCAGGGTTTGGGGCAGTTTTTGGAGCTCCATCCAGCTGGTGTTTACCTGCAATTTCCTCTGTTTGACTCCAGCAATTATGTTTGTCCTTTCCTCTCAGCTTACCCTCCGTTCTGCTGCTCCCCTTGTTCCATGGAGTGGTAGGATAGATTATATTTAAAGCCTCTTTTATTTCTCCAGGGCTTGCTGGGCAAGGATTTATGAGTGTCTTAATTCCACAGTACTTGAGGCAGGGCAGTGCTTGCCTGCTTCTTGGTGGCCAAAATGACTTCTGGTTTTGGATGCGTTCTTAGTTTTTCCAGTCATTGGTCTTCAGGATACTTTTTTTTTTTAATTAATCATGCAAAAGAAGCAATGTTGTAAACCCAACACTGCACCCAAATTGCCAGATACAGAGGTCCCACGTGAATGAAGACCCCTGCAGAGTCACTCTGTCCCATTCCCTCAACTCCAAACAGCATTGAGGATAAAATTCTAATATAATCCCATCTTCTAAGCATAGCTGTGGCTCTGCAACAGAATTCCATTGGTCAAAGGGTAGGGACAGGCTGGCACTGTAAATTCAGTCACCAAGACACTCCTGCTGGCCACCCAGCCCACCAGGCATTGATTTCATGGGAGTTCCCAGGCTTTCCTCATGGTTTTCCCCACAAAGCTCCCTGATGTCAATGATTAAGAACTGCTGTGGGTGTGTAACAGCCACGCATGAAAGTTTTCTTCATGTAGGTGAGCTTAAAAGTCATTTCAAACGAAGCAAAAGAGAGCATAACTTGCCTGTTGAACACTTGGCTGCCCCATGGTGCTATTATTTACAGGAGGGGTTTGGAAGTGCTTTGCTGGCTCAGTTCTTTCCTTGGAGAAGTCAATGGCAAAGCTCTGCTCACCTTCAGGGCTGACAGGGAGCTGCTGTTTTGTGTAGCTGAAAATCCCACCCCTCGTGGGTCAAGCCAGGGTGTCTTGCTGCTGTGTCCTGGCTGTTGCCTAAACAAAGCACCTCCTGAACTATTGATAGTAAATAAATATTTTAGCAAAGGTGCTTTTGCTGCTTTGATTTTTTTTTTCCCCCTGCGTTCTTCTAAAACAGAGTAGCAGCAAAATGGCAGAGGGATCCATATTCAGCTAATTATTCCCCTGAGCAGTTACTGGAGTGGTCACAAGGAGCAGTCCTGTTCACCTCATTCAAAAAGAGGTCCCACAGCTCGTGGAGGGAGCTCTGTGGGATGCCCAAAGGCAAATGGAAAAGTGGAGAGCATAATTCGTGCAGGGCTTGAGGGGTGGCATTGACTCACTTTATATTCCGTGTGCTCAGCTCCAAATGAGATGTAAACTGAAGATTCTCCTCACCTGTGGTCATTAAATGTCTTATGGCATTTTTCATAAGACAGGGGGATCTTGGTGAAATCCCAACTCGATTAATTATATTCTGCTTCCCTAAAGTTCTTCCCGCGGTTACGAGGAGAGGCTGCATCTTTCCCTCCTTCCTGTGTTGTCAATTAGAGTGCAGGCTTGTTAGCTGATTTATTATCTGTTTCCTTTCTAAAGAGGCTCAGAGGTGGTTTTGTCAGTGCTGAATGAAGTACAGAGTAAATAGTTTGTATACTGGAACACTGTGCTTAGGAAAGACTTGGGGAGATCTGGGGATGAAAATGTCTCATGTGCTGCTTTTTTTTTTTTTCCCCATTAATGAGGGCAAGCATAGCAAACATATCAAAGGTATCAACCACCAAGCAATGAGTTCACCTGTGGCTGGAAAAAACAGCCCAGGAACACATCTCTAAGATGTGACTGACTTGTCAGCTTTCTTTTTGTCCTCCTGTGCTTGCATCCTCCCTAATCTGTGTGGTGGCAGGTAATGCCTGGCTCCCAGGGACAAATCTCAAAGGATTCTGCCCAGCATGCTGGAAATGGTGAACTGGGCCTGCAGCAACCTCCTGTTGTAGTCTAAAAGTTCCTACACAACCATTTTGGGGCTTTCTAAAAAGTTTAGCTGACCATTTTATTTAAAAAACATGAGTTCTTGAAGTTGGAGGTAAAATTGGCAATTATTGCTGTCAGAGCTGTGTGGTAGGTGTGGGCTGGCCTGTCCTTGGCAGGTTCTTTGCTCTTGGAATGGGAAATGGGAGGCACTGGAGGCCTCATCCTGGGGCCAGTGCCAGCTGCCCGTGGGGGATTTTGCTCATGCAATGCTCCCAGCTGCACAGCCACAGGCAGATGGTGATCAGAGTGGGGTGAATGCCAGTTCTGTGCTGAACCCTTCCCTCCAAACCATGCTCCAAGTCCATGAAACACACGGATCTGTGGCTATTTTCTCTCGTTGCCATCAAATGCTCCTGAGCTTGCACATGTTCCTCCAGAGAAAAGATTTTTTTTTCTGGGTTTTTGTGTTGCACCTCTCATAATCTTATGCTGGACTTGCTGCTTTGCCTCGTGGGCCAAACCAGAAATGAGGTTTTAGCTTCTTGAAAGGGAGAAAACAGCTCAGAGTGTGTTCTGGGTGACCAAGAGATGCTGCTGCCCACAGGTGGGAATAAGGCTGAAATCAGAGCTCTGGGTCAGAGCCAAAGCTCAGCTCTGCTGGCAGTGCCTCTTGCACTGGCTCTGTCCTTCAGCCCTGTGGTGAGGTTGGCATTTGCCCGTGGGGAGCCCTGGCCAGCCCGGGGCAGCTGCACAGCTCAGGGTGGAGGTTCCTGGCTGTGCCCTTTGCCCAGCTCATCCCAAAATCTGGGATACAGAAATCCGGGCCAGCCTTGGGGGCACAGGAGCTGCAGGGAGGGTTTGGCAGGGCTGATCCACACCCGTGACCTGCTCATCCAGGGGACCCTGGGAAGGGGAGACTCTCCACACGTTTGTGGCATGTCAAGCACAGCTCAGTTCTGGTAGCTTCTCCCACCTTTGACTAATTGCTGACCTGACATCTTTCTGATAGTGACCTTGTTTCAGCTAGTAATTCAAATATCTTTCAGTGTCAGAAATAATAAGTGCCACAGTGAGATGAACAAGCAGAGCTTAAGTTGAACACAGATTAATGGGGTTTTAATATTCCTAATTTAATCACTCCTTTCTGTCTGAATGTGTGCAACATGATGTAGCAGCTAATTATTTTTTTAACCATGATGAGGATCTTTCCTAATCATTTTTATATTTAACATGAATGAAGGGAGGGCAGTGATTAATGAGGGAATAAATCTTATGAAACAGAAGCAAGCACATGATCAGTTAAAAATACAGCTGTCTGATTATTTTTTTTCCCTTTCCCTGTACTGCAAATACTTAACCAGCTGCACCTTCTCAGTTCAATAGTGAGCTGTCTTCAGCCCAAAAGAAAGACCTGAAACTTTGCTTATCCCTCCAGTGCTTCTGTTGGCATCTCTCTGCATGATCATCTTTGTGATGAATGCAGAATTATTTTTCTTTCAAAAAAAAAAAAAAAAAAAAAAAAAGAAAGAAAATTTGCCCCACTAGATACATTAATGGTTGGATAGATGTCTTTTCAAATATTTGTTCCTGACAGGGTGTTTGGAATTGCAGATGAGAAGCAAACCAGCTCTCAGCATCTGTCTGTTGCTACTGTATGTTTCCATTGTGTGAGGCAGAGACAAAGCCAGGCAATTCAAAGCTTAAGTGGATGCTCTTGAGATCTTTTATTTCCCCCACTCTTCCCTCCTTTTTCCCACACTTGGCTGCATCTCTCCTGTCTAAATTTTACTTTCCCTTCCATCCCTCAGTCCCTGTGTGATGGTTTGAGGAGTCTGTCTTCTCCCTGTCATTTCTCCCCTCCCTCCCCATCGTGTCCCTTTGTGCACCCCCACTGATTTTGGGGTTTTGCTGAGCTCTCAGGCTGGAGGATGGCTCAGAGATGAAGGTTGTGATTATCAGAAGAGGTTTTTCCTCACTGCTGGAGTGCATCTCGATGGTGTCAGTCCATGGCACAGTCTGCTCTGGGGGCTGCTGTTCCAGGGCTGTTGTTCCAGGGCTGTGTTGTTCCAGGACAGCTTTTTGGGGGTGGATCACTGGAACTGGGCACTGCACGAGCTGTGCTGGAGCTCCTGCTCAGCCAGGCAGTGGGGGCTTGGCAAACTGAGCCTTGGGCTGAGGACCTGGGGTTTACCCATGGAAAGCTGCAGCTGTGAACCCGACAGTGCCCTCTGCTCCCTGTGGTCGTGGATAATCTATGGCACAATCCAGAAGGGATTTGAGGGTTTCACTGGGATGATTGATTTTGGATTTTTGGGGTTTGGGGGTTCTTTTGATGCTGTTTGGGTGGGGAGACTCAGTGGAAACACTGCATTCAGCCATGGAGATAATTCCCTGGGTTTCTCAGCAGTGTGAGGTCACTTTGGATGTGTCTCTCCTCCCCAGCTGACGAGCAGAATTTTAAAAAGCGATCAGGATGAGCTGTGCCCGAGCAGTGCTGGCAGCTCCCCTCTAACCCTGGCATCTTCTGCAGATAGTAAAAATTATCTAGTTGGCTAAAAAAGAAAGATAGGCTTAACTGCAACTTCTGCTGCTTAACACCTTGTCATTCCTTCTTGTTGAGCAGAGAGCAACCAAGCTCAGAGAATCCGTGTTTCAGGCACCAGTGACATGTACCCCGTGCTTGATGGATGCTTGGGAATTTTGGGATCCTGTCATGCAGTGCAGGCAGAGTCTTGGAGGGCTCTGGGCTAATGCAGTGCACAGGGATAGGAGAACGTGAGGAAATAATGGTGTGTTGGACCAGTTCCTAAAATTAGGTTTGTTTTTTTCTTTTTTTTTTTTTTTTTCTGGCGAGGCACTTAATTAAAATTTTGCTCTTGCAGATCAGATCTGGTTCTTGCTGTGCAAATGTTATTCAGTCACAAGAAAAGCAGAGGGAAGATGGTTGTTTGCAGATCCAAGATCAGTAACGTGCACTGGGAGCAGATGCTGGCTGGGGTACCCTGTGTGTGTGCAGCCAGCAGAAAAGATCCATTCTGCTGTGGAGGGGAGACTCAAATCAGGAGCAGAATTCTTTCCAAATGTTTGGGGTTTTTTTTCTCCTAAGACTTTTTTTTTATCCCCTGAAGTTTCCTCAGCCACTTTCTGTAGCATTGCAAATGACAGTGGCATAATTACATTTGTCTTCCAAACTGCCTTTCCTTGAGGGCAAGCTCCACTTTGGCCTTGATTCGATTGTGTACTTTTAATCTCAAAGAAAAGCTAATGCATAAGTATTCATTACACAATTGCATTTTTCTATGGTCAACATCCCCTCTTATAATTACAGGTTCCAGCTGAATGTCATTTCTTTTCTCTCTACTTCAGCTCCCTCACAGCACAGGCGTCTCCTACTCCTGAAGCTTCCCCGCATTCATGTAATAAATAAATAATCACACCTTTTCTGCTGTCAAAGCTGAAAGCATGCACAGCTGTGTGCCACTAGATACACTGGGACTGCAAGGTACAACATTTCTTAATTAGACTGACCTGAGGTTGTTGGGTTTTTTCTTTTCCTTTTTCTA
>VYXF01008535.1:469352-488786 GCA_013397295.1 Polioptila caerulea
TTCTTCCCCTTCCCCCCCGCCTCCTGGGCAAAAAAAGCAGAACTGGGTTTCTCTTCATTTGCCCAACTCCCCTTTTTTTTTTTTTTTTTCCCCTTTTTTGGGCCAAAAAGATAATCTATTTAATCCTACCATATCCTCCATGAGACGCAGCTTCCTACATCAGTTCTGTGCCCCTGAGGGTAAAGAATTATTCAAGGCATCAAGCCTGACCTGGATTTTGTGTGATGTGATCGCATCCAGAGCATGGAAATCCATGCGATCAAATGGCAAATCTCTGAGCCTTGGCAGATATGCCTCCTGCTCTGCAGAACTATGTTGCCATGGCTACATCTCAGTGTGAGCATTTCTCTCCTTATCCCAATGTCTTTTCTTCTGCCAGGGTTGCTGCCTGTGCTCAAAGCCCACCCTGCCATGGGCAGTGCTGGGCTGGGCACAGGGGCAGTGGGGAGTGGGTGACAAACTCACCCCATGTCTGAACCTGGGCTGGGTGAATTGTTGCCAGTGACTCCTTAAATGGGGAAAAAAAAATGAACACAGCAAGGGCTTGAGACACCTGTCAAAAATGCTGCTCGTGTTTATGAGTAGAGGAGAGACAAAGTGAAAAGCAGAAGGGAGGGGGTTGCATGGGGAGCTGGGAAACCTGAGCTCCAGCTCTGCCCTTGCTGGTGCTCCTCTCCCTGCTGCAGTGCCCTGCACCCAAGGGGTGGCAGCTACCTGCCACCTAAAGGCAGCTCAGGATTTAGAGATGAAAGGCACCAAACGTGTGTTTGGGGCTGTTACACCTGTCTGAGAGCTGCTCCTCTGTCATGCAACAATGGTTGTGGGTTTCTGTCACAAAAGTGCCCCCGGCTGTGTTTATGGGCTGTAAAGCAGAACCAGGGGAACACTGCCAGAGTAATGGGGTGTGCTTGGGGGATGTCACTGCTGGGGGGCCTGAGTTCCCCTTGACTGAGCATGAAAACTTTCTCTGAGACCGTGGGACCCAGAGTGTGGATGTCAGGGCTGGAAAGCCCAGGGTGGCTCCTGGCTGGGGAGAACAAGAGCCCCCAGTGCTGTACTGGGAGGAGGGTGTGGGGCTCCCACTGCTCTGCTTAAGGCAACTGGAAGCCAAACTCAGCATCTTCATAGGATGTTTATAGTGCCAAGCTGGTCCCTGTTTGGTTCTAGGGTTTGTATTTTTCTGAGCCATCCCCACTGAATATGTGTTATCTCATTTGGTGGCATTGGTTAGGAATGAGAAACGAGTACATTTGCTGGGCAAAGGAATTGTGCACAGAGGGCAAACCAGGCTGCCCCTGATTAGACCCCACTAACTGCATTTTAAACTGCCCTGTCCTGTGCCACACGTGCCTCATCCATGCTGGATGTGCCACCAGCTGCCCATGATTTGCCAGGCAGCTTCTTTCAGTTCTAGGCAAAGCTCATGGCTTGTGCCCTGCGCTGGCCAAGCCTCTAACACGTGTCCTGCTCGTGCTGCAGCAGGAGGGGAAAGGCTCTGCACAGGCAAACTGAGCTTCAAGAAGCTGCTTTGGGCACAACTGTCCCCCAGGAATGTGTCTGTAACCCGGATCTACGGGAGCTGCAGAGCCAGAGGTGGCTCCTCTCCCTTTTTGGCTCAGTAGGAACAAAGATTGTGGCTGCAGTGACAGAGCAGGGATGGCAGTGAGGGTGCAGGGATGGCAGTGAGGGTGCAGGGATGGCAATGACAGAGCAGGGATGGCTGTGACAGAGCAGGGATGGCACTGAGGGTGCAGGGATGGCAGTGAGGGTGCAGGAATGGCTGTGACAGAGCAGGAATGGCTGTGAGAGAGCAGGGGTGGCACTGAGGGTGCAGGGATGGCACTGAGGGTGCAGGGATGGCAATAACAGAGCAGGAATGGCACTGAGAGTGCAGGAATGGCACTGAGGGTGCAGGGATTGCACTGAGGGTGCAGTGGTGCTGCTGCAGAGCTCCCATCTCCTCTACCAGCATCTCCACCTTGGTGTGCACAACCAGTGTTTCAGTGTTTTCAGTTCCCCAGCATCAAGGATGAGAGAAATACAGGTGAGCACTTTGTGTAGTTAGGATAAATCTGTTTCCCCCCACTCCCCAGGTTTCTGGAGTTTCTCCTGAAATCCAGAAGGGAGGTAGAAAGGATGTGTGTTTTCTTCCTCCTCTGGTTTTAATTGTGCATTCTAATAAGAAACTGCAATACAGGCGCTTATTAAAGTCGCCTTGTGCTGCCAGAGTTGCTGTGTTTGATAGAAACCCCAGAAAATCCCCTGAACCGCAACGTGGGAATCCAATTCTTTTCAGTTGATGAGACTGTAAACACATTTCCTTGGATTTGCAAGAACCATAGCAGGAGTTTCAATCATATGAATAAAGCAAAAGAATATCTGATAGCGAATATTCCTGCTTTGCATATTCAGAACTTGCAGCCTTATTCTTAGGCAGCATCTTTTCAAAGGAATGAGCCATAAAGAGGCAAAGATGCATTGCCCAGGGGATTTAGGCAAAGAGCCTCCAAAATTAGCACAGTGGGAGGGTGTTCTCTCCATCAGATTTAAAATGTCCAAGTTAGGCACTGGATTAGGAGCCCAGGTGCCACTGCTGGTGGCCAGTGGTGTCTCTGTGTTCAGCTCTGCTCCCCGTTCAATGCTCAGTGACCAGAGGGATCTTCAAAATTTAGCTTAAAACAGCCTTGGGTTGGGATGAAGGGTCTATGTTTTTGGGGGTAACCTCGAGGGTAACTCTGCCATTCATCTTGAGTTGAGCTGGGCCCCCAAATTCTGGTACTTCCCATTTCACTCAAACTGGGTGCGTTTCCCTCTCAAGCAATCTGTCCTGGTGGCTTCAGTAGAAAAGAGCTCTAAATATAAAAATAATCTGACCCATGGTGTTTGGTATTGAATGAGAAATCCCATAATACCAGATACCAAATGCTTTTTTTTTTTCTCTTTGAACTCTAAAAACAACTGGCAGCAGCTGATTCTATAAATGAATCCTATTTTGGTGAGAAAGTTCTTACATTTCTGAGGTAATTTTCCTGTCTCTTGTGTTTATGTTCCTTTACCACCTGGCCTTGCAGAGTCCCTGTGTGGCTGGTTGAAAAACGTGTCTAGTTACACTTCCCTTCTCTGTGCCCTTTGGGAATCTTTTTTAAAACAACCCTTTTCCAGACTTTCACCAATTTTCGTGGTCAAAGCATATTCCAAAAGCAAAGCTCTCATCTCAGTTTCTCAGAACTTTATGAAAACAAATACCAACTCAGCTCTTCACTTATCTGCATGCAGAAATCTGCAGCAACTTGACAACAAGTCAAAATATTTCCCTTTTTAGTACCGTGGCAAGTCCTGATGAGAGTTCTGTTTATTCCACGAAGACAATGAGCAGGGAACAGCGTGAGGAAGTCTGGCTGCTGGTGTGATAAGTCCTTCCCAGACAAAGCCTCTCTTCTATCTTGGTTTGGCACTGAAATGCTGACTTCAAGGCCTGTTGGTATCTCTTGCCTTTGGTGTACAAACTCCTTAATGTGCAAGAAATTGTACACATGCAAATCGGGGGGTGATAAGCAGCCGGCTGGCCCCGCGTTGATCCCCTGGCATTTTGGCTTCTTCCCACTTCCACCAGCTCTGCCCGTGCCACTTTTCTGGAATCCGCTCGATCAGAGCATCTTACAAAGCCTTAAATGGGAGATAGTAGCATTTCTGATCTCATTTTCCAGTATTTCAGCTGTGCCATAATCTATTTACCACACAATTTGTGTCACTTTGATAAGCGGCTGCTTCAAGACTGCATTTATTAAAATCAAGAGCAGGGAGAGCTTTCAAGTCTCTCAAGTGTTGTAATAAATGTTTGAAATTAGTCATTACAGTGTTTGCCATGGTTCATATCATAGACTCCATCTAAATGACAAATGATCACAGCCTGGACATGCACTTGTTTTTTTTTTTGGTGGTGGTGATGGTGCATTTGCAGTGGGATGGGATAAAGTTGGGTAACTCAACCTGAAACTTCCCAAGTTGGAGCAGGATGGAAGGGAGGAGGGGAGAAGAGGGAAGATTTCTCTGGGAAACCTTATCAGAGGCTCAGGGCAATGCCTTTGGGCACAGAAGTGCTGGCTCAGCTCTGACTTCCCTGGCTAAAAAGGAAATAAACCTGAAAAACAGCCAGAAACCCCCAGAAAAGGCTGGGTAGGTTTTGCAGGCTGGTACTGTGGTGTCTGGATTATACAAAGTTCAGCCCTTCCCCCATCAAACAGCTCCAGGATGAAAATTCACCTTGTTGCTCTGTTACAGATGGCTTCTTAATGTGCTTGCCTGGCCACAGGATGTGCTGATGTGGTCACTTAATAATTAAAAAAACCCAAAACCCCCTCAAAAATCAAATTAAAAGCCTCTTTTCTAAGTACAGTTGTGTGTGTCCATGTATATATTCACACACATATAGGCACAGACATATTAAACACATACGGCGCAGAAAAGAGACAATTATTAAGACAAATATTCTGTCTCAATTCATTTTGTTCTTCATTTTCCCATCAGGAATGTAATAGCTGAATTTATAGTGTTGAGCCTGGGCTATAAATTCCATTATTTTCAGTGACTATATCAATTACATCCCTTGAAAGGGACCCCAAGGCAAGGGGAGAAAATTGGAGACAAAAATCTTCAGGAGGGAGGATGCAGGAGGTAGAGGGGAGAATCATGCCCTCCCCTTTTTTATCCTTACTCATCATCCATAGCCAGCACCTTGACCCTACATAAAAACCTCCTGAGCACCCAAGACAGAGCAACTCTGGTGACAAGTGTGTCACTGAGGAAATAATTGCAGTGCCACACACACAGGTGCTGACTCAAAAGGGGAGCAGGAAATGGTCTTGTCTGAATATAAATGGTATTTATTTTAGAGAAATTCAATTGTCAGGGAAGAAAACAAAGCTTTTTTTTTTTTTTTTGAAGGAACTGAACGAACTACTCATCTCCTGTCCTTGAGCTGAAAATGATTTTTTTTTTAAAGGCTTCTTGCACTGGGACGAGCTTGGAAAAGGGAGAGTGCAGTTTCAAAGAGCAGAGAGCTGAGATGAGAAGTTTTTTCTTAAGCAACTTTTAAAAGAGTTTTTACAAGTTCCCCTTCTCTCTTATTGCAAGTGATTGAGTTGGCTTGTTTTGTTTCAGTGGGATTGGTTTTATTTTCAGTGCCTCTCTCCACGACACAGAGCTGGCTTGTGAAAGGCAGAGGGAACACTACAGCAGGAACCTCCCTTGTTAGCACGCAGGAAAAGGAACTGAAGAGCTGGTGCTGCAGACCCAAAATGGTTTAAAACTTTGTCCCAGATGTATGCCATGCTCAAACTTCTCAATTTCCCAGAAAAATACCTCGTTAAAATTTCCAGGTGGCAGAGGCTGCTGGGCTTCCCTGTCACTGCCAAGCAGAGATGTGCAGGGTCCAGCTCTGTATTTATTTTCTGTACTAGGGCTGTATTATCTCCATGTCCATCTAATGGCCCTCAGCACTGCTCCTTAGCTCCTCACCCAGAGATTTACACCCTCAGTACATTTCTTAGCAGTTTCTTCTGCCATTTCAATGGCTGCATCACTTGGAACTGCTTTAATCTCCCTCCCTCCTTCATAGGCTGGGCCTCTTCTGGTGACTTTCTTGGACAGAAAGGGATGAGAGCTGCCAGATGTACCTTTCTCTACTGGAAATGCTAAATGATGCCTCCAGGCATCATATTGGTCTTCCAAGTGGTGAAATCCCCAGTTAGAAGCAGAAATTGCTGTTTATCCCCAGTGCATCCTCTCTGTGTCTGGTCTTGACCCTGCGAGAGGAGAGAGCAAGTGCCTGGAGGGGAAAGAGGGAGATTGTGTCCCTTGGAGACAGGAGGCTCAGGAAAGAGCAGCACAATCTTGAAACTTGTGTTCCAGCTCCATTCCCTTCTCTGGACACTCTCCAGCTCCTCAGTGTCCTTCTTGCAGGGGCCTAAAACAGCCCAGGATGTGAAGTGTGGCCTCACCAGCACCCAGCACGGTGGGACAGTCACTGCCACGGTCTTGTGGCCACATGAGTGCTGGTACAAGATGCTATTGCCCTGCTTGGCCACCTGCCTGGGCACTTACCCAGCTCTGATGCTGGTCCTGAGCTGTCCTGGTGTGACCTGTGTCCCCTCCAGCTCTCTGCTGCCCTGGGCCCCTCTGCACCTTTCCTTGTGTGTGTTTATTTTAACCATGCTGTTGTCAGAAGACCAAAAAACATTGAATAAGAAGAGTTATTTGGTTTCTCCATCAATAATTTCCTTCCTCCTCGTGCTGTGCCCTTCAGTTGCTGTTGAGACTTTCACCCATGTCACAGATTCTACTAAATCCTGTCTTCTCAAGCTTAGCTAATGACAAATGCTCTATGGAAATCTGGATGAAACCTGCTGCATCTCATTTGCCTAGAAAATCTTTCAAGGAAAGACAGCAGGTTGGGGGGGTGTGGAATGTTGTGCTTGTGATAAATAGTGAACTTAATGAAGATTGCTGATGGACAGCATTGTGTACTGGAGCCTTTTGTTTCCCCCAGTATAAGATGGATGGTGGTATCCAGTATTTCTTTGCTGTTTCTGCCTTGTAGGATTGTCCACCCTGTCGTTCAGCCCTCTGCTCCTGAGCAGGAGCTGCCAATTTGTGTCAATAGCAATTTCCCACCTCCCCCATTCCTCCTTTGAGGGAGTTGATCTTGAGATTTTTTTTTTTAATATATTAGTTTATAATTAAAGGATATTGTATTAAGAGCATTAAGATACGACCTGCCTTACCTCCATAAATACTTTTTTCCCCCCCCTACTTGCTGGGAAGGCTTTAAAAACATCCACTTGGAAATTCATGCAGATGATATTTAGACATGCAGATATGCACTCCTGTTTTGCATGAATGTTTGACCTTGGGCAGAGCTGTTCAATGCAGGATGGATGTGTTGTGGCTGCATTTAATCATCTGAAGCAGAGATGAAGCCTTGAAAAACCACATAGACCCAATTCCCAATTCCCAGCCTCTGGATGGTAATGAACTTCTGAGAAATAGCTAATCAATAAATTGAACAAAAGACTCAGGCAGCTAAACCACTTTGTCAGGGCCTTAATTACAATTGCAGAAATAAATCGGGAGGGGGGTGGTAGTGGTGCTTGGGAGCCTTTGCCAGACAAAAACGAACCCTTTACTCTCTCGAGGTAACCCTTTGCAAACTGAGCAGCCTGCCTTGGTGTGAGCGCCGTGCCTTTGTGTGTGTGCTCACAGAGGGGTCTGGATGGGGCAAATGACCCCACACAAGCTGCTGCAGGACAGGTTGGGCTGTCCCTGACCTCTGGAGCTGCTGCAGTGAGATTCTACTCGGCAGGAGGGTTTCCACTTCCCCCTTTCCACAGGGAGGGGATGAGGCTGATCCAAAGCAGCAGGCCACGCCAGGGCAAGCTGGGCTGTTTCACTTGGGGAGAAAGCTGAAGATTTCGGACCAGATGCAGGCAGCAGGATCAGGAAGGACATCTGAGGACAGGCAGAGATGGGAGCCAGGCCAGTGGCCCATCTTACCCTGCTGTCTCAGTAGTGCCATCCCTTGCCAGCAGCAGGAGCCGGGGCAGAGGCTGTCAGTGAAACCCTCGGAGGCTCGCTTGTTCCTGCCTCAATTATAGCAGCAGGCATTTCACGTGTGTGTCTCCTGGCAGCGCGTGCTGCAAAACAAAGGGATGGATCCTTGGGGATTGTCTTGTAGACGTGGTTTTGCCTTAAGAAATATTGCGGGATGAGAGCGCGGCCGGGCTGGCGCGAGCGTGCCGAGGGTGGGTGGGTGTGCTGGAGGCTCAGAGGGCACATGGCAATGAGGGAGAACAAAGATCTCAAGGAGCCCTCTGGGCTTTTTGAGGGGTAACTCAGTAGTCTGGGCACCGTGGTGCTCAGTTGCAGTTTGGGGATCAGGAGAAGTGGGAACGCCTCAGAGGAGCGTGTCTTTGGGAGTGTTTAAAATTGAACAGAACATTTCATGGGACAGATTTAAACCCTGAGCAAGGTGCAAGGAGATGGATTGTGTCCCATGTGAGCTGCTTTTCACCTTTGCAGGGGAGTTGGTTGGTAACAGGCTCACTGCCCCTCTCCTCTTCACCCTCCACACCCCTTGGGCTTGGCAGGAAGGAGCTATTTTTGTTTCCTTAACAAAAACCCCTTGAAAGACAGGGTTTCCTCTAGGGCTGCTCACTGCAGGTGGGTGGCTCCAGCTGCTGGGATCCTCGGGGCTAAGTAGAGCTTGGCCACCTTCTACTGGAGGGCAGCCACCAGCTGCAAGATCTCAGAGTGTACTGGGACCACAGCACCCTGTTTTGCTGTTACAGGTGCTGGGGATCCCCACCAAACAGCATCCCAGAGCCCAGGTGCTGTTCTGTGGGGACACTTTTGAGGCAGTGTCCTGCAGCATCAGTGTCATTCCCAGCAGCACGAGGCTGGGAGCAGCTGTGGATGGCAGCAATGCAGGCTGCAGGTGCTGCACCTCCACCTTCATGAAGGTGGCTTCTGTCTTGGGGAGCTGGGAGCCCTCCGGACACACAGGGACCTTTCCCAGAGCAGGGTGAGGACAGCCCATCCTCCTGCTGGTAATGGGTCAGCTCATGCTGGCCTGCAGCAGTGAGAAGCCTGGTTGCATGTGAATACTCTCGAACTTGTAAGAGATCTCCATGGCTTGGGGAAATGTGAATTAATTTTCATCTCGGACTCAGAACCCTCCCCTCAAACCTTAACACCAGGGTCCACAAAAGAACAAACCCCAGGTGATATAACCCCCATAGCATCTCATGCTGTCAAACTCCAGCACATTTTTTGGGTTTTTTCTGGCTCAGGGCCTTGCTGAAGGAGCATTTAGCACTTCTGCCTGCCTGCCAGCCTGGCTCCTGCTCCCTGCCTTTCCCACGGAGCCGGGGGATGGCTCTGTAAGGAGGCAGCAGCCGCTGCTGGTGACAGGAAACTGCTGGGAATAAGGATGGCTTTCTGTGAGGTGCTCTGCCTTTGTGCCCAGGTTCTTCCTGAAGCAGCAGATAAATCTCCAGCTCGGCACAGCGGGAGCGCTCGCCGAGCCATCCCCGGGACATGAGTGAGTTGCTGCTGTCGGCGCTGTGTTTACTGCACAGATAAAATATTTACAGCTCCATCTTTGGTGTGAGATGTGGCTCGTCCAGTCCTCATGAAGGTCAGAGGAAAGTCAGTAAAATTTATTGATGGTTTATGGCACTTGTGTGCTGGAAAACAAGGTTACAGTGTTGTACACCTGCACTTGGCGGGCAGGGAGGGCTGGAGGGGGACAGGAGGGAGAGGAGAGCAGCTCAGTGTACATCGCTGGCTTGATACCCCAAACCTGTGTGTTATTTTTAATTAAATGATAAGCCCCAAGTAGCAGAGCATGTGCAGGGCTCCTAAGAGGCTGCAGTCCCACATTCCAGCAGCTGAGCAAATGATCTGTTTGCTGAGCTGGTCTGAGTCCTTCAGAGGGAGCAGGGTCTGTGTTTGTGGCTCTCTGTGTGCTGGTGTTTGTGTGGGGAAGTGGAATTCTGCAGGAAAGAGTGGCTGAACCATGTCTACCTCTAACTTCTTGTTAATTCTGATTTCTCCCAATAGCCTAGAATTAGGATTGCAGTGGAAGGAATAATCCAAATGAAGGTGGCTGCTGTCTTGGGGAGCTGGGAGCTCTCTGGACACACAGGGACCTTTTCCAGCAGAGCTGAGAGCAGCTGGGACAGTCTTGAGTTCTCTGGTGTCTGCAGCCTGCTGTGGGCTGTGGTGGGCATCTTCCTTCCCTCTGGGCTGGTCCTGCACCCCAGGAATTCTCTGCTTCATTCTCCTCTTGCCCTGAAAGGCTGTCAGCAGATGGGTGGGCGTTTGTGCCCCTCTCTGCTTGGGCCTGCAGGTGCAAAGGGTGCTGAGACCCCGAGGCAGCCCCTGGAAGCCTGGTTTCAGGGGTGTTTTCCAGCAGAGCAGCCAGGATGTAACACCCGTGTCAGATGTCTCAGCCCTGCCCACAGAGAACAGGCTGGGTGTCTGTCTGCAGCGGTGGCGAGGTCGGATTTGTTTTGCACTCCTTGCATTTCCATTTGGGCCTTCCTGTCCCCCCCTCCGTGTGCTTTGCCTTCCAAACAAATGGGGAAAGTTACCTGTGGGAGAGGACAGGCTGTTCCAAACCTCTCCTGGAACAGAGCAGCTCCCGGCTTTGCTGTTTTGCAAAATGATTTGTGTTTCAATGAGGAATGATAAAAACGTGGTGTTTGGGGCTCCTGGTGCCTCTTCTCATCGGGTTCTGTGGCAGGAACAAGCTCAGAGGCGGCTCAGGCAGAGCAGGTGCTGGCCAGGCTGGTTTGGGGGTCAGGGCAGAGCAGCTACAGCAGCCACAGACACAAAACCCTGACTTTTTCTAAGCCAAACACACCGGGCTCTGGGGGTGGCTCTGCTCCACACCACTGTCTCTCTCCTTTGAGGGCTGTGGAGTGTTTATTTCTGAGCCACAGCTTTTCATTTAACAAGGAAGGCTGGAAGTCAGATCAATGAGAAACGCTGGAAGAAGCTGGGAATGAATTGCTGCCTGTTCCTATCAGCTCCTGGGCCTGTTTATAACCTGATAATAGAAAGGCTTCTCTGTGATCTTATTACTAAGAAGGTTGGAGTCTGAGCATGCCATAAAAACCCCAAGCAGCCTGGTTGATAACACCCCATGTACACCAACGTGGGAAGTTAAAACTGGCCAGGAGTTCCCATTGGGATGTGGGCATATCCCAGCAAATTCCCTCTCTCTCTTTCCCTGACCTCACCCTAAAGAATGATCTGCTGGAAACTGAAGGCGTCTGTCTGATCTGCTACTGGGGAAAGGAAATCTTGAGAACATTTGACAAAGAACGCAGAGTTGAAATTAAATATCGTAATGATATAAAACAGTAAGCAGATCTGCTTGACAGCCTTGACAGCTATTTGTTATAGAAAACAGCGTTTATGATGTCAGTCCTATAAGGGAATGTGTTTGAATTAAAATAATTACAGCAGATAGTACAACAAAGACTCCCTGTAGTCAATCATCCTTCACAAATACACCGTACAAAACCTTCCCAAATGAGTGAAGGAAACGTGGGGACTGCAGCCTGGCAAATAAATACCAATAAGAAGCTGCACTACCCAAGTCAAGAGGCTGCTTTCAGTCATCAAATTTCCTTCTCTTTTCAACCCTAAGGGAGACAAATGAGGATTTTAAAAATTATTGTTATTTTATATATTTGCCCTTTCAGCTTCCACTTACTTCCAGATAAGGAATTGAAAACCTTTCTGGAAGGGATGCAAAGACTTTTTCAGCTTTAGGGATATTTCTTGTGTTCCTCCTCTCCATGTGTCCATTGCATCGTTTCATGTTTTCAAGGACATTAGGATGAGTTTTCTGAAAAAAAACCAAAACAAAACCCTGCAAAATTCCTTTCCTTAGTACCTGCACACCTCATGCAGTGTCTTGTAGGTAGAGCTGGTCATAACAAGATAAAGTTAAGATTGTCCAACAGTTCCCAATTTTTAGTATAAAATCTTGGCCTGTAGTTGTACAGGCTCTGCTTCAGCTCTTGTCAGATGTGTGGGTTTCCTTTAGCATGGGCAAAATAGTTCAATTACCTTCCAGGAGAGTTGAGGAGAGGGGAAAACTTTGCTCTACACATTGAGGGGGAGGAAAAGAAAAAAGAAAGAAAGAAAAAACCAAAGAAAACAAGAAAAGGCAGAATACTGTGGTGTGCAATGTCTGAAAATCTCCTTTCTGTCTTCAACACACAGCAGAACCCAAGCCTTGCCAAGGGAGGGGTGATCCTGCTGCTCGGGATGCAACTCTGATTCTCCACTGAGGAAACCCCTCGTAATTGTAGCCTTTTATAATTTTGCAATAATGCATTTTGCAATCTTCTCCGAGAAATATTAGCATTGAACATCTGAAATCAGTGGAGATTTTGGCCTTGCCAAAAATGCTTGAGCTTTGTGTCTTGTTTTTAACTGAGTTTTGGGATGCTCTGAGTATTCATGGGTGTGTACGTAGCCCTAAAATTGATGATGATAAATTGAGTCTGGTTTTGTTAAAACCCCCAGATTTCTGCCCTTCCAACTTTTGGGTTACACCACACATGAATTGCTCAGCAGCTGTATAAAATGAAGCAGCAGAGGTACTTTTTTCCCTGGGAATTTGGAATGATTTGCAGGTTTGCAACTCGGGCACTTTTTGTCGGCACTTTGGAGCTCCTGCATAAAAAGCAATTGCCGGCGTTCCTTCCTCTCCTTTCCTTTGTTCCTCTCGTGGCCAGCCTGTCCCAGCAGTGCAGATTTGGGCTGCCCAGCTGGTGTTTTCACAGGTGTGTTGGGCTGCGGTGCAGAGTCCAAAGGACCAAACCCGCAGAGGACAAACCCGCCGTGAAAGGAGCTGAGATAACATTGCATTGTTTCCCTTCTGCATTCCTCGCCCTTCCCATTCTTCCCAAGAAATGCTCTCCCTACCTCTCTTGTCTCTCTGCATGTCCCCTGCCAAATATTCTCTTTATGGCTTAATCCTGCACTGGAGGTTTGACAAATGAAAAGAGACACCCAGAAAAAAAAAAATTAAAAATCGGTCCAGCTCTGTTTTCTCTGGGTGCTTTAGAGTGAGACAGCTTCAGACAGTGGCTTGGGGATCTTCTGGGGCTCTTCTGGTGTTTTGTTAACTGAAAGGAGGGAGTTTGTTCCTCTTTCAGCCCAGAATTTGCATGGGTGACACCTGCAATGAGGAGATGCCTGTACTGCCCTGGGAGCTGGGAAGGTTGGCAATTGCCTCCCATCTCAGCTCTGCAAAAACCAGCAGAGAGCTCCAAACCAGCAAAGACATCCTGCCTGGCTTTGCATCCCTTGGCTGCACGTAGTTCCAGTGAAACCCTCAATGCTGTTTGAACACTGGCTAGGTTGAGATTTTTTTTTCCTTTTTTTCTTTTTTTTTGTGGTGCATAGTTTAATTACAGTGAGGCTGTGCACTGACTCTCCATTAATAATACAGTAAATTTCAGCAGCAGATTAAATTTCTGTAAAGTAGTAAATTGCAGGGGAAAGTGGAGGAAAGTCATGGTTGAGGAAAATAAGTACATTATAGGTCCTTTATTAGATAGAAGCCCATGGCATCAGGCAGACGGGTTCTTACAAACACACACATATGAGAAAAACAGGGGCTGCATCAATCAGCTTATCAAAATCACTTAAAAGAAATGGGCTTCTGCTGAATGTGTGGAGTGCAATAAAACATCAGTGTAACACTGGACGTATATTAACTGGTACAGAAAGATTATGACACGTCCATTACTGAGCTTCCTCTTCCTGCTGGCTGCAGAGAGGGCCAGATTCCTCCATAATGTGCTCCTCAACCTCCTCCTCCCCTCCCAAATTTGTTTTATTACCCTTGTTATGGGCAGGCACACCATAAAATGACATTAGAGGCAGAACAGCCACACGAGAGATGCTGACTCTGCCCCAAACATCCAATGTACTTCATAAGGACTATGTAAATACTTTGTTAATCTGCTGCCATCTGAGAGCACAGAAGAAATGAAAATGGGTGAAAGCTCTGCTCAAGCACTTCTTATCTCCTGCTGGTGCCCTCCCAGCACCCCTGGGCTCTCCATCCTGCCCTGCTCTGGGGTTAGGGGGAGCCTTGGACCCGCCAACAGCTGGTACCTGGGCAAGGTTTAATGGAGATTATGGCAACCCCTAGAGCACGGGCAGGTGAAGGTTTTCTGTGAGAGCCACGGGGTCCCAGTGCATTAAAACGTCAGTTAATGTTAATATTAATATTCAGTTAATATTCAGTGTGATGTGTGTGCACCGAGCTGGCAGGGGAGGGAGCAGCTGGGGTGCCCAGGAGTGGGGCAGCAGCTCAGGCTCTGAGCCCTCTCTCATCAAACTCATTTTACATGGAGGTGCCAGTGCTTCGTGGGTGAATAATCCAGATTATAAAACACCACTTAGAATCCTTAGCCATTTCTGCAGGTGTTGAAAAGGAGAATTGGGCTGCTACAGCCAAATGGGGACAGGGGGACACGGCTCCAGGGACAGGCAGGAATGTGTGTGCTGGATAGATGAGAAACCAGAGGGGATGTGTGTGTGTGTGTGCATAAATATATATATATGGCACCAAAAAATTATTTTAAACCCATTTTTTGGACCCAGCAACTGCGCTTCAAATCAAACAAGAGATGAAGGAATTTTTCAACCCAAATCATAAGAGACCCTGGGGGGGGACACAGGATTATGGACACTTATAACTAATGCAAAATAAACAAGGCAAAATTATATGTAATTACTCCTAAAGTCGTTTGCTTGTTTCAGTAATTGACCTGTGCATTCTTTAATCTTTAATGCTCCTTTAAAATTCAGCCTCAGGGACTCATAACATTTATTGACGTTTGTCATGGTTAAGGCTCTGGAGGAACTGGGCTTTATTAGAAGTCTTCAAAGAAATATCAATTTAGGGATAAGCAGCATTAATATTTTGTACACAACATCATCTGCTTAGAAGGCTTTACTAGATTTCTTAATGTCTTAGAAAAAGATGGCAAAAAAGGGCAGTGCTGGGAGTGGCTTAGTATAGAACCTGCTGCTGCTACTTTAGTGGATTTTATTAACAAAAATGTGAGGTTGTGTTTTAATAAAATTAAAAAGGTTGATGCAGGAGACACTGATGGTGGTAAGAGAGTTTTGTCCCACACTGGGTGGAGAGAGGAGGATCTGGAGTGCAGCTGGGGGAGCGATTCTCTCTGACACAGACTCGCTGTGTGACCTTGCCAAGTGTCACTTGCATTTTCCTTCTGCAGGAGCCCTGTCCTCCTCTCCCTGTCGTGGAGGGTGAAGCCCACAAACCAGCTTCAGACGTTATGGATCCCCCAGTCTGGAGGCTTTGCACATTTCTGAGTGTCCACAGGGCTGGTGGGAAGTTTTTGTTGTTGGTTTCCACTCAAATTTTGTTGTTGGCAAAAAAACCCCGACCAAACTGGGGTGCACCAGCAATGAGCAGCCTGGCTGAAACCTGTTCTTTTTGCCATTTGTGAGAGGGAAAATCCTTGAGTATTTCTCATATTTCAGTATTTCTCATATGGAGGGATATTGCAAACAGCTCAGGAAGTTTGTGCCATTGCTCCTTTCACAGGTGCTCTGCAGATCTGTTTTGTCAGGTAATGGCTTAGGAGCAGCAGGCAGTTCAGAGAATCCCAGAACAGCTTGTGTTGGAAAGGACCTTTAGGATTATCTCATTCCACCCCCTGCCATGGGCAGCGACACCTTCCACTAACCCAGAGTGCTCCAAACCCCGTCCAACCTGGCCTGGACACCTCCAGAGATCCAGGGGCAGCCACAGCTGCTCTGGACACCCTGTGCCAGGGCCTGCCCACCCTCACAGGAAAGAATTTCATCCTAATATCCAATCTAACCTTTCTTTCTGACAGTTGGGAGCCATTGCCCCGATGGGTTTGCTCAGTTCTCAGCAGCAGCTGACATCTGTGCCTCCCTGAGTGGACAAGGGGGACACGGGACCCTCTCCAAGCAGCCCCTGGACTGTCCCCCCAGGAGCAGACCCTGCCTCCTCCCCAGGGTTCTGTAGCTGCTCCTCAAAGGCTGCATTCAGATGCCAGAGGTGGGGGTGCACCAGTGTCCCACCTTCCTGGGGCTTCCTCACTGGGCAGAGGCTCTTACTAAAAATGGTTATTTTGCCATCCGCTGTTGGGTTGAGTTTCCCCCAGCTTTGGCACAAAGAACCAATTTTCTTTTTCCTTCCTGGGCTCAGTCAGGCCACCCACAATCATTTGAGCTTCTTGTTGATTTTCCTTCTCTCTCTCTCTGTCCTTGGATTTCTTCTCAATTAAACCAGCGAAATGATTGTGGGGCCAACTGGAAACCCCTCTGACACTGAAAATGGGGCTCAGCCAAGGCCATTTCTGAGGAATTTGTCCTGTTTATCTTTGAAGCAGAAAGAATCCAAGTGTTTTCTTAAAGAAATGAGAGCTTTAACAATTGGTATATCTATGGTGCTGGAGTAAGGGACTTGTGTTTAGATAGGGGCCAGATTGGAAACCCATATGACTGAGTAGTCATTTTCAGAAATATTTGGGTTGCCGCCAGCAAGGCTCCTGGTGGGTGTAAGGTTTGGGGACATCAGCAGCATTCTTAGGGAGCTTAAATTCGGTCTCTCTTTAGCTGTCCCCGCCTCTCCACCTGGGGTGACAGCAGATAAGCTGCCATCAGGTGATGTTTTTGAAGCGAGGTATTCTTTTTGTCTTTACCGGAGACAGCTTCCCCCGCCCGCGCCTCAGCCGTGCCAGAACAAGGCTTCCAGCAGAGTGGCAGAGTTGAGCTGCCTCTCGCATTAAACACCAGAGATTTCATTAAATGGCAGAGGAGGGAGCTTGTGTAGAGGGGAGGCTCACCCCAGAGACATTACAGATTGTCTCATGCTATTTAAGTGGGCTAAAATTAGAGGGAAAGAATCTGCGGCTAATTGGACTTGTGCATTAATCATAGTCTGCTGCTGGAGTACTTCACCCATTAGAATGTGTTAATTTGGTAATTACAAGGTGAGGGGGAGGTCTCTCTTTGTAATCCAAAGCCCTTCTTCATGCTTACTGCACATATCAGAAACAGGTACGGTGCGAGGTTGGAGGCAGGATTACGATGTGGGGGTCCCTATTACCACCTCCCACCCCACCTGTGAACACACTCGGGCTCCCCAGCTCCAGACACCTATAATTAAACTGGGTTAGAGATTGGGAGCAGAAGGTCCTTCATTCCAGTTAACAGGTAATTAATTGTATCTCAGTTTCCATTGTAATTCCCCCCACTCCCTCGTTATCAGAAATAATGTAAATGTTCAGTGGCCTCCCATGTTTGGGAGGGAGGGAGGGGCTTCTTCTTGCTCCTCTCTTTCTAAGGTTCCTCTGGAGGGTTTGGGGAACTCGAGGAGGGCCTGGAAGAGCTGTCCCTGTCGCTGCCCCCATTGCAGAAGGCATAGATTTGCAGGCATGATCCTGCAGCTGAGATGAAATGGGTTCATTTCATATATCTTAGAGATATCAGGAAGAAGATTTTACAGTGAGGGTGGTGAGGCCCTGGGAAAGGTTGTCCAGAGAAGCTGTGGCTGGCCCAACCCTGGGAATAGTCAAGGTCAGGTTGGATGGGCTCTGAGCAACCTGGCAGGGGGATGGACTCAGGTGACCTTTAAAAATCCCTTCCAACCCAGACCTCTCTGTGATTCTGTGACTCCAAGCCATTCATGGATTTACTTTGCTCTTAAGGGCTGCCTTGCCTTCCCCCTGGCAGGTTTTGCTACATTCAGAGGCGCTTCATGAATCAGGGCAGATGGGAAAACAGAGAAGAGAATTAACAAGACGGGGAACAGGCAGCAAACTCGGGCAGGGAAATGTAAGAGACTAAACACTGAGACAGCTAGCGCAAAATATGGATTTTCTGAGGGATGTAAAACACTAATGAGTAAAAACACCGAGATGTATGTGCTCTAATGAGAAGCAAATCAGACTGGAGCTTGCAAAGCAACGCTGCCTCCAGTGCCTTCATTCTGGCAGGAGCCTCCTTCCCCAGCTCTGCCCCCAGAGATGCTCGGAGAGGAGAAGCCCCTTCATGCCAGATCCCATTTTTCCCTCTCCCTGACCATTTGCTGGTTCACCTGTGGGGACAGCAGCCTTTTTTGGGGGGATGGTTTCCCCTGCACCTGGAGCAGTGTTTGCAGGCAGGACCCTGCTGTGCCGACAGAGCCCTGTATAAACCCGGCTGTCGTTCCCAGCCCATTTCCCAGCCTATTTCCTCGCAATTGCAGCTGCTCCGTAATCTCTGCAAAGGTCGCAGCCGCTCGCTATGAGTGACTTCAGCTGTGATATATTTGTGGGCAGCCCTGGCGGTAGCAGGCAGCTCTCACAAACAGTGACCTGGAGTAGTGACCTCCACAAACCACATCATTTTCCACTTGGGCACCTCCAGATTGGTTCTCCGGATCTGCAGAACCAGGAGGCCAGTTCTGACTCCAGCGCAATAATTTGCTGGCTCATTAGCACTAACTCCTTAAAGGGGCACCTTTAATGTTACTAAGCCTAAAAATGTGACCTATTTCCCCCTCCTCTGTTATAGCTCCTTGCAAGTTCCCTGTCGTTAATCTGTGAGTACTCTCATCCTTCTACACCTCCTGAAAGAGCAGAAGTCTTGTGAGCAAAATAAAAAAACTGCCCTTGACTGGGTCCAAATGCTGTGGCACAGCCAGACTGAAACCTTTCAGAATGTATTTCGTTTACTGATGAAGGAACTGGTGGTAGAGGGACACAAAGGGGAGCTCAGCCTTCCTCTGAGGTCTGTCTGCTCTCTGGTGTCACCATTTGGGACCATTGAAGAGCATTTTACAGTAAAATACTTCACAATAAACCAACAGCAGGTACCAAGGACAGGAAATGTGTGAACACAACAGATTTTAATTTTATTAAACATGTAGAGAGTTGCAATAAGCTATAAGAAAAGCAAACGTGGTCGAAACAGCCCAGTTTTTCCTAAAAATTATTTGCATTTCCTGAAACCAACACTGGAAGTTGGAAGTGTGAGAAGGATCCTTTTAGTACTGTAAACTGTGCATGTGGGCTACAGACTGTACCCATTGGAATAAAGTGATTACCACCCTCATTAAGTGGATAAAGACCATTCCCTGCCTTCTATTTCGGGGATGACTAATGTGAAACCACGTTCAACACAGCGGATGCTGAAGGGATAATTTTGTTGGAACAGCTCTGTAGCACACAGTGACTAGGTGTGAAAGGCACGTCTTCTGTGCAAGGCACTTTGCACATCCAGGCTGAGCCTCTGGACTCAATTAGCAGCACCCAGAGCCATCCCCAGGAGCTGGTGCTGGCCAGGCCTTCGGTCCCCGTGTGATAATCAAGTGCTTTTAACTGCATGATCACAGAATCCTTTAGGTTGGAAAAGACCTTTAAGTCCATGAGTCAAACCAGTGACCCAGCACTGCCAAGGCCACCAATAAACCACGTCCCTAAGAGCCACATTTGCACGGTTTTTAGATCATGGGGACTCTGCCTCTTCCCCTGGCAGCCTCTTCTGGTGGAGAAATCTTTCCTGATGTCCAACCTAAACCTTCCCCTGTGCTGCTAGAGATTATTTGCCCTTGTCCTGTTACCTGGGGGAAGACCCTGGCCCTCACCTGGCCACAACGTCCTGTCAGGTGCAATAAATTCTCTCCTCAGCTTCCTTTTCTCCCCTGAGGTTCCCCCAGTTAACATCCAGCATTTCTCCTTAGTCTGGCTAAAGCTTTGACTTTGTATCTCACCAGAAATGGAGCTATTTCCAGCTATAATTCCATTCATTTCTTCAGTGAAAAAGCTTTTTTTTTTTTTTTTTTTTTCCTTT
>VYXF01008535.1:488823-501409 GCA_013397295.1 Polioptila caerulea
TTAATTGAGCTCCTCAGAATTATTCAATTCTGAGAAATTTGTTTCAAAATTGAAAACGAAATTTTGGATTTCTGAATATTCAATTTGTCTTCCTTAGGCTTTTGTTATCCATCTCCCATATCTCTGTGTTTTATTTCATGACATCAGACTGGCAGATGTCTGTTACAAGAGGTGTAATTCTTTGCAGAAGACAAAAAGTTGTTTTGATCAGTATTTAGTAGATGCCATTACTTCAAAAAACAGCAGCGTTTCACCTACCACTCACCTACTATTTTGGTGGGTTCACTCTAGTCACAACAGACAAACTAATGCATAATCATCATAAATAAGAGATTTAATGCTTTTCATTGACATTTTGTGCTGCTCTTGAACAGAAGGCTTTACAAAACGCCATCTTTTCATGGGGAAATAAATCAGTAATAATTTTCAGGGACTGTTTTCCTCACAAGAACTCATCCCTGTTTGTTTCTCCCGTAAACCTGGAGGCAGTGTGGGATGCAGGTGAGCTTGTGGGGTCCTGCAGAGCTGCTCTCCACTGCCTGTGTCTCTCTGGTGGTCACTGGGAGCTCTGTTCCTGCTGGCTTGCCGAGCTGTTGGCACACCAGAACAGTTTATTTTTAGTAAAAGCTCGCTGCCACCCCACAGCTGAGGCTGTTAGGAACCCAGCAGTGTGGGGCTGAGCTCTGGGCTTTTCTCAGAGCAGTTCCTGAGCCCAGCCCAGCTGGTCAGAGCTGCAGGTGACCGTGTCAGCCCCTCTCACTGCCCTCCCCTTGGGCAAACCCCTCTGAAGGGCACCGTGCCCGGGGGCCCTGCATTTCCACGGTGGCCCAGCCAGCCTGGGTTGTTTGCCATGGGTTTATAGACAAGCCGTGCACCAAAGGGGAGGAAACTCTTGTGTTAAGTCCTGGACTCGTCCATACAGTTCTAGCTCCAGGTGAAAGGGACTGATTTGGCTTTGGCATGAAGTGGAAACCTCCCCCGGGCAGGTGCTGGAGGAGCTGTGCCCTCACATGAGCTGTGCCAGCCCCTTCAGCCTCATCAGCCCCTGCAGTTTGCCCAGTGGCCCAAGCCCTGCTGCCCAGGGACAGGGAGAGGCTGCAAGGATGAAATGGGATGGCAGCACCTGGATGGGGGAGCTGCTCTCACTGCACACACTCACCTGGTCCCTCAGCAGCAGAGACATTGGGTGACTCCAGCTCCTCCTGTATTCCCCTTATTCCAAGACATCAGAGCTGTTTGGGGGACTTTTCCTTCCCCAGCAGGCCCTGACATGGGGCAGAGCAGTGGCCAGGCTGCCCTGCAGGGCACTGCCTGCCCCTGAGAGCAGCCCCAGCACTGAGCCTGCCCTGCCTGTGGCCCCAGAGAGGATGGAGACTGAGCTGGGGGAGGAAACAAATGACCTTACAAAGCCATGTAGGTATATCTGAAGAATATTTGCTGATTTCATTGAGGCCAATGATTCAAACAAATGCAAACAAAATTCCTTTTTTTCCTGTTGGTATCAACAACTGTCAGCACAGACATGTAAAGTCAATGTTTGGGTTGAGCTTACAGCAATAATAAGATTTTGGTTGCATTGAAAAAACAGTTCACCATGGCACTAAGAAATAGTAATGACTGCTCAAGGAGTGTTTTGTGTGTTTGGATTTCTTTCTCCAGTTGAGGGTTGTTTTTTTTTTTGAACTGCCAAATAAAAATGTGTTTGGGCATGTTTTCCATGCAGCCACACTGCTGAGCTGGTACTGGGTGCATGTGAGCATTTAGGGGGATGTTTGTGCTCCTTGGGGTGAGCTGTGGGTGTCTTTAGAGAAATGGCACTGAGAGCCTGTTGTGTTTTGAGCATTTCAGCACGCTGTCTTTCACAGATGTCACAGAGTGTAAATCTGCAGGAAGCCAATGTTGGTGTTGCTGTGCTCCTAATGTGTCCTGAAAGCTTTTTTCTGGGAAGGCCATTGATAATTTACTGGTGGTGCTGGTTTTTTAGCTGCTCAGCACTGGTGAATATTCTCAGAGGGAGCAGAGGGATGTGAAATTGGGCTGGATTTGAAACCTGTGATGATGACTGTGGTCTGTGTTTGCCTGTGGTTCCCACCTAAACACCCTCAGGACTTCAGGAGCAGATATTGGACCAGAGCTTTGGGAAGTGTGCAGCACAGGCCTGTGCTGGTTTGCCCTACTTGCCTGTTCTCTCCACATTTCTGGTACTGAAATGAAGCAGAAAGACACTATTTGCTCCAACTGCAGTGGAAGGCAATGCTGGAAAGGCACCACCGAGTCCTGATTCTCCCTTCTTTCCCTTAATTGTGTCCTTCGAAAGCAGAGTCCTCTAGTGCTAAAAGAAGATGATGGCAAACTGCCTTGTTAACCTATTTTAAGTAAATCTGTATTGAGTTTCCTGCTGTGCCTAAAAGCTGGAAGTCCCAGTAGAGTTTTATATTTTATCCCTGCTCTAGCTTTCTCTGGACTTTAATTCCCCACTTCCTTTTTCTTCTACCCCAAAAGAAATGCAAATTTAATTTCACAGGAAATAAGAATATGCTTGAATAAGACAAGATTTTTTTTTTTGCCAATATCTCTGTGTCTCCCACTGGTTAGGAGCTGATTTTGAGGGATCTAACATTTTGCCTTTCTTAAAACAAATTCTTTGCATACAGCAGCCTCCCACAGACTCCTTTAGCACAGAAAGGCAAAAGAATATTAGCAGGGAAAATTCTGCATGGAAGAATAGGACAGCACAGGCCACCTGTATGGTATTAGGAGGAGATGAGCGAAAAGATATTGCTGATCTGTATTAATAATTAATTTAATTTTCTATAGCCCTCTTATAAAAGTTCCTCAACAAATTTGCAGAGTGTATAATATATGTATCACTGAATTGTAGCTATTTCTGGAGCACTTCATCTGTTCCACTGCAGACATGGGGATGGTTTTTAATAGTTTAGGTCAGTAAGTCATTATGAAAGCCTCCACTGAAATAATACTCTTGAAATAATAATATTGGATTCGGCCTATATTGTTAAAAGGGTTTTTTTTTTCTTTTCTCCTTCATTATGAGTTCCTGCTTTCTCTCTGTTGTGATATGACATTTGGGTTGCAGCGATAGCCACTGGACCTATGGGGAACACTGAGAGAAAGTTTAACTTTTTCTGAAGAGGATTTAACACGAGAATACAAAGAATGAGATACAGCCATGCTCTGCTAGAAGGTGCTCCAGCCCATGTGTCCTAACCAAATAAAAACACCCAGAGAGATCCTTATTGGGGATTTTTATGACCCATCACAGTGACTCAGACACTGGCAAAGTGCTTTGGAAAAATAAATGTGCTGTTTGTTGGTGCCACTCGTAAATTTTACCTGAAACACCTGAGCTGGAAGCACAAACACTGCTCACCACCCCCCAGACATCCCCCCTGGCTAATGCCCACCTTGCAAGGATATTTTCTGAACCTGGGTCTGGCTCTGCTCAGCCAAGCCCCAGGCTGCAGCCCAGGCCTATCCTTGCCCTTAGGCTCGTGTTTAACTGCTTTGCTAATTCGGGACAGGAATGAATCATCACCACATCCTGTGAAGATTCTTGTTTATCTTTTTACCTTCTTCTCACCAAAGCTCAAACCTGGCTCATCCCAGGGGATCTGGCAAAGCTCTCCACCAGTGGTGTGGCTGGCAGGAAGGTCTGGGCTGGGGGATATGGTTGGGAAATGGGGTCTAAAATGCAAGAGCAGCAGCCCAGGGTGATGGGAGTGTGGCTAGGCAACAGCATGGGGAGAGGAGGAATGATCTCTCTTTGTCAGACAGCAGAGCTGTTAGAGGTTATGAGATTCTTTTATTGCACTAATTTGCAGTGCAATGTGCTGACATTCTCTCCCTGTTGCACAGAGAATATATAAATTATGCCTGCAGGACGATTAACTGTTTGTCCAGGCTAATTGTCAGTATTAAATCTTGCTCAGTCACAGTTTTAAAGCTTAATTTAAACTCTCTATCTTTAAGGAATCTGCACTCCCACTCCCCCTCCCACCACGGGGAAAAAAAATAATAAAGATTTAATGGTTTAAGTCAGTTCCCTTTGTAAGAACTAAAGTTATAATTGGGTGTGTGGATGGTGGAAGCATCTGCACACGATGAGCCTGTGGAGTTTTCCTTCTGCTTTGGCCAATAATGTTCATTTCAAATCCCATTGTCTTTGCTACCCTGTATTAATTTCTGAATTATGTATTATTGTTCTGAGACCCCAGAGCCACAGCTATTCCCCACATCTATTACTGCATAAATCTTTGCTGTGTGCTTAAACCAGCAATGATTCATCCTGAAAGATGGAGGGGAACACCAGGGCTGGAGAAAAATCTCTCTCCTGGTGAAACGGGCACAAATCCGAAGCTCAGCCCTCGGAGGGTGGCTGGGGAGGGAGGGCAGGCAGAGCTGGCTCTGAGGAGCTGCAGCAACAGGCAGGAGAGGGCTGGAACCCACCACGGGCACTGCATCCTCACACACCGCAGGCTGTGATCCGCTGCTGCAGCAGGGGCAGGCCTGGCTGTGCAGGTGATTCCTGGGGAAATTCCTGCTCTCCTGGCAGAGCCTGTGAGAGGGGCCAGCCCTCTGGGTGAGGCCCATCCTCGTGGTGCCACAGGGGGTGAAAATCACTGGCCACCCTGGCAGAGATTTTGCATTTTCACTTACCTGTGTTTTCTTCTCTGGTGATTCCTAATTTAGCCTCCTGTAAGACAGACAGATGTATGAAGTTGACCCATCTCCTCCTAAAATTTGTAGCAGCGATCCTGAAGTGTCTGTTTCTCGCCTCTGCTTGTCCCTAGGTTTGATTTTCTGCAGCTCTGTGCCAGCAGCATGGGTTTAGCTGAAGGTTGCCCTGTCCCTGTTGGAGCTCATTTGTCAGTGGGCTGTCCCTGCCCTCAGCATGCCTGGACACTCCACTTCAGCTGTGTGTGCTGCACTTCCACCAAATGAAAAGGTGGCATCACACCTTGGTTCTAATTGTACCTGATTGCATTTTTCCTGGCCTTGGTTCAGCTTCTCATCCCCAGGGTCTGCTTGGTACTGGCCCCAGAGCTCGGGGACACCCGGCTGGGTGGGCAGCACGGGGGGTCATGGAGTCACTGAATGGGTTGGGTTGGAAGGGACCTTACAGATCAGCTCATCCCAGCCCCTGCCATGGGCAGGGACACCTTCCACTATCCCAGGTTGCTCCAAGCCCCATCCAACCGGGCCTTGGACACTGCCAGAGATCCCAGCTTCTCCGGGCACCCTGTGCCAGGGNCCTTTGGGCACTGGAAGGGGCTCTGAGCTCTCCCTGGATGCTGAGTCTTCTCCAGGTGAGCATCCCCAGCTCTCCCAGCCTGGCTCCAGCCCTCAGAGCATCTCTGTGTCCTCCTCTGGACTCTCTCCAGCAGCTCCATATCCTGTGCTGGCTGACTTGACTTGTGCCAGAGCTGAGGATCGAGGCTCCAAAGGATGTCAGGGAGATTCTAATTCATGTTGTGGTTTCTGTAGGGCCATTGGAGAGCTTGGGGGCTTCAGGCTTGAGCTCCTCTGGGCTTTCCTTGATCTCTTGAAAGACTTTACCAGGACTTTGCTTTCTAGAGAAGTGCAGGAGGGAAAGTGCTCCCTGTGCTGTTAATGTGTGCTGCAGGATTTGTTCTTGTGCCGCAGGTCAAAGCTGAGCATGTTCTCACTGGGTGAAAGGGGTCAAGCTCTTTCTGACCTGGGGCAGGTGGTAATTGAAAAGCAGGCAGCTGTGGGTAGAAATGAGCCCGGTGGCGTGGTGACATAACCAGCCTGGTCCCTCTGTTCCTGGAAAATGACGGTGGTGACAGCCAGGAGGGAGGGTTGTGAGGCTGATGCCTTGCACAGCTCGTGACCCCAGCTCTGCGCTGCGCGATGGGGATGAGACGTGGGACTACTGAGCACAGCATCTCTGCTCTCTGCCTGGTGGAGGAGCAGGTTTGGGATGTCCCTGCAGGTCTCA
The DNA here is from genome assembly GCA_013397295.1 of Polioptila caerulea. Taxonomy (NCBI): domain Eukaryota; kingdom Metazoa; phylum Chordata; class Aves; order Passeriformes; family Certhiidae; genus Polioptila; species Polioptila caerulea. The sequence continues at coordinate 494,804 of VYXF01008535.1, forward strand.
TCCAGGGGCTTTTGCTGCAGAGCTGGGGAAGGTGAGCAGGTCAGTACCTGCAGGAGGAAACAGCCACCTGAGAGCTGAGGAGGAAACAGCTCTCACTAATTCTGCTCCTTCTGACATCTCCTACAGAAACAGAAGGGCTCGTGTTGTTCTGCTCTGTTAGAGCTTCCTTTACCAGTGGCAGCATTCCTCTCTTCTTCTCTGAAATCTGCAAAATTAGGGTGAGTGAAAGGTGGGGGGATGAGGAGAGAGCCAAGTTAGTGTGGAAGAGGAATGCCTGACAGAAGCCCCCAGGTAGGAGAGAATTGGCAGGTGAGAAATGAGGAGGGTTGGTCCCCAGCCAGCTCTGCCGTGGGGTGGCACAGGAGAACCTGAATCCTTGGCTCCACAAGGAGCAAAAAAAAAATCCTGTTTTGCAGAGAGAGGGAAGTAGGGGAGGATTTTAGAGCTGTGTGGAGGGCAGGGCAGCCAGTCCCTCTGCTCTGCCACTGCCCCAGGAGCTTTGGTGTGGACACCTCCCTGCCTGGCCCAGTATTTGTCAGTTTGGGTGCCTGGGGTATTATTGTCAATAATAATAATAATAATAATTTGCTTTATTACATCTGTAACAATAGAGCAGCCAGTCAGGCCCCATTTGCTTCCATGGTGCACAATTCCTGCTTCCAGGTCTGGCACCCTGCACACAAAGATGAGCCCATGGGATTATTTTGGGGAAACCACTTCTTGTAACTCCCAAGGGGAGGTGAGCATGTTTTGTGTGTGAATTTGAATGGCTGTAAATTTTAGCATTTTTATTAAACCACCAATATGGAAAGCCCCACAGTGGGAGAAGCTCTGGAGTCACTTTGTAGCATAATTCCACTGCTGCCAAGAGCAGGACTAAGGCTCCTTCCAAGGAGCAGATCTTGGCAGGAGATTTCTGCCTAATCCCAGCACCTAGCAGCTGGTTTATGCCTCCCAAAAGATTATTCTTATTTCTGGCTCTTGTCCCAGTGATCATCAAAGCGAATATTCCCACTCTCCATCAGAAACCTCTCATTCCCTTTTTTGTAACTCAAATCTGATGTCAGCCAGCTTTGACTGCTCAGGTGTAAAAGCAGGACATGGGGCAGCAGTGATGGCAGGGCTTGAGGTTTGCCAGAAATCCCTGACTGCCTGCACAGGACTGTGCAGTGGGAGAGGGAAAATACAGGGAAGGCAATCCCATGCTCCTGCTGGCTTGTTATTTCAGGCAGCTTTTCCACCGTGTCTCGTATTTGTCCTCCCTCTGAAGGGGGAGAGAAGTTAGGGTACAGCTCTAGCTGGAATACATTTGTAAGCAGGCAGTAATAGGAGTCCTTAAAACAGTGAAAGCAGCATGCAGGGAGGAAATAAAAATAAATACCTCTCCTAGGAGAAGAACAAAAGAGAGGGGCTGAAATACCTGGGATCAGAGCCTGTGCTGGGGGAGAGCACACAGGGGGAGGGCTGCTGTGCTTAGGCAGGGGAGATGCTGTCTTTAGCATATGCTCTGCATATTTTACTGCCAGAGAAGATGCGGCGATGATTTAATATGCAAAGGTAGATATGGCATTGATATGCATCCACACCGCATAACATGTGCACACATATTTCAGAGGTGCTACAAGAAAGTGCATCGCTGAAGGCAAGCATTTATCAGGCTCCCGGTCAAACGTTTGAGACCTTCACAGCCTTAGGAGATCCTGCAGGAGGAGGAAAAATAACACGGCTTGATTGTTATTAGTGCTTTAAATACAGAATTGTCAGGATGCCGGGGAGCAGGGAGAGCACTTGCGGCGCCTTGAGTGATGCGCCGAGGAGCAGCCGTGCGGGTAAACAAAGGCTGCAGAGGCGGCGGCGGGCAGAGATGGAGCGAGCAGCCCGAAAGAGACAATCGTTCACCTGCGGCCCCAGCTTTCCACTCCTCCGGTTGTGCTCAAGCCCCAGGAAATGAGAGGAGCCTGTCTGAGAGCTCCGCAGTTGGGGCGGGTGGGGTTTTGGTGTGTTTTGTTTTGTTTCGCTCTGGGAGCAGAGCTGAGCTGCGCAGGAAAGGGGAGGTTTGGCACGCACAGGTGGGACCAGTGCAGGGGGATGCAGCCCTACAGCCCTCGCCTCTCACCTGCGGCTGCCCCTCTTGCTCCCTTGGTTGTTTGTGTTCGCTCCTCCCTGGGGACAGCAGGCACCCACAGCCCTCAGAGGCTGCACCAAGCTAAAACCAGGCCAGCAGCTTCCTGCTACGAGGGCAAACTGGGAAACACCTGCTTGTTCAGAGCCCATTAATGTCACACTGTGGTGAGCCTCGGGTGCTGCTGTTGTCCCCCAGCCTGGCACGGTCCCCGGCTGCAGGAGCAGGCGGCGGGGCAGGATGCAGGATGCTGTGCAGATGAAAGCACAGACAGTTTGTGTTTGTTTTGCTTAGTGACAGCTCTAGATTTTAATGTTTGATCACAGCAGGCAGGGAGGTCCTGCAGGGATTTCAGGATACTCTGAAAAGATACTCTGTCCCCATGCACCGACATGCATTTTCTTTACATTAAACGAGTGCGTCTCACCTGCCTCGCTGGAAAAAACTAGTTAGGGCTTAATGCAAATTGGGCTCAGTATGAGCATTTCTGCATTGGGAGGGATCTGCTGTGTCTCCAAAGACTCTGTCCACCAATGCTGCAGAGGCACCAGAGCTGCAGTGCCAGCTCAGAGGTGGCCCACTGAGGTACATGGGTGACACCCACCCTCTGCCAGACTGGGGTCTCATCAGGGCTGCCTGCTAGCCCATTTTTGGGAGCTTGCAGCTCACGTTAGCACTGGTGTGGCCCTCATTTCTCTGGTGTGGCCAGCCCAGGTTTGCACTTGTCCTTTGTGATGTCCTTTGATAGCAGGAGAAGGAGGAGACGAACAGGTCGAGCTCTTTGCCGGGGCCACCTGAGGTTTGGAAGTGATGCCAGGGCGGCTGCCCTGTGCCTGCCTGCGAGGAGCTGCCCACACTCCATGGGATGGGCTCATCTCTGACTTCTGCTGTTCTGCAGTTTGGCTCCTGTGCATTCCTGCCTCCTCCTGGCACCTTCAGACGGCAGGAGAGGGACGGGGCTGGGTTTGGTGGCAGCGGTCAGGGGCAGCAGGAGCACTGGGTGGCCCCGGGGGAGCAGGACAGAGCCAGCAGCGAGGTGTGGAGAGCAGAGAGGGATTCTCTGGTGCTAATGACAGCGGGCAGCACTCCCACCGCCGTGGAGGCCACTGCAACTCCATCGCTCCTTAATTATCTGGAATTATAGCGCTGCTCTCGCCCTTTTTATGTTACGGTGGAAGAAATCAGGACATACATTAATTATCCAATCCGTATGTAAAGTGTCACATATAATTTTCCCAGAGCAAAAGGTTCTAGCTTTAAGACCCGCATCGTCTCTTAATAACCATGTGCGAGGGAAGAAAATAATATCCAGATATATGGTTATTACAGTGGTCGTTGGCCACTGTTGCTCCTCTCCCTGCTTTTGGGGCAGTGTCTCTTACAGAGCCCTACCCTTGCAGGGTGACCTTTAAATAGCCCCAGACTGCAGCCCATGGCCTGGCTGGGCTGCAGGGAATTGAGAGCACAAACTCCAGGCTGATTGCTGTTGTTGTTGTTGCAGAAGTACAGTCTGAATCAGGAATATCTTTGGTGTTTGTTGGTTGGGTTTTTTTTTTTTCTCATCTGCGTATGAAAAAGAGGGGAAGACCCCACAGCATCCCTTTGACTAAGACACATGGCAGCTGAAGAAGTCGATTAAGAAAATCAGTATTGCATTTATTAGCCTCCATCTATGATGCATGGTGTTATGCTAATATGCATGAATTAATTACTGTTATTAATTCAATTGAATTAATTCGATATAACTGATGTGCACAGTGAAGATTTGTGGCGAGAGCTGCTTTTAAGAGGTGTCTCAGACAAGGGCTGGGTTGATGGGAGTGGGAGGGGGGACGGGCTCTGCAGCAGCCCCAGCACATCTGTTTGCACCACCTGATGCAGCACAGGAGCCAAGAGACCTTTTTATCCCCCACTCCTTCCCCTCCCTCTGTGGTCTGCTCATGACTTCATCCCCTGCTGTAGTTAGGAGCATCCTAATGCTGCAGAGATTCCTGCTGAAGGCAGGTAGAGAGTAAAGTTGATCTTTGGGTAACCTGAATGAGAGAAGAGAAGTAAATGATGCAGTCCCATCTGTAGGAGGGCAGGAACCTGCTGTCCAGCCACAAGGAGCAAAAGGCAGGCAAATAGAGTGAGAAGGGAGGGAGCAGAAAATAACAATTCTCCCCTGTGAGGGTGCCAAGGCCTTGGCATGGCCTGCCCAGAGAAGCTGTGACTGTCCCTGGTAACATTCGTGCTCATATTGGAACAAGCTGATCTGTCCCTACCCATGGCAGGAGTTTGGAGCTAGGTGGTCTTTGAGGTCTCTTCCAACCTGAACTGCTCTGTGGTTCTATGAATTAGCAGTTCAGAACAGGAAAGGATCCCCTTGGCCTGGTTTTGGGTCCCTCTGAGGGTTTGCTGAGTATTCTCCCCACCCACTTTGTGCAGGAAGGCAGCAAAAATCCTCATCTTCTCCAGAACACCTGCAGGACGTGAGGGTTAAAGTCTGATCACAAACCCCAGCACAGGAAACCAGCTCCCAAGTGTGAGGCAGGGAAGCATCCCAGGGCCCCTGCTTGCACTCAGAATGCTGCAGCTCGTAGTTTGTGAGCTGCTGCCAGGCTGTGCAGTATTTGCATAAATTATTAGGGGGAAAATTTAGCTCAGCTTGAGAAAGCTGCAGCTCTCTGGCTCTTCTCGAGCAGAAGTGAAACCTGTGGTGTGAATTATTTGTCAGAGATTTGCTCGCCCGTTGTGGCGCAGAATCCGCCTGCGCTGTTGGGGAAAAGGGGCCCCAATGTATGATCAGAAAACAAAAATGACCAGAAAATCCAGCTGCAGATACTGTTTAGGTTGTAAAACCCAGACGGTGCTGGTAGGGATGGGACTTGGCCTGACAGGATGTCCCCAGAAATGAAGGATGTGCTGGGACAGGAGGCCCTGTGGCTGGAGCTGTGCACAAAGCCTCCCACAACACCTGCCCTCCTCCGTGGTGCTTTAAGCCATTAAACTAATTAATGAAAGGCAAATTTAAAAAACCTCACCCCAGTCCTGCACACCCCCTGAAGCCCAGCATGGCCCCCTCGAGCAGAGCCCGGCACCCTTGAGCTGCCAGGGCCGTGTCATGTCTCTAAAATGACTGTAATTGGAATTCCATGAGACAAACTACAGCACCCACAAAGGCCATCACTCCTCCAGATCATTCAATCACTTTGAAGCCCAAACTTGCAATTGCTCTAAATGGAAATGCAGAGCCCAGGAGTGTCTCTGTTGGGAAGGGAGAACCTGTGGTTTTCGGTGACCTCTTTTGGGTAGCAGAGTAGCAGCTAATTGCAGCTCATAGAGTTGACAGATGTCCCTGCTTCATGCAGCAAATCGGTCACATCTCCTGATAAATAGGGGACTTTCTGCTGTTATATATGAGCCCCATGCTTTAGCCATCCTCCTAATTCATTTCTGTTCAGTTTGCCAATATGTTGGAGATATTTTACTGAAGTTTTCTCCCCCCTCCCTGCTCGCTGCCCTGTGTGGAAGTGTTTTTCTGCCATTATTTACAGTATCTTGTTCTCTATTTTAGTCACTCATCAGCTGCTGACAGTCTTTTTCAGGTCCTTTGCCCGTGGCTCAGGAGAGGAGGCAGGCTGGTTTCACCCTGGGGATGACTCCCTAAAGCAGAGAGCTGCTGCCTGCCACTTCTCTCTGCCTCCACTGGGATTTCAGGGTCATCCCAGTCCAGGGCAGCGTTTTCCTCACTTTCCAGCCCATTCCTGGCCCCACTCCTGCCCACAAGGCATCCTTTGCTTTGGTTTGGTGGTTGCTGTGATCCCTTCCCTGTTGGTGCCTCTGTTACCAGCTGCTCCCCTGTCCTGTGGCTGGATTTGGTCCTGCCTTGGAGGGATGTGGGGATGTTTCTCCCCAGCATCCCCATTTCCTCCTCCTCACCCTGCAGAGAAGCCTTGGGAAGGGAATGTCTCCAGTGCTGCTCTACAACAGCAGATCCAAGAATCAGAGAGAATTTGGGTTGGAAGGGACCTTACAGATCATCGAATTTCACCCCCTTCCACTGTCCCAGGGTGCTCCAAGCCCTGTCCAACCCAGCCTTGGACACTTCCAGCGATCCAAGTACAGCCACAGCTTCTCTAGGAAATCCATTCCAGGCCCTCCCCACCCTCACAGGGAACAATTCCTTCCCCATATCCCACTAAACCTCCCCTCTGTCAGTGTGAATCCATCACCCCTTGTCCTATCACTGCATGCCCTTGACATGCCGTTTTCTCTGCAGGAAAACTTTTTCTCTGTGCTGTGATCTCAGCTCTCCCTGGGCCAGTTTCTCTCCTCATTTCTCCACAGGCAGGTGTTTCTCCTGTCCACCACACACAGCTTTTCCCTGCCCAATCCAGCCCTAATGACCTGGCTGCAGATGGCATTTGGCACTGCTACCTTTTGCTGATGTTTGTTGAGGTTTGGGTTATTTTCTTTATAAGAAAAAAATATTTAAATGGAAA
>VYXF01008535.1:501439-525617 GCA_013397295.1 Polioptila caerulea
AAAAAAAAAAAAAAAAAAGGTCTGGGATGGGGCAAAACAAGATGGGGCAGAGCTCTGCAATTGGCATGAGCAAAATTGTCCTCCAGAGAAGCTCTCAGCCCTCAGAGGGGGCACTGCTGAGATGCTCTTGTCCCACCTGCTCTTAAAAACCTTCAAAGCAGCAAGTCCCACAGTTCTCCCTGCCCAGCAGCTTCTGGGACTTCATCAGAGCCACCAGACAGAAAAGGCCTTCCTTTATGTGTACGTGTGTGTGCATGTGAAGATGCATTAATTATACATTTATTAAATGTATCTATTATTCATCCTGAGGTATTAAGGTACTTTATGTTTATTAATTATACAGTTAATATATACAGGTGAAAAGGCACTAAGTGTATATATATATATTTAATACATAGGTGCAAATCTGTACTGTATATATATTTTAATTCTTTTAAGTCCTTCCTGCAAATTAAGCTGATGACATTGTGACGCCCCTAAGGACATGAGAAACAATTGCCTGCTGGCTTCATTACAGAGCCTGGATTATCCCATCCCCTCTCAGCTTTTTTGCAGAGCAGACCCAGCTCGTTCAGCCTTTCTCTGCAGGCAGGTCATGTTTGTTCAGCTCTTATTTGTCCACCCCGGGGATGAGTGGCACCAGGTGTCCCCACATAGCTGCTGTCTCGGTGGCTTCTCCAGGAGGATGATGTTTCCTTCAGTTGGGGACAGCAGGGACATCACCAGCCCGTGCCAAACCCAGGTGTGATGGGACCCAAAGCAGCTCCCACAGCCCTGGGCACGGAGGAGCAGCCAGAGGCTCTTGGAGCTGCCTCGGTGGTTTCTTTGTGTGTCAGGAGCTATGAGCTCAACCAAGCTCAACCCATGGCTGGATGCATGAGAACAGTAAAAATTCTCCCTTTTTAATTTTTTCAAGTGTTTTGGTTGGTTTGTTCATTTCCTTATTTTTGTTGTTGTTTAGCTGGGTGTTTTTTTGTTGTTGTTTTTTTGATTAACTGACGTAGCTGGGAAAAGCACGGGGTTTAGTCATATCAGCTGCTCCTCCACTCAGAAATATTTCACTCTAGGGGTCAGTTTCTCCCTAATATCATCCTTCTGGGAGGCTCCAGGAACAGCTTTAATCCTAAAGACTGGTTTCCCACAGCACACAAGCTCAGCTCCTTGCACACCCAGGCCCCAGCAGGACCAGGAGGGTCCATGATGGAATTTCAGCTGTGTCTTCTCCAGAATAACTGCTGAGCAGTTCCCAGAAGTTCCTTGCAGGAAGCCACCCCGTGTACCCACTGCTGGGTGTACCTCTGTCCTTGCAGAGCAGCAGGCCAAGGTCTAAAGGAGCCCCCTGATACCCCATGGTAGTTAGTGATGGATTTCACCAGTTTCCCCCAGATATTTCTTCCCTATCCCTTTGTTCTTCCACTGTTTGACTCGTAGGAGACTTGTAAGACTCCACAGTCTCTCTCACCTGGACTTGCTCTGCCCTTTCTGGTGGATAGGAGGGATTTGAGTATATTACCTTAGCTGGCAAATGGGTTGCTCAGAAAGCTGTGACAGAGCTGTCACAGTGGCCACTGGGTTAAGCAGCCCCCAGAAGCTTTCTGGCACCTCTCGTTGTGTTTTGGCACCTCCCCACCACTTCAGGGTCATCCACGTTTGAACTGGGCTTAAGGGGCACTGAGGGCTTGAAAAAAAAAGGTGGTTTGGAAAAAAATGTAGCTAAATTGAAAAAGAAGATGTTGAGGAAGCTGCAATTTGAGATGTGTGGGAACACTCAGTGTGTGACACAGGGGATTTGGTAGGGGTGTTGCAGGACTGGCCGTTATCAGCCATCCAAACCCAACCAACAGGTTCCTAAATCTCATCTCATTGCCATTTTGTGCTTAGAAAAATGGAGCTGCAGTGACCTTTTGTAGCCCAGGTCCCTTCAGTTCACCTGAGGCTCTCTGGCGTACAGGGCTGGTTGATCCCAAAGGTGACAACAAAAACGAGGATTCCAGTGGACCTGGCACCTTGAGAGGTGATCCTCAGGTGATTATTTTGGTGGCAAGGATCCAGAAAAGGGACAGTTTTATCCACTGAAGGCTCTTCCTGGAGCTGCAACAGCCCTGGGATGGCTGAGGTGTGGGATGTTGTGGGAGTTCCCACTGGATGCAGAAATAGCCTGGCAGGAATTTCAAGGCTGTGATGGAGACAGAAATGCCTCTTCTGTGATACCTTGGCCATGGAAAATCTCGAGTGCCAGCAGTGGTATTGACATTTCTTGGTAAGGAAGCAGATTTCCAGCAGGCAGCAAGCTGTGACAAGAAAAATAGCTAAATTTGTCCAACGGTATTGATGGCTTCCCAGAGAGACTCTGTCACTCCAAAAATGAACCGTCCCCTTCAGTCAAATGTGTTCCTAATGAAAAATACACATCCACAGACTTTCAGCCTGTGTTATTAATGTGACCTTTACTCAACAGTTTCCCTCTCCTTTTCTGATTTCTGTGAATAAATGTAATTAGGAAGGTGTGTATTCCTCACACTACCACTGCTTCAGGAGAGGCCAAGGAGATGGTTCCCAATTAGCTCCTCCTGCAGTGCAAAGGCAGTGGCAAGTGGAGGCTTGGCCTGGGTTTTGGAATGCCCTTGAGGAGGTGGGATGGGTGGTGCAAGGAGGCACAAGGTGGATCTGGGAAGCAGCAGAGCTTCGTGGCACTGGGGAGCTGCAGAGGGGAAGAAAGCATGACTGAGGGGGAAAGATTTTTCCCAGAAATGTTTTCCTTGGAAGCGTTCAAGGCCAGGTTGGACAGGGCTTGGAGTAACCTGGGCCAATGGAAAGTGTCCCTGCAGGGAGGTTGGAATGAGAGGATCCTGAAGTGCCCTTCCCACCAAAACTTTCTCTGATTCCACGAAATAATTTGTTTTCAACACTGTACAGAGAAGTTCTCTGGCTCGTGTGAGGTGAAGGGATGGGATTTTTGCATTAGAAACACTCAGTTCTGAATTGCCCCACATGTGCTATTTAGGACAAACTCACACCTTGCTGTAAAAGCTTTAGCAGCCTGAAAATTAATGGCCCAAAGGCAGGATGGAGGGAGAATTTGAAACAGCCTGGGCCTGAATCCTGCTAGGAGTGAGTCTGGCTTAAAAAAATATAAATATATATATATATATTTAAAAAAGCAATCAAGCAGCCAGCAAGGCAGCAACTTTTGCATGTTTGACTAGTCCCAGGACAGTTTCCACAGGCCAGCAGAGCATGTGGGTTTGATAAAGAGCTTGTTAAACAGAGCAGGAATTTATGGCACTTGGCAAAGTTTAGGTAACTCACAGGAAATGGGTGACTCTGTGTCCCCCTTGAGCAGCAAGCACCTGTGGCCCCTTGTAGGTGGGAATTCTTCCTTGAGCTAAGGGCACCTCCTCTCCTCTTGTTTTGGTTCCAGTCTCTCCTAGGATCTCATGTGTCCATAATCCTTCCCTCTCCTTTGCACCATTTACTTCCAGAAAACAAATCTTGCAGCTGAATAGGAGGAATCAGCTTTTCCTTTGTAGCTGCTTTGCTGGAGCTCAGTCCCATCCAGCAGTCTTTGAGGTCCTTGGGCATGAACACACCCAAAATATTTTAGAAAAGTTTCCTGGAACATGGCAGGAGCTGACTTTTGTGGAAAAGCACTGGCTGCTCAAAGTCTGAGCCTTTGGAAAAGCAAAATTTACATGACACATCGTGGAAAAGCACTGGCTGCTCTAAGTTTGAGCCTTTGGAAAAGCAAATTTTACATGACACATTTGAAGTGCCTTGGCCAAACTCTCCACTGATGGGCACTCAATTATGTGTTCCTTTTTTTTGGCTTGGGTTGCTGGGCTCTTGGCTTGGGGATGAAGCTGGCAGGACATGTCCCCTGGGCATATGCACTGCTGTCTAATGCTGCTACCTACCTGGGAAAAAACCCAGATATCCTCATCCCAAGTCCCTGATCCTTTTCTGTCCCTAGTCTTTGTTCTGTGTCTGTACAAATAAGGGCTGTGCAGTGAACGCTGCCTGTTGTGGCAGATAATAAATTCATTCATATTTCTGAAGCACTAAGTAGCGTAGTTGTAATGCTGTGGGCAGGCCTGTGAAAAATGAGTAATTCTGTCTTCAAAGCAGGGTTGATTTGTGTGAAGGCACGAGTTTGCCCATAACAATTAGGAGAAAACAAAATACTGAGGAGCTGCTTGTTAAATGAGCATCCTCCCCCTGCACACGACAGAGTCCTGTGTGCCCCTGGACTGAGGGGCTGCTGATGCACAGCCTGTATCAGAAGGTACCCAGCCCCAGGATACCCAAAAATCCACTTTCTGAAGGCTTTCATTCACACCCCTACATTCCTCTCATTGCTTGCAACACCTCGGTGTAGAAGTTGTGAATCAAACAGGCGGGTGGTGCTAGATTTTAACATTTGGTGCACTGGCCTGGCCTGCCTGGAGCTTGTTTTCCACAGGCTCCCGAGCAGTGGGGAATCGCTGTCAGGAGTCAACTTTTCAGCTGGGCAGAGTTGGACTGGCCAAGGCAACTCCTCCTGCCCCAGCACTCCGAGCAAGGCTTGGAACTGCAGCGTGTGTCAGCCATCCCCGGAGAGGGACTCGGTTACAATCCAGTGGTGCCACAGATTCCTGATAAACACCGGGAACCTGGTGGCTGTGCATGGATGGCACAGGAGGAAAAGGGGAGAAGGGCAAATCACTGCATAAATTTCTCACCCTGAAGTATTTCCTCAGCTTTAATGAGTGTGGACGTGGGGCCTGTGCGTGCGTGGGGGGTTCAGGCTGACACCCCACACAGGCCACGGCTGAGTTGTGTTTTCCAATCCTTTGGTGTAACCCATTAGGGTATTTTTCTTGCCTTCTAGATCTAATCACAGCCAGCAATGCAGGTTGAAGCATTTCAAGTGGGTTTTTTTTTTATCCTGCTGCCCTTTTCCCGTTGTTATCGAGCGCGGGGCCGTGTTGATTTGCATGCCATTTTGCTTTTGATCTCCATGGCAACTGCTACCAAATGGCCTGAGAATAATAGAGGTGCTTTTTGGAGCTGTAAGCAGGCTCTGCACAGAGCGCTGACACCGGAGGTTTGCACCGAAATAAATAAAAAAATAAAATGAAAATGAAGGCGATGGCTGTGGCAAGGAGCCTTGAGAGCGGGGCAGCTCGCCCTCCTCTCCCCACCCCCCTCAAATCCCGATGTATGACAGATGTTTTTGACAGCCACTCGAAAGAAATAAACACACAGGGAGAGGGATGTGGGGAGGGATGATCCAGCCCAGTGGCAGAGCATGGAATCATAGTTCAGGTTGGAGAAGCCCCATAAAATCGTGGAGTCCGACCACTAACCCGGCACTGCCAAGCCCTTCGCTAACCCGTGTCCCCAGGTGCCACATCACACATCTTTTAAATCCCTCCAGGGATGGTAGATGAGGCCAGTGGTTGTGGCAGTGCCAGGCAGCCCCTGAGCCCACCAGCCCCTCTGGAGAGCCCCTGCACAGCCCCCATGGAGTGGGAATGCTCGCCCTTGCCTGGCTCCATCCCACTGGCTGCTGCCTGGGTGCCCCTTTCCTCTGCAGGCAGCAGGTGAAGTTTGGGATTGCTTTAGGGTTCTCCTGCTGCTGGATATTTTCTCCTTTAAGTCATCTCTAAGTTGCAGTTTGTTAGCTCAGGGTGTCACAGGGATGGGAAATGGGGCACTGAGCTGTGCAGCCCTGAGCAAGCCCCTTATTTTCTCTCCTCTGTTGAGGCCTGAGTTCACCATGTGGGTGGGAATTTGGGGAAGGCTCCAGGGGGACAGCAGCCTTTGTCACTGTGGTCACTCAGATCCACAGCACCTGGCCTGTGCTGTCTCCAGCCTCTACACAATGTCAGCAAGAATAAAATCATCATCCTCCTCCTCCACAGACCTGAGCTGGTGCTGGGCAGCCAGGCACCACTGCTGGGATTTGTGTGTGAGGTCTTGTCCTGCTCTGGGTTCTCTCCACATTTTATGGATGCTGATGGAAGTGCTCTCGCCTGTCTGAATCTTTCCCACCCCTGTTAGCCTTTGGAGGTTGCACTGTGGCACGGGAGGATTTGTACAATTTCTTCAGGTTCTTGGACACGAGCCAGCATCAACAAACCTCAGGGCAGAAACTCTTCGAGGAGCAGGAAATGAGAGAGCTGTCGGGCTTAGTGGCTGTGTTAGATCACTCTAAAGCATAACTTAAATTCAGGTTTGCAATTTCCTCCCTTTCACGTCCTCTACCATAAGCCCCAGTGCTGCCTCCGCCTCTGCATCCAACCCAGAGCTGGGCTCGTTTTGTGAGCCCGGGATTGGCCACAATGTCCGGGGTGTTAAAAGAGAGAGGGAGGGGAGAGCTGATGGACACAGGGAGGGATGAAGAGAGCTGCAAGGATCGGCATGACAGGAGTTTAAGATTTTTTTGCTCAAAACCTGCCTCCTGTTTTTGCTGCTTTCAAGCAGCGTTCCCTGCTGCCGGGAGCTGCAGTGAGCGAGGCTGCTGCGAGGGGTGGAGGATGTTGGAGGAGAAACAGCCCCTTGGGGCATCTTCCAGCCTCTCCAGCATGCTGCCTGGATCTGGCAGAAGATGAGAGAGGTTCCTTTCCTCCAAAGCCAGAGAAACGCCCACCCAGGTGCCAGTCACGGTGCCCAGCATCCCCGTGACAGGGGTGGCCCCGGCGCTGCTGTGCCAGCGAATCCCTCCCGCTCCTCCCTCCTCAATTAACACAGCAACCACAACTTTGTTATCCTAGGCATGAAATAAGGCTAATGAATCATGTCGCACTTTGAAGCCACGTTAGATGTGGAATTTGACACAAGCTTTTACATCTATGTCACTCTGCCCCCTCCGCTCCCCGCCAAAGCCGGGCGGGCCAGCTCACTGTTTACCTGTCAGTCAGCGGAGGAATTTGCATGTTAGTTAAGCTGTTAGCATGAGTAATTACCGAGTGGGTCAGGGACTCCTCCCAGCAAGGCGCTCTGAAATGCTTCGCCTTGCCGGCGACATCTCTATCGCTGCCGGACGGCGGCGGCGCGGGGATGGATGCGGGCTCGGGGGATGGATGGAGGCACGGGGATGGATGCGGGCACAGGGATGGATGGGGGCACAGGGATGGATGCGGGCACGGGGGATGGATGCGGGCTCGGGGGATGGATGGAGGCACGGGGATGGATGCGGGCACAGGGATGGATGGGGGCACAGGGATGGATGCGGGCACGGGGGATGGATGCGGGCTCGGGGGATGGATGGAGGCACGGGGATGGATGCGGGCACAGGGATGGATGGGGGCACAGGGATGGATGCGGGCACGGGGGATGGATGCGGGCTCGGGGGATGGATGGAGGCACGGGGATGGATGCGGGCACAGGGATGGATGGGGGCACAGGGATGGATGCGGGCACGGGGGATGGATGCGGGCTCGGGGGATGGATGGAGGCACGGGGATGGATGCGGGCACAGGGATGGATGGGGGCACAGGGATGGATGCGGGCACGGGGGATGGATGCGGGCTCGGGGGATGGATGGAGGCACGGGGATGGATGCGGGCACAGGGATGGATGGGGGCACNGGGGATGGATGCGGGCACAGGGATGGATGCGGGCGCGGGGCTCACTGCGCGCTCCCGCCGGTGCCGCTGAGCGCTGCGGGCTCAGGATGAGCGGAGCGAGCGGCTGCGGAGCCGCGTTCGGGACGGGCTGAGGGCACAGGGTTAAGGGCAGCCACCACAGCAAGGCTGGCAGAGGTGGAGGTGGTCGGGCTGGAAGAGAGGCAGCAGTTCGCCTTTGGGGTTCAGTGTTCCTCCAGAGGTGAGCTGGAGAAATGAAGGAGTTCTTTGCCACCCTCTCCAATAGGATGGGCCATTCCTGCCTGACCAGGACCCTTCAGTCATGAGACCAGGGGCTTATTTCCTGATTTTTTCTTGAGATTTACCCTCCTCTAAGCTCTCTTGACACCTTTAGTGCATTCTTTGCTCCACATTAAGGGGGTGCTGGTCACAGAGAGAGTGAGTGACCCACAGCATGACAGGGGAGGTGGACATCAGAGAGAGGTTAGGTGGATGTTAATGGGGAGATGGACATCAGAGGGAGGTAGGTGACCTCAGGAGGGTGACCCTGTGTCAGCCATGCTGTAACTGCTGGAGGATTTTGTCTCCAGGCCCCCAAGTGCCATCACATTGGTGAGATCCCAAGTTGTGCAGGAGGGTCTGTGACCTGTCCCCAAGCACCAGGTCCATGCCAGGGTGCTCCTCACTGTCAGCTGACTGAAATGTCAGATTTGCCAGGACCATTCCCAGGCAAAATNCATTCCTCTGCTCCACATCTCTCTGATTAAGGGCGTGCTGGTCACAGAGAGAGTGACCCACAGCATGACAGGGGAGATGGACATCAGAGGGAGGTTAGGTGGATGTCAATGGGGAGATGGACATCAGAGGGAGGTAGATGGACATCACAGCACCTCAGGAGGGTGGCCCTGTGTCAGCCATGCTGTAACTGCTGGAGGATTTTGTCTCCAGGCCCCCAAGTGCCATCACATTGGTGAGATCCCAAGTTGTGCAGGAGGGTCTGTGACCTGTCCCCAAGCACCAGGTCCATGCCAGGGTGCTCCTCACTGTCAGCTGACTGAAATGTCAGATTTGCCAGGACCATTCCCAGGCAAAATCAACCCCACCTCTCCACAGTTCACATCAGCAGAGCAAGGAGGGAAACTTTGGTTCCTGATGCTCCTGCTGCCAATGTGCAGAGACGTCTCAGCAACAGAATAAATTCTCAGGTCACCCTGGGATCAAAAGGACTGATAAAAACTAACTGGGGAGGAAAGTGCCCCTGGGATTGTGATGGGAGAACAGCAGGCAGGACTCCAGGACTGGAAATTTTCTGTGGGATCAGGAGATTTTCTGTATGTTCATGCAATTGCTGGGCCACAGGTAACTCAGGTGTGGGAGCCAGGTCCTGCAACTGCACAAGGAGCCCAGCACAGGCTGAAGGAGCTTTGTACAAACACCTGCAAGAAGTCTTGGGGAAACGTTTGTTTCCTTAATTTCAAGTTTGCATTGTTTTGGTATAGTCAAAAATTAGTTTAAGAAGGTTTTTAGCGTTTTTTTTCAATATGCAGAAGTTCTGTGAAACAAAGCATTAGTTTTGTGGTGGTAAACTTCACACAGAGCCACAGAATTGTTGTATATATATATTTATGGTATGACAGTACATTGAACAACCTCTGACTTATCACAATATGACCTAAAACTAGATATTTCATTAACGTTTTTAATTATTTTCTCAATTATGCGATAAAGATATTTAGTACTATTTGAAATTTCTACGTGTCTAGGTTGGGTTTGCTCAGTTGTATGACAGTGAGTTTGGTGAGTGCTTTCATTCTCCTGATTTTTGTGTTGTTTTCTTTCAATTATGACTTCTGATTACATCACAAATGGGAATCTTGAAGAATTAGATCATATATTTCAGTCAGGGCTGAGTAACAGATAATCTGGCTGATTTAAAAAGCAAAAGTACTACAGGGTTTCAAGCTTTACATTGTAATGTCATTAAAACCACGTGCTGCCACTACTTAAATGCTAAGCAGTAATGTAAAATTGTAAGAGAAAAATGGTAAAACAAAATTTGAAAAAACCTCTCACCTCAGCTTTTGAATGTTTTGGAAATTTTGTTAAACTCAGGGCTGTTTCAGAGGGAAGATTTTGTAGGATTTTTTTCAACTATTAAATGGGCTTCCAATTACACTTTTTTTTCTCCAAGCATCAGCGCTTGGCGAAGAACACAAATCCTGTGTTTTGACTGTCTTTGGTGCTGACTGCACTTACCAGAAACCCACTGAACAAAGTCCATCCCTTTTACAATTCACAAAAGCTACAGAATAAATCTTTTCTAAGGTAATGTTTGTTCTGAGAATAAATCGCGGTTGTTTGGAATGCTTAAACTTTCAAAAGGACCTGCTCTAAAAGCCCAATTTTTAAACAATTGGATCGTGAGTGTAATATGAATGTAGTTAAGATGATAAATGCAGCTAATTTTCTCCCTCTATTAGCCCCTTTCACATGCTACTTACAAATGCCAGTCAAACTCGGCAATCCTTTCATTTTATTATGCGGTGACGAGGCGATTGGATTAAAAATACATGATGGCATTTTCTAACTTGGATTTATAAGTGCCACTGCCGCATCTAATATTGGGCTGACATTTGCTGGGCGCAGGGGGAAGTGTGGTTTGTTGGTGCAGGCTGGGGAGAGCTGCCATCCCCTCCCTGGTGAGCGGGCAGGGATGGGACCAGACCTCTCTAATCACGGCTCTTGGGGCAATCAAAGCCTCTGCTGAGGCAGGTGGGCTGTGGAGGTGTTGTGGGGCTTGGAGTGTTTGAGGTGAGTCCTTCACCCTGCAGATCAGCCTGATACCGCAAGAGGTTTATGATTTCTTGAGTTTCCACCCTAATAAGGGTTGTCAGCCTTTTCTCAGAGCAGTAGCTGCCCTCTGCTCGTTCACCCTTCAAGGACATCTCTCTTGGCCACTCCTTCCAGCTGGAGACGTTTTCTTTTCGGCTCTGAAGCGGTGCAGAGGTGTTGTGTGGGGTGAAGTGGCTGCTGTCACAGCCTTCCCAAAATCTCCAGCCTCCACCCATCTCTTCTTCATCAGCCTGAGGCTTTGTTTCTCCAAGCTCTGTCTCGGTGTGGCATCATCCCAATGCTGAGTTGCTGACAGACAAACACCCAGCTGTGGGGGCATCTCTGCTGTGTTCATCCACTTCATCATCATCATTGTTATTATTATTATTATTGTTTCCATGCAAGTGGGGCACTTGCTATTCTGGGTTCATCCAATTACACTCAGGTCTGTGGCTCAGGTCCCAAAGGTGAGGTGCCCGCTGTCCAAGCCATCAGCTCTCCAGATCAGCCATTGTTCCTTTAAATGAAAGGGACACTAAAGTCCAATTATTGCAATAGAATGGGCTGCTTCTTTAAACTGAAGAATTTGACTCAGCTCAAGGGATATTTGTGATTGCCTCTGGCTTCCCTGGAGCTAAAAAATTATATGCTTTCCCTCTTCACTAAATTAAAACATAGTTGGATTGGTAGTGGGACTGAAGGAAGTCCCTGTCTGAAACCCCAAGTGTCAGCCTGCTTTGCAAACTCTGAGCTAGTAATTGGTTTGGAAATACTGAGTGAATAGGTAAAGAGGCTTTGGAATGATTTGTGCTGGATAATACAGAGTGCCTGGAACAGCAGGGTTTGCCTTTCCTGGGAGGTTTTGCAAACGTTGAGTTGCTAATTTCGGGTTGGGATTCGTAAACACAATTAACATTTGTACTCTGTAAACAGTAGATGTACTTCTGCTCCAGAGGTACCTTATCCTCATTTGAGTCCTCAGTAAGCAATTCCTTTGTTTCCCAAATGTCAAACTTGAGGCAGACCCATGGCTGCTGCTCTCTCCACTCACAGCCTCTGAAATGTGTCCTTCTGGCATCTGAGCTGGGCCTGGGCAATGCTTGAAGAGAGTGACTACCCCAGCTGGGAGGAGCTGAAGCTCAGGGTGACCCCAGCGGGGCCCAGGGAGCCCATCATGCATCTGCAGGGAGCTGCTGGTGGTGAGACCCCAGCTGGCCTCTGTCAGGAGCAGACAGAGCACCCTTGGTCCTACAGATGTTCTGTGACTTCTCCATGTGCAGGGCGATGGGGTGAGGTCCTCTGAGCAACTCCTGCTGTTGAAAACAAACATAAACCTTTATGTTTGATTCTTGGCTCACTGGCACAGCCTGAGCATCAAGTTCCTGTTGTCACCTGCCAGATGTCCCTGGAAAAGGGACAAGTCCTCTGCGTGGCACCTTCTGGTCAGATGCGTGTGAAGCCATGGCCAAAATGAAATCTGCTCTCTCTGTGTGGTGTTGGTGGTGCTTTGTCATTCTGGGGGTGACTGTCTGACATGTGGCCACTAAAGTATTCCCTGGAAAATCCTAAACCTCTGCCTGAACCAAAGTCATGGGACCTGCATGTTGAGAACATGGTACAGGACCTCCAAGTTATGGAGGTTGGCTCCAAGAGCCAGATGATGGAAAAGAAGGCTCAGAAGCTGTTTTAGATGCCTTCAGAAAGATGAAGGAAAGCTCTAAATCCTCGTCTGCAGGATTTTGCGCAGGAATATTTCCACGTGGAGTCTGAAACTCCTGCTCAGAGGCTTAAATGGCACTGTTCATCTTGGCTGAACTCAGTCTGGAGGGGTCCTGCCCTCCTCATCCCAGCTTTGCACTCCATCCCACCATGGCCTAGCTCAGCAGGCATCCTGAGATGATTTGGGGAATCAGAGAGTTGGATTAAGTCCCCTCCCAGTACCAGTGATCTCTTCTTCATCCCCCAGCTGGGGGATACCCATAGGGCAAGGAGAGATGCTCCAGAGAGGGATGAGACACGAGCTGGTTTGCTGATCTGCTGGAGAGGGGATGTGAGGAGCAGCAGGAGCCCTGGTGCCGTGTCCTGCAAGCTCAAACGCAGCAGCCTCTGGCTCATTGTACCATTTACTGAGGTTATAACATAATGGCTATGCAAAATAATGTCTCCTTTTCTCCTTTTTTTTTCTTTAGTAAGTGAAAGTAAGTCTTCTAAGCCAAGGTTAACAATATATATTTATGAGTTGTAGCCAGCTGCTTCTATGTTTGCACATGTGTTTGTTAATGAAGAGTAACCTAAGGGTCAGGTTATTATGTAAATAACCATTGTCAAGGGTAAAGGTGAAGAACCCAGTAATGAGTTGTGTCTCTCTGTCTCTCTCACAAGCCACTAATGAATATTGGATATTGCCATTTGCAGGGCTTTTTACCCTCATTTTATCAGGGGGTGAGGGGCAGGGATGGCAAGAGAGGAAAGAGAAAGAAGTAAATTTGTAATTAAGCTGAGACAAGTTCTTTTTTCCCCCTCTCCCCAAACCAGTTAAAGCAAGTTATTTCTTCTGTAGGAATGATATATAAGTGCCTTGGCCTGGGTTTGGGCAGGAAACCACCTTCCTCCTGCAGCCCTAGGCTGCATCATCCCTTCTGAGCCTCTGCAGCGCTCACTTTAGAAGATGCCCACAAATCAACAGTCTGCATCTTTGCAGATAATACTGAACCGAGGCGAAGCCAGCAAGCCATTGAGCAGAGCTCCCATTAGGAAGGTTAACAGCAAACCTGCCTGCCCGGGATTACTGACAGAGTGTGAACAGAAGGTGCAGTCTCATTGCATATGCTTTTCACGGCGTGCCACGGAGAGGGGAGCCTGTGGCTGGCAGACACCTGACACCAGAGCTGTTGTTGGGCTAGGAGAGCAAACAGGAGCCGGGTCTGGGTGTGTTCTGTGTGACAGCCCGGGGTTCATCATCCCCCTGTGGCCCAGAGCGCTCGCCCCGGCAAGGAAACACCAGCCTTGCCCACAGGCAGTGTGTCCCTGCCACCCTCCGTGTGCCTGCTCCTAAATCAGAGATGGGAACCGGCTGGGTTGGAGCAGAAGGATTGGATGGGATGGGGCAGGGGTCCCCCCTGCTCTGCTGAACCCACCCCTGCAGAGGGACCAGGGGCCGAGCACACCTCTGGCCTTGCAACAGCCCCGTTCCACCCAAAGCCAGAGCCATCCCAGAGATTCCCACGTTTGGTGCCCAGCTCCCAACAGCTCTGCTGGGGTCTGCTCTGCTGGGAAATCCCACTGGGTTCCTCTCCATGCATGTTTTGACTCCTCGTGAAACCTGGGATTCAGAAACCCCTGGGCCAGGGAAGGATGGGTGTCAGATCTGTAATTCAGGCACGGATAAATCCTGCAGCACCCTTTGTGATGGTCAGCGAGGCAGAACTGCAGGGGGCATCTGTTAAAAAAAAAAAAAAACAAAAAAAACCAGCAAAAAAGAAATAATAATATACAATGGTCAATAATCACCTGCTAGGCAATGACAGCATTTGATTTTAAACCAAGTTTTGCTCGTCTTCCCCAAATGTCACAGCCAGGAGTTGGGAGTAATGGGGGAGGCTGGGGAGCAGAGGAGCCCCAGGGTGCAGGGGGAGATTCATAAACGTGCTGGAGGTACTGGAGGAGGAGGCTGCAATGTGTGCAAAAGCCCCATTTGGTGGTTTGAGTAATGTCGTGTTGCCACTAGGGTGTCTCTGCAAACAAGATATTGCATCTCCAAAGAGTTCCTCGCACAAATAAAAAGCTAAATAGAAATGATGGGCTGACTAGCTGAGCCTGTGCTTTTTACTTTTATGATTGAGAAATAGTTGTTGAAATTGTCAATAAAAATAAATAAAATTAAGTTTCCCTAGTTAGGTGTGGAAAGGCAAGCCTACCTGTCTTTGCTGACAGGCCTTTTTGTTCTGTGTTGGCTTTTATATGTGTGAAAAAAACACCATTGAGAGCTTCCAGGGAGCTGCACTGGGGCGGTTATTGCCATTTTTACATCCTTTATATGGGCTTAAATCCATTTACAGATGTGCTGTAGACAGAGAGACATTTTTTACAAGTAATTGTCATGTATACAAGGGTCCTTATGTGTCACAAAAAGATCTCACTTAAGAGAAATAAATGTGCTTTTCATCTTTTGTTGGCAGGAGCGGTGGTGGTTGGGAAGAGGGTAATTGGTGATCTTTTCCAGTCTGATAACCAGGACAAATAGGGGGGAGCGGAGAGTGGCGCTGCTCTGCTCCCCGCTCCCTCTGCAGGCTCTGCTCTCGGTGGCAGCAGCAGGGGTGACAAAAGCCACCAGCCAGGACCCAGGGCAGGGGACAGGAGAGCCGCGCTGCCATCGCCTCCACCCCTGGGCAGCTCATCTGAGCCTGCCGGGTGTCAGCGGGATCCTCCTCATTGCCTTTATTTGTAGGTGACAATTTCCCTTTTGTTATAAGTCCCGCGTGGGTTTTCTTTTTTTGTTTTTGTTTTGGTTTTTTTATTTTTTTCTTTAAGGTTATTGCTCTTCTCGGGGGCTGAGATTTAAAAGACTCCCCGGAGGCAGATGGAGCTGTGATAACATCCTGCATCATCCTGGAGAGGCTGCGAGGCTGCAGATCCCTCCCGCAGGGCCAGCACGGGGCACTCACCTTGGGAAGGTGCTGGTGGCACAGGGCAGAGCTGTGATGGGCATCCCTGGTTTTTCAGGGATGCCATTCCGTGGCATTGCTCCGGAGGAAGATGTCAATAACGCAGTGCAGGAAGCCGTGGTGAGCACTTAGGCTGGGGCAGTAACAGATGCAGGCAGCCCTCGCTGATGGAGGGTTAAAGCAGGTCACAGCTCAGGCCAGACAGCAAAAAGCAGGTCCTTTATTGCATAGATTTACTTATAAATCGCTTTCTAGTCAATAAAAGGCAGAGCAGGAGTGGAATTGGAGGCCTGAGGTTGAGAAAGGCTTAAAATGATACCAAATCCCTGTCTGCAGCACAGCAAGCTTTGCTTTCAACATTCACAATTTCTGTTTAATCGCTGCTTTATGCCAGTAGGGGCCTCATGGGCCAGGCGTGGGCTGGGACGGTGAGTGGCTGGAGCATGGCCTTGAAATCAGGGACAGGTGAGCAGTAAACCTGGCTTGATAAATAATGGATGAATTGTGCTTGGTTTTGCTGATGATGTAGTGACCTTTTGGGAGGCAAGAAACAAAGAAACAGCAAATGACCAGCAATACTGATGAACAGGCTAAGTGAACTGGACACATCATTAACACCAGCATACCAAAATAATTACATGCAACCGGGAGTCACACGGTCAGCAAAAAGTGAAACGAGGAAGTGGTTCTGTGTAAATTTGAGCTTTCCATCCCTCAGCAGCAAGGAGAGCTCCGGGGGGATGTGGGTTTGGGGTGGTTTGTGTAGCTGGACTTCAGCCAGGCTCGCTGCCAGGAGTCTGAGGCTTGCACCAGAGCAGAGATGGGGTTTGCAGGAGTCCGTGGACCAAACAGATGTGTTGGGATGAGGGGTTGTGGAGAAGCCCCCAAAGAGCAGGAGTTATCCTGTGCTGGGGGGAGAAATTGTGGGAGAAAAGCCCAGAGTGCCATAAGACTGGTTAGCATACATCCTAAAGACTGGCACATGAAACTTTTTTATCATTGTAAAGACACCAGGTCAACCCCAGAGCAGCCACCTCCGTGCTTCAGGCAGCCGTGTAGTCGTTCTGCTAAGACAGTCAAACTAGATTTTGTGAATGACCAGATATTTGGCTGTATCAAGAGCCTGCTCGCTCTCCCCTGTTGGAAAACATTATCATCAATGGGGATCTGTTGGCAGGAACGTGGGGAGAGGCGCTGCTTTCCACACGCTCCTCTGTTTTCACACAAAAACAAGAGCACTCATTATTGGTTATTCATTATTCCCCCATCTAATAAACTTTCTGCCATTCAGGCAGCAGGCAGAAGCTGCTTTGTGTAGCCTGTCACACATCCAGAGTAACAGATAATGAATGGGCAAATCAAACAAGCTTCCCAAAAACTCCATCAGAAAATTATTCAGCCCAGTGAAGGCTCCTGAATAACAAATACATCTGCAGGAATGAAGCTGGGTTGCAGTGGACTTGCAAACAGCACCAGGACCTGGGTCTGCAGTGAGTGAACATTGCTTGATGTTTTCACTTAAGCAGAAATTATAATAATTTTCACTTTGTTCAGCACCTTCCATCTGAAGGTCTCCAAACACTTCACAAACTCAATAAAGTAGTTGTGGTGAGGCCCCTCCCCTATTAATTTTGGCAGGGCTTGCACCCATTTAATACTGAATATCAGAGTGAATTTCATAAATTTGCACACAGCAAAAGCTCTGCTGGGGCTGTGGGCAAAGCCCAGCTCTCCTCACTCCTCAGCCCTCCTGGACCATATTTCTTTGTTGCTTAAACTGACACAAAACTTCATGGGACTCTAAAAATTATATCCAGTACACACCTACTAGTACTGTATTAAGCCTACTGAAAAACAGTGCAAAATACTCTATTTTAATATTATCTATAATATTATTATAATGTCGTTTTTTCAATTTATTTTTTATGTATTTAACTCAGACTTTATTTATCTAGCTATCCATTATTTATGCTAATTACTGATTGGACTCGATGATCTAAGAGATCTTTTCCAAACCAAATGATTCTATAATTCTAAATAGGCAAAACTGGAGGGGGAAAATACAGCAACTTCTAAAAAACAATCCCTTCTGCACTGAAGCAGCACAAATTTCATGGTGGTTTGTTTCTTTTTTGAGTTATTTGTTTTTTTCTTTTTGAGGTTTCCGAACTCAAAATAAGCCAAGGAATTAACACCATCAGTCAAAAAGGAGCAGAAATATTCTGTGGAAAACCCACTTGGATTTCTTTTGATTTTTCTGCACGTTTAGAGCACAACACCAGAACTGGTGTACAACCCTCAACTCCCCTCTCTGGTCAGAGCAAACCCTCTGTTTTTCACCATCCCCATTGTGCCTCACAAAAACAAGGAGCATTTTCCTGCTGCTGGACGGGGCTGGGGCTGTTGTTGGGCTGGGGACGAGCACGGTTGAACAACCGGCGCTGGCCACATTGCAAGAAGAGTTAATCCACTGCCATCTGTCTTTATTATGCTCCCATTGTTGGACACCACAGCCTGGAAATCCAGCAATGAAACCCAGTTGTTCCTTGCCATTCATCATAGTTATTGCTGGAGTTGTGTAATGAAGAGGGGAAGTGCTGTTTATTGCTCTCCCCTCTTTAGAAACTATCCTTAGGGGTAGTTATGGATGGTTATTGGAATCAAGCACAGGACTCTGGGAGGTCCCCCCTTGGCTCTGTTTCTCTGTTGAACCATGAGGTTTAATGGGGTTTTGTGTCTACTTCTGCTTTGAGGCTGGTCTGCTGCCTGCCTTTGTTCTCAGCGCCCTGAAGTTTGGCTACTTCATTCCTGGCATGAAGGTGAACCGAAGGGAAGGAGGACCATTAATATGGAAAAAAGGCAGGAGGTGGGTGCCCTCCGGGGCAGGGACAGCTCTGCCACGAATAAAAGCAGTGAGAGTGAACTGCAGCCAGAGTTTAGGCATCATCCTGCTCAGAGATGGAGCCCTTTGAGCCTTTGAAAACAGCTGATCATAAGTGCAGCTGCTTTAGGTTACAGCTCTTCTCCCCAGTGATTTCTGGAGGCTGAAAATCAGACTAGACTCCAGCTGTGCAGGTGAGGGATGGACAGGACAAGGGAACAGCTCAGGAGGTGAAAGAGGCAAACATAATTCTCACTGGGCAGTGCAATGCTTCTCGCTGGGGATTACAAGGATAAAAAATGAGAATGCATTCAAATAGATCTATAATGAAGATCCTTCCATAAGTCATCATGCCTGCACTGCAGCAGACAGATTTTGGAGATTTTGGGGTGAGACACACTCCCTCTGGGTTTTATGAGGCAGTTTCTGGACTGCAGGATGGTCGATCCCATGGAGATAATGTATGAAAGGACCTGAAATTCCACGCAGAACTCAAATTGCCTTATGATTAGCTCTTCTGTTTTGATAGTTTATACTGGTTCTCGCAGTTACTCTGGCAAACAAAGAGACGTGGGTGCACTGAACCTCAAAAAGGCACGAATTCCCCAGCTGCTCTTCTTCTGCTGCCACACACCTTTGGTGCTACACAACCTGCACAGGCAACTCCTTGCCCTGGACACCAGCTTCAGGGAAGTTTGCAGAGCCAGGACCAAACTGGAACAAAAATGAGGTTCTGTGCCAGAAATAACACCTTTGGAAGGTGCCTGGTGTGCAGACAGATAACCAGCACGGCTTCATTATCAGCAATTTATTTGTGCTGGCAACAAGGGAAGGGTGTAAAGAGCCTGTGGGATAAGAAGCTCTGGAGGAGGAGAGCTGCCTATCCAGGTATCAGAGCCTGCACTCTGGCAGTGCTTCTGGGCATGATATGTAATAGGTATGAGATGAGCTTCAAGGGCTAAAGACATGGAAGGAGTTAGAGATCTCAGTTGTGTTTCCAGATAACGTATAGCCTGTGCCTGTCAAAGCTGCTGCTGATAAGGGGATTCTGCAGAAAATAATTAAAACTCGAGCCCCTGGTATTTATTTAAAGGGGAAACTCTTGGGACTTGATAGGATTTTGTTGAAATGGACCAGGATGCTGATTCTTAACGTGCCACGGAAAAGCGCAGGGAATTAAATCTAAAAAGAGAGGCCAAGCAAGTTTCACAGTGCACTCACACAATCTGTAAGGCTGCAGAAGCTGTGAAGGTCTCTCTTACATGCCGAAAATGCAGGATAAGTCAAGCAAAAAAAAAACAAAAAAACCCTCCTGGTGACATAGGAAAAATTTGTTCCAGGAGAAAAGTGTAGATCTGCGTATGTTGACTTGGAAAGAAACGTGTGCTGTTATTTTGGACTTCATCTCTCTTTTCCCTGAGGTGGCTTCCCTGGGAAACAGATAGATCTGAACAGACAGCTTTGCATATTAAGTACATTTTTTTGCTAGATGCTGGTTGTCTGAGAAACTAATTTGTGACAATAGACTATGGTTTAGTAGACATTATCTTCACCAGTTCACAGCAAAGTGTGGGTTCAGCGATATCACCCCACTGCCTGTGAAGCCTCATCCAGGGCTTGGTGGAAAATTATGCCCAAGTAATAGAATACTTATTGATGGGGTTTGCAGGCTCCGAGCCTGATGTATGGCTGGCTCTTTCAATTATGGAATGGCAGCAATGAAGCATGGATTGTTATCTGCTGACATCTTGTACAGCAGAAAAATGAAAAGCAGGAATTCCTGTGTCAGAGTCACTCGGGACACAGAGAAGTATAAAGAAACAGATGAGGCAAAACAGAAAAAAATCAGTGTGGCTGAGGTCCCAAGAGCTGCCATCACTTCATAGTTTTCCATGGAGTCCCGGCACTGGGAAACAAGAGTTTTAAAGGAAAGTGGTGTCTCCTGAATTTTCCCACAGTTGTGTGGATTTCTTTCTCCTCTGGCAGATTTAGGATGAGTGTCAGGTGGTGCTGTCAGCAGTGCCTGGGTGGGAAGAGAAGTCAGTGGTGTGAAGTGGCAGAGCCAGCAGCCCCCGGGCTGCTCCCTGACAATCCCAGTGCCTGTGTCAGGAGGGCGAGCCCAGAGCCCAGCAGGAGCCCTGCAGGTGCTCAGAGCTCATTGACAGCTGTGACAGGAGTGGTTTCTATCCCAGGGCTTCGGCACCTTTTGGAATAGGTGATGTTGGAACGGCTGCAGCTCAGGGCTGAGCTCCCTGTGTGATGAGTGGCCAGGATGCTCAGGGCACTGCAGAATAATTTCATTTGGATGCAGGCACAGAGGGAAAAAAACCCTTTGCAAGAGATCTTTAGTCATTGAGACTTCCTGGGAAAGGCTGTTTTTAAGGACAGTCCCTGCAGGAAAGTGATAAATCACAGATCTGAGTCCAAGCTGGGAAATTTTCCATCTTAATCCTTTTTGTAACCTAATTCTTCATCGTAATGAAGTACACCCCAATATGTCAGTCTAGACTTCAACTTACAGGAAAAAATCCCAAAGTGAATGGTCCAGCTTAGTTAGGCTCCAGTCCTGGAGGGATTTAGGTGCATGTTCATCTCTAAGTCCATCTTCATTTCTGACATAAGTCATGCTTCAGGTTGTAGCAAGATTCAGGTTTTCCTTTTAATCATTCTTCTGGGTTATTTTGAAATTAAAGAAAGAAATAATCAGAAATTGTATTTAGGACACACCCAGACAATCTGAGAATGATTTGAATACAACCTGTACAGTTACTGTAATTTCAGAGAGTTTATTTGATAGAAGCCACTGGACTACAGCTTTCTGTCACCTTAATTAATAATAAAATACATCATTTCATGCACAGGCAAAATTATCACAGAATTATAGAGTAGTTTGGGTTGGAAGGGAACTTAAATCTCAGCTCATTCCAACTCCCAGCAGTGGGCCAGGACACCTTTCACCAGACCAGGATGCTCAGGGCCCCATCCAACCTGACCCTGAACTCTTCCAAGGATATTATACATAAGCTTGGACCTCATTTTAATATAATAATTGAGGGACTTGATACTTGCAAGAAACACCTCTGTGTGACACAGAGTCAGCAGCTCTACCTCGATGTCTTCTTGTCAAAAGAAATTGCTTTTCTCGTTAAGACAACGGTCCAAACAACCATTTTCAGGAGAAAATCGTGGCATAATCAGCTACAGCTATGGGAAGGGAAAGGCAGTGATTTTTGTAGGATGTCAGGGGTGAGGTCTCTTGTGCCCTGTGACCAACTTTGCCGTCGGATAACAGTTCCTCCATCATTCTGCTGTTTGATCTCACCTCTCCTCAGCTTACTCATCTGCGAGATTCACTTAATTACATTAGTCAACTTCACTGAGGTGTCTTGAAGCTTAATTAAGTTCTGGAAAGCCCGTCAAGAGCTGCTGGCAGAATGCTCTGAGGGAGTGTTGAGATGAGAAATGGACATGAGGGAGGGAAATGTGTTGGGCTGTGTTTGGGAGAACAGAATGGGATGGAGCTGCCGATTCACTGCGGCTGCCACACTGCCAGGGCAGGGCCATGAGCTCTGGGGAGTGATCTACCAGCACAAACACTCATTCCCCAGCTTTGTGGGGTGTGAGATTCCCCATTCTCATTTCCAACCAGCTGATTTGGAGAAGGGGAGATTCTCTGCAGCGCTGTGCAAGGGAACACGGCAGCCACAGCTCCGACATCTCCCCGAGCCTTGGCAAAGCCAAGGTGGGTGGAAGTTGGTCAGGGCACCTGTGGCTGGCTGCTGTCAGTTCTCGTTTCACCCTCGGGAGGGTTTCCACCTGACGCACCCCAAGGGGTGAATTGACATTCATGGCTCCTCCAGGGGAAGAAACATATGGAGGCTCCACCGGGACCAGCTCCGTGCTCGGAATTGCCAATCAGCAGGGGCTGAGCCTCAGCTGGGAAAACCTTGCCACTAACAAGGCTTCATGCTCCTCCAGCTCTCCTTGCTGCCTGTCAGCTGCTAAGTACAGTTTGAGCAGCGCTGGAGCCGCTGAACAACCCACAGCACCAGCTTATTACGGAGAGGTGGTAACCTCTGCATATCTCAGGTGTGAGCAGCTCCTATTAGAAACACCCACAAGGTATTCCCTGTAACTTAGCAAAATTGGCTGGCCTCAGAAATTAAATATTTAGCTGAGAAGTAAGGGGAAAAAAATAAAAAATGCTTCTGCTTTTTTTTTTTCCGGAGGAAAATTTCTCAGATTGTTGTGTTTGGAGTACTTAAATACCTCACTCTCCTTTGAATCTCTGCAGCTTGTCTGTTTGTTTACGCTCCTTTTGCCTTGTTATTCTTTCCCTGTGCTTTCCACAGGGTTTGAAATTACTGGCTGTGCGGGAGGAAATTAGTTGGTAATTAAAGGCAAGTTAATAACGATTCCCACGGAGCCTGCTTGGTCCTATTGCTGGGAGGAAGACACTTTGCCTCTGTGGTCAGGCACTGCTGCCCAAGCAGCAGCTGTGACATCGAGGGGTGGTTGTCACACCTGGTACCTGCTTGGCACACACGCAGGCAGGACTTGAAGCCTTTCAAGCCCCAGCAATTAGAGATAATGGCATGGTATCAAAACAAGTAATGGAGAAACCTGCAGCCAGCAGATTATTTTTGAGTGGTTCACAAAAGGTATCTTGAGGAAAGAAAGCTTTGGGTTCAAATTTTGGCATGCCAGTCTGTGCCTTTACCATATTTGTGATTGGTTTAGGCACCATTAAAATTGGAAAAAGCTTGGAAATTCTTGCTTGGAAATCGAGTTCAAGACTCTCAGCTCCTTCCGAAGTGTCCAAGGCACAGGGCTGTCTGCACAATCCAACCCTTTGGCTAGTGGACTGATTTCTGAAGGAATATGAGTGGCATGTGTTGTGGTTTCTTACAGCTGGATAAAACCTGAGTACATGCTAGGGGGAGTCCCTTGAATTTTCAGTGTGACTTGAACATATTTTTGAGGTAGATTTTAAGATTTTGCTGCTTTCAGATGTTGGGGATGAAGTCCTGAGGGCAGCTGAATGTTTTGAATGAACTCCTTGTTTTTCAAGGGAACAAACCTCAGATACTCAGGTTTGTCCTCATGCCTGCCTGTTTCAGGAGGCAGGTTTTTTACGAGACTTCAAAATCTGTTTGGTCATTTCCCAGGCACTGAGGTGGTGGATGTCAAATACATTAATTCCCTTTGTAGAGCTGACCACCAAACCCCCTTTCCTGTGTACAGAGGCATGGTTTAGTACCTGAGTGTAAAGGCAGGGAGGAAGGAAAGGGAGCAAATGTCTGGTTTGAGCCCTAGACTGCAATAAAAAAACAGAATAAAAATTCTCAGTAGAACCCCAGTCTCACCAGTGACCTCAGCACCTGGCCAGACTCCAATTCTGATGTAAGGATTTCATCTCCTCCTGGCACTGGTGGCTGTGGGGCACGTGAGGGAGCAGCACACACTTGCAGGCTTGTGCACAGCTGGGGCTGAGAGCCCCTGTCAGGGGATGCTCAGTTTCCTGAGTCTAAGTCACTTCTGGAGAACAGGAGGTGGGCTGGATTCAAGTGAACCCAGAAATTTGAATATAAATGATGATTCTGAAGACTTTTGCACAGCTTCTGCTGTATCCTGAAGCCCCCCAGCTCTGTAGATCACTTTATTCGTATTTTGAAGCTCCCTGGAGGTTCCTGCCCAGCAGTGCTGAGGGGCTGGATGTTTCCAGGGGCAAAGCACGTCCCCAGCAGCACCCTGAGCATGGAGATCTCCATTCCTGGGGGAAAGATATTGCCCCAGAGGGCCTTTCCTTTTTCACAGAATCTTGAAACAACCAGGGTTGTTTCACAGGGTTGGAAGGGACCTCTGGAGGTCACCTTGTCATCTCTGGTCCTGTCCTGCTCTGCCTGAGCTTTTGTCCTTCACACCACAGAAGAGCTTGCACCCAGCCCATGGAGAACCATTTCTGACAGGCTGAGCCCTGGGCAGAAGTTGTTCTGGGCTGGGTTGCAAAATAAAACCATGAGCCCTGCTCTGTTCTGTGGAAGGAAAGATCCAGGGCTCTCTGACCACCACCTTTAACGGCCCAGCTGCCACAGCTTGGAGACTGCCTGCCCAAAGGGGGAGAAAGGCTCAAAAGACACCAAAGACAGAAACTAAATTGGAAAATTCCTCAAATGGTTAAAATATACTCCTCAGGGGAAAAAAAAAAAAAAAAAAAAAAAAAAAAAAAAAAA
>VYXF01008535.1:525800-537629 GCA_013397295.1 Polioptila caerulea
AAAAATCCTCAAAAATTTAAAAAATACCCCCCAGGGGAAAAAAAAAAAAAAAAAAAAAAAAAAAAAGAAGAAGAAAAAAAGAGAAAAAAGTACCTCTTATTTTGAAAGGCTGCAATTACTGTGGATAGGATCCATCTCACCTGATGGCACCCAGGTCTCGGCATCTGCACCGAGCACTCAGATCTCATTTACCATCAATGGAGAGAAATGGGCACCTCCAGCAGGCAATTGCTCTCATCTGGAGGTGGTTGCCTAAAATAGGTCAGACAAATCACTGCAATTTCTCTCCACTTACACATTTAAGAGACTCACTCCGGTACAGACACTTGTCTTGCAGACCTCTGACACCAGGTGAGATGAATCCTCCCTGAAGTGACAAGACCCATCTTTGGAAAGCAAGGAGGGAACGTCTGGGGATGTCCCAAACCCTGCACTGATGGCATAGTCCAGCGTGTACAAAAAAGTGGATAGATCCCCAGAACACATCAGCCTGAGCTCTGGCCATTTGGAGGATTTGGGAACATTTGAAGGGGTGATTAGGATTAATCCATTTGCCTGAGTAAGTTTCTAGGAGAGCCTTAGTAAAACAGTGTTGGTTATCAGCATCCTCCTGCGATGATGTTCTGTGAGTTCTGGAAAGGAGATTTTTCCTCTGAAACAGCCTCTTCACATTTTCCCTGAGTGAAGTATTTTGCTACTCAGATTTGTGATTTAATAATCATAAATAATAGAGCCCTTAGTGCTATATTTTTAAATGACTGAATGGTGAGAATCTACTTTAAAAATTTGTATGAATGCCTATCACTTGTGTGCATATAAATGTATTCAATTAGCACTCAAATCTTGAGTTATCTCCTGATGGAAGGCAAAACCTTTTGAATTCAGTCCCATGCAAGAAATACTGTGTCATTTAACTCACAAAAGGATGCCATGCACTTAACAGATAATGACTGAAGAGGATTTTGCTGTATTGCCTGTTCAGCTGCTTGTGAGGACAAAGAAAATAATTCCCCTTTTAGGATCCTATGGGGTAATGAGTGAACCCTCTCCACACTGATCACATTGAGTAGGGGAAAGGAAAGAACCCGATGGGCTAAAGGGGCTGCAATTTCATTGTCATGGTCCCCTATGTGCTTTCCATGTTTTGTCTGGGATGCTAAGCCAGTGGCTAACCTGTCTCTGAACCTGCCACCAGCACACAGAGATTACTCACCCTGGATACTGCACTTCAGCAAATGCAGAATTAGCCCTGGCTAAGTAATCTTGTTAGCGTGATTCAGTGTTAAATGGATCTCGATTAAATGGGCCTTTATATTGTCCCAGCTGGAGATGATAAGCCCCCACAAGGAAATGGCAGGAGACCGAAGGAAATTGCTTTACTTCAGCCTGGGATGTTTAACCCCATAAAACACTTTCTGGTCCCCCTCTGCTGTTGCTTCTGCTGGCTTGTGTGGCACCATTTGCTCTGGCCCTTGGCTCCAGGGGACAGGAGAGGCTCAGGGCAGGGGCTGGAGCATCTCTCCCTGACACTTGTTGGCCAGGACAAGAGCAGGGGGCTGGAGTTGCTTGTGGGAGGGCAGGATGGCTCTGATGGGTGGCTTCATCCTCCTCTGGGGCTCTTGGCTGGAATTAATCCCTTTGTTAGCACAGTGCTTTGTCCAACCCCTCACCCAAGGTGTTGGTGCTGGCGCCCCTGAGCATCCAAAGGTCAGAGCCACTGCTGCCACCAGCAATTTATTCAGCTTGAAACAGCACCCAGGGAGAATCTTCAGCCTCATCTTCAAAGAAATGGATTGCTTAAATGTGCCAGTGGGACTCGTTGGGAATGGCTTGGGGTTTATCAGTGTGAGATAGGGATCAGCCCGGTGTGTCAGTGTATCAGAGCCTGACACTTCATTTCCTCTCGCTGTTAGATTTGGCAGTGTGTGCACAGCTTGGAGAAGAGGGAAATGGCATCGGGATCCCCCAGGGACTGCGAATGCAGAGGCAAACTGGGGGGCACTGGTGTGACAGGGATGGGGAGCTGGGACTCAGCAGGACCAAAGTTTCCTTCTCTGCAGTGGGAAGCAGCAAGGACTGGGGGAGATGTGGTGTTGCAGGTGAAAGCAAGATCAGAAAGAGAAAAAAAAAACCAGATAAAACCCTTCACCTATGAGCCCTGCTAATGGTCACGGTTAGGAAAAGGCTTCTGGGCAGAGGTAACAAGGTGGACATCAAACTGCCCATCATACCCACACATCAGGGTGTGCTCTCCTCCTGCTCTCTATTCTCTAACAAATCTTCCTTCTCCATGTCTGATGTGACTTCAAAATATGGATTTATCCTCACAGAGTCAGAGACCCTAACAGGACACATGGAAAATCTCTGCTCCATAGCGAGTCAGATGATCTGATATCTTTTTTTCCCAGACCTTTGACAGAAATATGGTAAACATGCAATTATTCGAATTTTTCCATAAATTTTGCATCGGAGGTGGATTTACATGCTTGTGATATTTTCCAGACGTGAATCCCAGCCCTGTGAAGCAGCGAATGGCTGCAGATGGGCAAGAAATGATATAATCTATAAGAGATTTCCTTCATTATCCCTCTAATCAAGGCTTCTATCAGTCTCCTTTGATGCGCTGCTGGAAAAAAAGATCTTCAAGTAAACTGATGCTGGAGATAATTAATTAACTTGCCATCCTCTTGCTTTACAGTCAGAGACAGTGTAAGAAAGAAGAAGTGTCCTTTGCAATTACTGCTCTGTGGTTTTCCATCCGAGTGCTGACAGCTTGTAGGACGTGAAGTGGAAAAGCATTTTACCAAACTTTGAGGCTTTGGCCATCAATTCCTTCACTTGAGAATATTTTCTCCTGCTCGTATTTCTCATGTTGTTGGATAACATTCCTGATGGTGAAAAATGGATTTAATACTTGAACAGTTAGGGTTGGATGTAGTCTAGCCTGGTAATAATATCTTCTTTATGCTTTCTTTAGAGCAAATTACCCCATTTCTCCTATCCTCAGATTATTGTACAGGAAATCCTTTGTTAGGGTAGAATAGAACATTGAGATTAAAAGCTGGGAACTGGGTCAGTGGAGTAATATGGGTACTGCAGCTTGCCACAAGTATTCCCAATATTTTTTCTAGGGGCTTGGCAGGAATGGGGAATGATTTCTGCCTTGGGAACCCATCTTTTTCACACAAACCTCTCTTTCCAAATATTGGTGCAACCTCAAGTCCTGTAAAGACATGATTTTCCTTTGTAGTATTTCAAAGGATAAAATTTAAATTTCTCTGCCATCTCAGACCAAACCTGGAGCAGGGAGAGGTCTGCAATCCACCAATCTCAGATGGTGTTTTTTCTTTTACAAATGATGTCCCATTTTTGCTAAGGCTTTCCTGTGTTTCCAGTTCCTTGAGTCCTCAAAACAGCATTTCAAATTCTAACTAGGTTGGCTCTCCTTAAATTTTGGTGCTGCATGAGCAGCTAGACAGGGGAGAGCATGGCTGAGTGGGCAGACTGACAGAGCCTTAAACACGGCACCGCTCAGAGCTGATCCCAAACACCATCAGCAAAACACTGACAAGGGCCTCCTTCCAAGGGAAATCTCCCCAGAAACATCAAGTAAAGGAGAGTGGGAAAAGCACATCGTAAAGGCAAGACTGACTTTAGAGTGTTTCCTAGCAAAATCAGGGATTGTGCTGATTGTCGTGGATGTGCAGGGTGGGGTTATGACAAGGAAAACTTGTTTAGTTTGGGTTTGGTCACCAAGGGCTTGTAAATTAATCAATACTTGTAGGAGTTGCTAAAGGCTAAAGAAGTGAGGGATGGTGTTGTTAATGCAGCACAAACTGGTTCTTTTATTCCTGGGGAAACGCTGCAGCCTGACAGAACCAGGTTTCCTTCTTGTGGGAATGCTGAAGAAGACCAAGGAGTGCCACCAGGCATTGCACAGTTTTTGTTCATCCTCATTTTTTTAGTGCATTTCCTCCTCTTCCAGGTCCTGGCAGGCACTGTAAGCTCCTGGGAGGCAGCACAAGGCTGAGAAAATAAATAACTTTAAACAGTATTGTGGTGCTTCAGTTCCAGCAGTGATGGGTCTTCTCTTGCCCTAGGGAGTGGATGAACAGTTTTGACTGGTGGATGAACAACTTTAACTGGTGGATGTGTCCTCTCAGATGCTGTATCTGCTTTTTTCCCCGAAATTATGAGCAAATCAATGTGAATTGTGAAACATTGATTACAAAATTGGTGTGAATTAATGCAGGGGGTTGGTGGTGGCTCTGACTGGCCCCTGATGAGGCTGAGGTGAGGGATTTGGAAGCTGAGCTGTGCTGGCAGGGTTTCCATCACCTGCATGCACCTCACGTGGGGTTATCTTTTGGGGGGAAAAAGTGCAATTCCTGGAAACCACAGGTTCAAAACCCCATTCCAAGCAAAGCCTCACCAACACTTTGCCTTTGAGAATCATTCAGTCAAGGCCAAGAAATGAATCAATATGGGAGCAAGTGTTTGAAGAGGGTTCTTTTTTGGGTTTTTTTGAGTTATTTGCTTAACTAGGCATATTTTTCACCATCTCCCCATGTTTTTTGGAGCAGCTGTGGCAGGTGCTGTTCCAGAACTGTCTCAGGAGTTGTCCAGGGTCAGCTCTCAGTAGCTGGAGGTTGTGATGGTTTTCTCATCGGAAAACCAAAGGGGAGAGATGACTTTTGGCAAAAATGGCCAACTTTAGAAAATCAGGAACCTTCCCCTTCCTGACTGTCTTTCTAGGAAAGTTGGGAATGTTTTCATCTGCAAGCCTTTAACATTGAAATTGCCAGTTTTGAAAGTAACTGTCCTACAAACCACAAATCCTCATCCTGGCCTGTAAGCACTGAAAAGCTCATGGTGAATGTCCTTTCTCACACACTCCTCGTATGCAGAACTCTTAAAAAAAAAAAATCTGCTAATTAATTTAAAGCTTCTTTGTGGCAAAGCCTAAGAACTGGATTTACCAAGAGACCAGGGGGTCCATCTGGTGCAAAAAGCTCTCTCCTGTGCCAAGGTATTTGTTTCATGGCAGGGTTTAGGTCTGGATATCTCCTTTGGGAAGCAGGTTGGTTGTACTGACCAATTGACCACTGGCACATTTCTCAGCATGGTGAATTTCTAATTCAGATTTTTTTGTTGTCAGGAGCACATTTTATACACGTCAACAAAAATTTGCTTGAATTCCCCAAAAGATTTGCATTGATTTTGGGGTTGTAGAGAGGCAGGGAAAGAAAACAACATCAACAAGGAGAACTACTCATTTGAACTTAATCTGTTCCTCTGTCCTAATTAGCAATACATTTGCTCATGGAGAGGGAAGATTTTGATGATTGGCAAAATAAAATAAACTGGGTGGAGAGAATTTTGCAAGTTTTTAAGTGCAAGGAGTGAAAGGAGAAAATTAAATGAATGAAAGAGTAAATTAAACATGAAATGCATCTTTTCTCCCCATATAGGAGCATTTCATCCTTTCTAACTCAACTGCAGTTTGGCAAACACTTTTTCTTTGTTTTTTATGTCTTCCAGCAAAGGACAAACCATCAGCTAAGCCCTCCCTGGGAAGCAGCCCTTGAAGGAGTCTGGAGCAGGTAGGGATTTTCCACGAGAAACATTTGCTTATGTATTTGATGCTGAGTTTTGCAGGACCTGTGTGGGAGGGGATGGCCTGGCCTGGCTTGGTTGTGGTTCAGCCAAAACCAGAGCAGAGCCCTCAGCCAGCCCCACTGCTGCCATGAGGGATCACACGTGCCATGAGGGCTGGCAGAGCAGTTTGTAGCCCCAGGTTTATTTTCTTCCCCTTTTAGGATGCTGCTAAAGGATTTACTTGGCAGGGAAAGATGCTCCATTTCATGTTTGTGTGTGTAAAAAGCAAAGCACTCACAGTGTGAGTGGTGTATTATTATCTGCTTGTATACAATCACCTTGAACACCTGAATTAGGAGAAACCAGATGTTGTGCCGTGTGTCCTTCAAATTATTATTTCAGATATTTGCAGTCTTGACAAGGTTTTCCTGCAAAGTCGATGATATGAAGTAATTTTCATTACATGCCCAAAACAGTCTGCAAAGCACTGAAATCATTAGGAACCTAGTCATGCTGCTAAAATCCAACAGATTATGCTCTTTTCTGTTTGAACTTTTAATTCCTCTCCTGCTATCTTCCCTTGGTTAGTGGTCAAGTGTAACTTTACCTTGAAGCTCAGCCCTGTGAGACACAGCTTGTGGCTGATTGCATCTGATGGGGGGAAAAGAGGGGCTTTTACTGGAATCTTCCTATGAATTTTTGTGCATAAATTTGGAGAAATTAAGGCCGTGTGTCCCATGTAGCTGCTCATGGCTTGGCTGTGATGTGATGCTGAGTGAGCACCACACCAAGAGTGCTGGGTGGCCAGAAAGGGTCTGGTGGCTCTGCTGGCAAAACATCCCCGTGGGAACTGAGGACAGCTCTTGGGAAAGCCTGTGGTAGTTCACAGTGGACATGGGAGTGTGATAGAAAGATCAGAGTCATTGGTTTTCCGGATTTCATTGTCAATTAAAAGTTTATTGCCTGAGCTTTTCTTTCTGAAGCAAAGTTAGGAGAACAAAAATCAGTCGAATACTGGGCTTGCTTAATGGAAATTCTAATATGCTCTCCCTGTGCTCCAAGACACCCAGAAATGATGCAAACATGCTTTGGGCAACGCTGAGTTAATCAGCTGCTTGAAAGGCAGAGTATTTTAACTTCAGTTAGGTGCCAAGTTATCACGTCCTCGTTTCTTCAGGATGTGGGGAAAGCAGGCACGTTCCTGCCTGCCCAGAGCTGGGCCAGCAGTCCTGGAATGATGGGATGAGGAGGGTATCCAGTGGCTCTGCCAAGAAAACGAGGCTGCAGATCCACCTTGGGGAGCACAGCTGGGGAGCCCCAGCTCGCCCCTTTGGCTCAGCATCCCTCTCTGCTCTGGGGTTGGGATCTGAAGACTTGCTGTGCTGGATTAGGTTGCTCTGCTGGATTTTCGTGTCTGTGCATTACGCAGACACAGCCCTGTGCCTCATTAGCTGGAGGCTGGTTCAGCACGGGCTGGAGCTGTGCTCGTGTCAGCAGGACGTGCCCAGGGGTGCCAGGCCCTGCCGGGCTGTTTGCATTTCCATGGGCCTGCCATTGCTCAGCACATCCAGGGATAGGTGCAGCTGATAAGGAAGGCTCATCAATATGTTTAATAAACAGTAGCCAGGGCCCAGCACACTGTAACAAGCTGCTCATCTCTGGAGTTGCCACAGCATTCTCCTGGCAAATATTCTGACACTTGATCACGGTCCTGCTGCAGACTGCCAAACCCTGGGAGCAGAGAATTTCTCCAAAAACTGGCCCATTTTCTCCCACGTTCCATGCCACTCATAACCCCAGGGGTTCTGTGCTCCTGGTCTGTCTGAGGCTGGGGGAGCAGTGCAGACCCCTTGAAGAGCTGGGTGGCACAAGGGACACGTGCAGAGTGTCACTTTGGGGCATGTTTAAGGATTGTTATCGGGACAGACTTGGCAACAGGTCATGTGAGGGCAGCCTCAGTGGGTTAGCCAGATTGCCTTGGCTGCCTTTAAAGGGTTTATCCCAAGGGGCAGCTGTCCTGTTGGAAATCCTGCAGCCAGGTAGGATCCAGCCTTCCCCTGCTGTGCCCAGGCTCTCCCCAGTCCCAACCCGCAGCCTGCTGCAATATCCACAGCAGTTTTTGGGAATGTGGCTGGGTTTGGTGTGGGGCTGGGCTCTGCTCAGGGTCCCCCCCACCTCCTCCCCACCCAGGCAGGGTGTGAACCTCCAGGTTTCCTTCCAGGAGGGCACTGCTGAGCTCTCAAGACCTGCAGCAGATTAGAATATGCTGAACTGTGAAGAGTTGTCTTAATTAATGCTTTATAAGGTTACAGCTAGAGCCGGGGAAATAATCAATAGTGAATCATCTACTCGGCAAATTCAGCTCTTTTCTGCGGGCGAGTTATCTGTAAACAGCTTGCAGTTTTCTCCACTCATTCATTCATTATTTACAATTATTTCCCAAATAATTCCTTCAAATTGCTTTTGGTCTGCAGCTTGTTTGCAAGCAGCGCGTGGCAGGCGCCTGCTCCTCGCTAGTCAAGCTGTGATCATTCGTTTTTGGTGGGACGAGCAGGTTATGTGGCCTCACGCTGTGTCCCCAAACGCCGCAGCCCAGCTCTTGCCATCCTCCTTAATGAATTCAGAATAGCTTTGGGCAGATATTCCTTGCTTCTCGTGCAGCAGCCCGGCTCTCTGCCAGCAGCCTCGTTTGTTAAGTCCTTCGTTAGGAGGCTTGTCAGGGTGCAGCAGCTGCAGCACGGATTCAGAGCCCAGCTCATCTGGATTTTTCCTGAATTGGCCCTATTGGCCCTATTGGCCATCAGAGTGGTAGGATCTTCAAAATAAGCAAGTCTTAGTGATCACTGGTGTTTTCAAACTCCAGAACCTGTTTGGGCCCCTGGTGAGAACCCCAGAGGGCATCTCTGAGCCCAGTCTGGCCCTTACTGCCCCAGATAAACCCTGCTGGTGTCCAGGCTCGCACCAAACTGGTCTCTGCAGCCAAAGGCCCTTATTTAAACCTGTCACTGTGCCCAAAGTGACTGCAACCCTGGAAGAGAAAATCACCTCCAATTCCAGGGCTCTTTCCATGGCCCTGGCTTGCCATGTGCCTTCCCCTGTTAAAATCACCCCACCATCGCAGCTCCAAGGCAGCCGTGGCAGTTTTGATGATTAAAAGGATTTCTTCATGATAAGAACTGGAGTGAAACTCATTTCAGGTAGCAGCCAAACAGCTGCTGGATGGTACACAGTTTCATTTACTGCTGACATGAACTGGATTGTTTTAAGCAGAGGACATAAATAGGCTCTGACATAAATCAAAGAAAACACCAGCTGCGGGTCAGCTGCACTCTGGGGATTCACTGCTGTGGATCTGTGAGGAAACCAGACAGAGGAGCTGGCTGCTCATCCACATGGCTCAGGAAGGGTCTGCCTGGGCTGCAGGAAGAAGGATTGCCCCATGCTGGGGAATTTTGACAGGTTCCTTCCCTTTCCAACACTGTTACAGCCCCTGCAAGGCAGATCTTGGGATGCAGCTGCAAAGAAAAGTGCTGGAAATTGGCCCAAGGTCTCTCCTGGCAGAGTTGTGCTGGGAAGTGTCTGGTGCTGGCATGGGAGTCTGGCCCTCTTCTCTGGGAGCCCTGGTGATCTGATAACTGGACTGAGCTGAAACTGTTGTCCCATGGGACACACCTGTCACCAGCCTGGGGCTGCCTCTGGGAAAGGTCCTCCTTCATCCCTCTGTGGTGAATCCAGCACTCACCCCTTCCCACTGCCAGTCCCAAGGGCTTGCTGGGCCCAGCATCACCTCTGCTGCAGGTGGGGATGCAGAGAATTTGGGGAGGTCACAGAGGATGGCTCAGTGTAGAGAGTGACACAGTCCAGAGGTAGAGATCACTCCAGCTGTCTTTTCTGTGGAAGAAAGACAGAAGGAAAAAGGAGTTCTGCTTAAAAAAAAATTAACAAATCCTGATCTCAGAGCAATCTTGCTCAGAACAAGAAGCCTCTGAGCACCCGAGCAGCGCTGCCTGCAAGCTGGGAAGCATCCCCAGAGCCAGCAGCGGTGTCCTGAGGCTGCAGACTCCTTCTGCTGGGTGCAGCAAATGCTCCCGGTGTGCTGCCTCAATCCCCCCACAGCTGAGACTTGGGAAAAACAGAAGCAGCCCCCTTGGCTCCCTCTTGTCTGCCCCAGGTCCCTGCAGCAGCTGTGCTTCCCCACCCTGGTGCTGCTCGAGCAGGGCGAGAGGGTTGGGTGGTGGGTTTTTTTTTCTCTCCTTAAGTCAAAATCAATGATGATGACAGAGTTATAAGGTGAGCGATGGGAAAGGAGAAGAAAGCACCCGGTGTCAAATTTGATGCAGGAGGCAGTTAGAGGAACCTATTACGAGTTCTGTTGCCTTAGGGTATGTTGGTGGGTACATAGGAGAGTGTAATGTCAGCGAAACAGGAGAGCAGTCTCTTTCCCCTTGAACCCTTATCATTAATGTGGAAGGCATACATTGTCAGCTATTAGTCTGGAGGGGAGGGAGAATAGCACAGGAGATGTCTTAGTTTGGAAATGGAGTCTGACTCCTCGTCTGCTGTGTGAGGGATGGAGGGTTATTGCAACTGTTGTTGTTGTTGTTGCTGTGATTACCGTGGGTGTTATAGGATTTGGGAGAAGATGGGGCTCTGAGGGCTCTGCTGCCTCTCAGTGTGGCTTTTGAGGAGGGAAGAGTGAAAAGCACCGTGTGGGGAATGCTCTGGGTGACTGGAGCCCGTTTCAGAGTGTGGTGGTGCTGTCAGTGACAGGGATGCTCGGTGTGGCCCGGGAGAAGCAGGTCTGTGTCCCCACCCAGCACTCACACCAGGCACTGCCGAGGGGCACTTGGGTAGCTGTGAGAGAGGCTTTGCAAGAGAAATTAAACAAAAGAGTTGGAAAATGGCTTCAATGATTCCTATCGCTGCTGTAGTCATTGGTGGAGGGTGAGGAGCTGCACCCTGTGA
This sequence comes from Polioptila caerulea, assembly GCA_013397295.1. Classification (NCBI taxonomy): domain Eukaryota; kingdom Metazoa; phylum Chordata; class Aves; order Passeriformes; family Certhiidae; genus Polioptila; species Polioptila caerulea. Next base: position 536,364 of record VYXF01008535.1, read on the forward strand.
TGTAGGAAAGATCTGAGACGTGAATTTGGGGCTGGAGTTTGATGAGCCCATGAGCCAGTCTGTCTGCTCTGCACCTCAGCAGCAGCTTTTGTCCAAACACACCAAATATTTAGCGCTGCCCTGGGTGAACCCATTCTCAAGGCAGCAAAGGATGCTGGCTCCGGCAGACGCGGGGAGAGTCGCTCTCCCACACCTCAGCTCCTGTCTCCGCCTCTCCCACTTGATACAGTTTCCCTCATTTAGGAAATGTAAATAGTTCCTTGGGCTCCGCTAATCCCAAGATTACACGGGTAATTCCTGTTTGCATTAATGGGAGGATCTCTCTCAAATTCTCTGCATGTGAATGAGCATCACAGGACTGGCACTCTGAGCCCGGGTGAGTGTCAGACACTTCCCCTCCTCCCCTCCCCTGCGCTCTGGCAGGATCCAAAAGGAAACACAAAATTAGCTCCTTTGCCTCAGGACGTTCATTTTTTTGGAGGCACATTGCAAATGATGTCTATTATTAACTCTGGCCATTAGTCCCTTCCTTCTCCATCCAGCTCTGCCACTGTGGCTTTCAGAGTTCTCTTCTCACAGGTGCTGCTGGTGATGGAGAACACAGTCAGGTTCCCTGAGGTGTGAGAAAAAGGGTTTATGAGCAAGCAAAGCAGATCCATCCCCTCTGTGCCTTTTCCTGCTGGCATCTGGTGTGTGCTGCTCCCAAAATCCCAGATTTGGGGTGCCTGGGATGCACATCCAGGGGTGTTGCACCACCCCCAGGTTTTTATTTCCACACTCTGTCTGGGTGGGAGGAGATGAGGGCATCTGCAGCTCCCCAGCTCCATCTGCAGCTCCCCTCAAGCCCAAACCCAAAGCCAGGGCAAGTGCCCAGAGCTGCCCCAGCACCGGGGTCAATGCACCAGCCCGGTCTGCTGCTCCTGACTGCACCTCCCACTGCTGCTCACCAGGGAAAATAACTAATTAAGCCAATTAATGAAGATAAACTGGAGGAGCAGCTCTGGAAAAATACCATTGATCAACAGCAGGCAGTCCCCTGGGCTGAGCCCTGCCCCTTCTCCTGCTGGCACCGCTCAGGTGCCCTCCAGGAGATGCCACAGGCTGGGACAGCCACCCCAGTGCTGACAGCCAGGTTTGGCCAGGGGCTCTGCGTGGGGATGCTGCACTGTCAGAAGCTGGGAGCACCCAAGGTAGTAACCAAATTAAAGCAGGAGAGGGGAGAGAGTTAAAAAAATCGGAGTAATCACTAAAATACCCCCCCCCCAA
>VYXF01008535.1:537992-550169 GCA_013397295.1 Polioptila caerulea
TGTGTGCCATCAGTATCTGCTGCAGAAAAAAAAAAAAAAAAAAAAAGGCAGCAGTTAGCTGAGCAGCAAGATTGGTGTTCTTGTATTATTCCAAAAGCATAGGGCTGATATTTATTTCATTAGAGTAAGCCTTCCTGTAGCCGGTAAATGAATTCCAAGAAGTGAAAGGAACCCCAGGATCAGGGATTTTACTTCATTTGGGATTGTGTGCAGCTAATATTCTGGTTAAATAAATACATTTTACTAATTGGATTACTCAGACAGTGTAATATACTGCTGGATTTCCAACAAGATGCTAATAAATTGTGTGAAGAACTTAATCATGTTAGCTTCCAAAAAGCTTGTAAGAGATGAAATTAAAAAATAAGTAGAAGTTGACATCTATTGCATTTCACAGTGTCTTCATTTTCCTCATCCTTCTTAGAGTTCTCCTTTCCTCAGCATGGTTGACATGGATTTTTTTTTTAATCTGCCTGTGATTAGGGGGGATGCAGTGTTACAGTGGGACTGGGGGCTGCTGGCACCTGCCTTGTGTTCGGCTCTTCTCCTAACACTGATCCTGGTGGAGATAGAAGGAATGAGGCCTTAACAGCCCCTCTGGGAGGCCAGAGAGCAGTGGGATATTTCCTTGATGCAGCAGGAAATGAGGCTGGAGAGAAGAACCTGATGCTCCCCGAAGTTGGGAAGGATGCTGAGGGTGCACAGTGAGCGTGTGACGGGGTCTGTGCTGGGGGAGAGGACGAGGCCCTGGGCTGGGAACCCCACCAAGAGCATCCCACAGCTCAGGGCCAGCATGGGGAGGTGCTGGATGGCCTGTGCTGAGCATCCACCTTCCTCCACATCAGCAAAATGATGGAGTGTGGGTGCTGCTGCCACAATTCATCAGCAGCGAGGCACAGCACTGCTCAATTCACCTGAGCTTCCCACCAGCAAGGGAAAAGGCAACACAGACTTTTCTTTCCTTATTTTTTTCTTTATTTCTGTGATAGAAATATACAGTGGGAGAGTGAATGGCTCTCCCTCTCCAGCGATCTGACAAATGGACCCTAACAACAGATTACTTGTCCTCCCTGTCAATAGAACAGCACTTGGGTCACAGACACAGCTCAGATGTGTTCTTTAAGCTGCACCCAGCTGTCAATAGGGTCTGCCCCTTACTGAGGAATAAATGCCAGGCAAAGGGAGTGGTGTGGTTTGAGCCAAGGGGCCGGGGAACCTGCAAATGGATGGAGCCTGCTCTGAGTGTCTGCAGAGAAGGACAGTGCCTCTCACCCAGCTCCAACTAGCACAGCATTTTCTGGGATAAGGATGCTCCCAACCTGAATTACACCCCAGCTCCTTCCCCCATGGGTTCCCTCTGTTGTGTATGAAACTGTCACAGCCTCCCAGTGCAGGACAAGGTTTGCTGCAACATCATGTGAGCTCAATATGAGCACCCCCACATGATGGAAATCATCAATGTGAGTGAGCCTTTGTGAACAGCTCACCAAAATGAAACTCCAGTACTCGGGCCTCAGGGGTTAAAATACTCTTCCCTTGCTCACAGGCCACTTATTTGGACTCCCCTAATTTTTTCAGATGTATTTGATGCATCAAATGGTGATAATTGTTGTATTAAAGGGACACATGGGGGAATAATTTGCCTTTCTGAAGCGCTGTGAGATCTTCAGATGAAACACTCGGCTGCTGTGATTGGCACTAAAAAGAAGGAATTGCCAATTCCTGTTACAGAGTTGGTTCCCCACAATGTTCAGACGCTTGGCTTGGTGTGTGCATTCTGGTACCCAGAAATCCTGTCCCCCATCCTCTCGGTGTCAGTGGTGAAGGCAAACTCAGATGATTTCCATGGAGGCAGGCAGGAGCTGGCTCAGCTCCTCTTCCCAGCTGCCTTCCAGAGAGTCAAACCCAAACCCCGCAGATCAAGCAAAGTGCCTGGGAGCAGCAGCAACCCAGAAATCCAAAAAGATTTCACAAAAAGCAGTTCCCAGCCTGGCATCCACAGCTGGTGCAGCCCCTGGCTGGGCAGCCCCATGTGCAGGGCACCAAAATCTCTGCACTGCTCTGCCTTCCCTCTCTCCCCCTCGCTTCTATATCTCCTCCTGATCAAAGCTGCCTTATTTTTTTAATTCCCTGTATAAAAGAAGTATTGTCTGCATGAGGCCTCACCCTGCATTTATTTATATTTTCTCTCGCAGCAGGATTTAAAAACAACAAACCAGCCCCTGAAATGGCAGCAGCTTCCCTGTAACCTGAACCTCATTGAAATACTAATAACTAGGTTTTGATGCAGCTTTGTGGGTATTAATGCAAATGTTTTTCTGACTCTCCAGGTTTAATAGCAACAGCTTATACAACTCTAATTAGCATAACAAAATTCAGTGATGAGGAGTAAAATGCTTGTCTTGTTTGATGTTTCCTGGTAATTAGCAAGAATAATGATTTATGCAGCGTTCCTGGTTCCCGGCTCACAAAAGATGGCAGAGAGCACTCTCAGCAGTTAACTCTGGGTTTGTGGGGAGGATGGAGCTGCTGGAAAACACACGTGGAGCCCCGGGCAGGCTCAGACAGTGTGTGTGTCACCACATACCCGAGCACAGAGAACTCCAAGGGCTCCGAGGTTTTCCCCGCACGTCCTCCCGTGTGTCCCTGTGGAGTTGTTGCTGCCCATGTGGAGTTCAGTGGTTGGGTGTTGTGTGGGTACACGGGCTCCCACCCGGTTCCTGCCTTTTGCACAGGGATGGACAGCACTCCCTCAGAGCCACGACACTGATTTTGTTTTAGAGACTGGATTTGTGCCTTTTGGAAACACCGAGTTTTTCCATCTGCGTGCAGCTGGGAAGGTTTCCTTCTTCCCTTACTCCCAGAGCTGCTGACAGGGAGCCCCTGGAGCAGATCTGTGCAGGAGAAGGGAGGTTTCTCAGCGCCAGCATTTCCAGGATGAGACGAGGCAAAGCTGCTTCTGCACAGCCCACGTCTGCTCATCCCCAAAGAAACCTCCATGCCTTGGGCTGCGTGTTTGATCCGAGGCTCTGTAAAACACAGCGGCGTGCCTGGTGTGCTCTGGTTTGGGCCAGGAGGAGTTAAAGGTCAGTAGAAAAGAGGCTGCTGCCGGCGTGTCAGACACTGGCATGTCCCAGGCTGCTCAGCCCGTGTTTGCAGACACAACGCTCTGCATCACCTTCAATATTTCTGCCTGGCTGTGAACTCTTCTCCTTGGCTCCGCGGGGAGCTGCAGGCTCTGCAGGCAAGAGCCCCCTCCGTCCCTCCTTTGCATAAGAGGGGAAGGATTAAAAGCTGCTGCTGCCTTCCCCGCCGGGTGCAGCCCCAGAGAAGCCTCCCTGCTCCATCACCCGCTGCCAGAGCTGGTGGGGATGGCCGTGTGTGACCCTCTGGGGAACGCTCAGCAGTGCCTCTCCTCGCCTGTGCCATTAAATGTGTTGTGAGTTATGGTCCTCCCGTGGGGCCGGGCGTGTGGAGCCCTGCATTAGCCACAGACTCTTATCTCTCTCCTCTGTGAGCTCCTGCCCCATTCCCCAGCACCATCCTCTCCTTACAAAAGCTTTCATTGTATTAACAGCTGTAAAGCAAACCATGCAGGCCAGTAAATTCTGAAGGAGTAAAAAGAAACCCTCCTTTTATGTGGTATGCAGTCGGCTTTATGGAGGGCAGTGCCGAAGGCACTTATTGAGATAAACGTTCTGGCTGAGTTTTTAAAAGGACTAAATAATGTTGGCCATTTGTGGGTCTGTAAGATGACAAAATTAGGAGAGAAGTTAAACTACCTGCTACTGAGCATCAGATGAATTTTTGTGGCAATCTGGAAGCAATCTCTGAGAGTGCATGCAGCTCCCCAGGCAGGGACTTGGCCAGCACAGCCAGAGGAGGGAGAGCTGCCGTGTTCCTTAAGTGCCAGAGCTTGGATGCAGCAGCAGCAATGTCGGTAGCCTGATCCAATACAGCAAATCCTTTGTTTCCTTGCTAAGAAAGCTAATTCTGCAAAGCAAAAGACTGAATGATGTATAATCTGTGAGTGCCTCTAGTCTGTGGTGCTCTTGGGAGAGGGAAATTGTCATCTGAGGAGTAGGACAAATGCAACCAGGGCTGTTCGACTGTATTCTCTCCTTCCCTCCACCCTCCCAGTGTTTCTGAAATGGCTTCTACCATGAGACACCCCGAGACAAGATGCATTCATTCATATTAATAACATTTGAGTATCTGCATGGGTAAGGTGGCTCAGAGAGAGGCATTCATGATGAGAAGAATAATTTGGTCCAGCCAGTCTTTGCAAACTACTCTGGGGAAAAGCTTTCCCACCCTGGGCGCAGCGGGAAGTCTTTGCTGTGCTGTTCACATAAGAAAGCACAAGCTGATCTGACAAGCTGCAAATGCCAGTGTGGAAATGTCCCCTCCATCCCCTCCATCCTCTCCGTCCCTCCCTGCCATCCTGGGCTGTGTGAGGGGCTGAGCCCTGCCGGCTGCTGGGGACACATGGTCGGGAGATCTGGGATCACACTTTTCCAGGCGAAGCACAAGTCCCTGGGCTGGCAGTGACTCCCACTGATGTGGTCAGCCCCTGAATGCCTCGGGGTGCTCCAGCCCCATCTGGCAGCCGGCTGGGGGGAAGGCTCTGCTCCAGGAGGTGGTCACAAGGCACCAGAGCGTTTTCCAGTGTCTCCCACAGAGGAAATTCCTCTGGAGTGAGATCATGCTCTCCTCTCCAAAGGAGGGCAGATCTGCTGGGGAGAAGGGAGCTGGGGATGGGGGGAGATCCTGCCTGCAGCCTCTGAACCCGCACTTACCCTGCTGCAGCGAGGTTTAACAGCATCCCTGCACCCTTTATAGCCGTGATTATTTGTTAGCAGAGATCCAGCGTGCAGAGGCTCTGAGCTGCGTTGCTGCTCAGCCTATCCCAGGGGTTGCTGTGGCACATTTCTGTGTTTGTGCCCTGCTGAAGGGAAACAGCAATAGCGAGCACAGCCCCTGCCCTGGTACCCACGCCCTGCCCCAGGTGAGGCATCGCAGAGGTGCTCTAAAGTAGAGTCTAACCTGGTGCAACAAGCTCTACACTGTGCCTCACTACACAAATATTTGTTTCAGGCAGGGGTTTATTTGCTGTAGAAATAATGAAATTTTCATACAATGCCTTTAAGATCTTGTTAGCGCAGAGCACAACTCTGAATTGCAGCTGGAGCCGAGGTTAATCAGGAGAGCTCAGTACCAGCAGGGAGAGGGCCCTGGCAGGCAGATGGACAGGGAGAGATGTGAACCAGCAGGGAATGCTCACACAAACGTGGGTAGGTAGGATTGCTCAGGCTGGGCTGGATGGGGCACTGAGCAACCTGGCCTAGTGGGAGGTGTCTGCACATGGTAGTGGGGATTGGAACAAGAGAGATGAGCTTGAAAATCCCTTCCAAACCAAACCATTCTATGAATATGATTCTGTGATTCTATAATTCTGTGATCCTATGACTCCATGATTCTATGGTTCTGTGATTCTATAATTTTGTGATTCTATGATTCTGTGGTTCTATGACTCTATGATTATGTGATTCTATGGTTCTGTGATTCTGTGATTATATGATTTTATGACTCCACATTTCCAGCTACATGCCTACACCCTGAAAAAGTTGCCCTTGCCACCCTGTGCCAGCCTGCAGACAATGGCACTTGGCCAGCTTAGTGCCACTTTCCGGGGACTTTCCAGAGGCTCTCACAACCTGCTGCAAAAATGTATTGTGAAGCTTGTTTTTCCTCCAAATTTCAGCCAGGACACCCAAGGTCCCAGAGCTGCAAGGCAGGGTTGCAGTGAGGCTCACAGGCATTGGTGCTCAGCATTGTTGAGCCTAGGGGACAATGCAAGCTGCAGCTGTAACAATTCTGACAAACCCCGTGGGCCCCACCCGGTGTGTGGGGGCTGAGTCAGACTGGATTTTACCCAAAATGATTCACCTGGTGTAATCCCACTCTCTTCCACGGGCTGAGCCAAGCCTTTGGCAGGATCTGTGTGTTTTAAATGCAGCTCTCAAAAAGATAAATGTGTGGTCTGTGGGCTCCTCTCAGATTTCCTCCCAGGTGGTCATCCTTGAATGGGGAGAGATTTCCCTGCACACCCAGCCGGTCACCAGCTGCCCTTTCCTGCTGCACTGCCAGGTAGCAGAGACAGCCCTGCTGGCTGTGTGGACCCACTGCTGGCGGCCCCAGTGGGGAGGAGGGTGCCAAAGGGGCTCCTCAAGTAGACTTTGAAAGGTGTATTTACAAGAAACTGTTTCCAGCCTGGCTTCAGCAAGGGCCCAGCATCAGGTGACAGCAGGAGACAAGGTGGAGGGTGGAGAGCGCCGAGCAGGTGCTGCTGGAAAACATTTCCAGCCCTTTCTGCTTGGAAAGGCTCACGCAGGCTTCACAGCGCCTGTGTGTGTGTGGATGGGAATGATATAAATGTAAAATTGGCCTTCTCAGGTTCTGAAGAGCGCAGTTTGCAGCTGGAGATGGATCACCAATCTTCCAGGGAATTGTGCTCTACAAGGTTAAGCATGTTTGCAGAAGAAATATGGATAATGCTCTTATCATGTATGACCTTTACTATATGTGTAACATTGTCAGTGACAAAAATGCCATTTTTTAAATGGTTTTCACACTATGGTATCCAGCCATTAATCATGATGTATGTGAGCGACTCTATATTGTTTCTCTGAAATTGCAGCATTAGATTACTTTCCATCCCGGCTGCTCACATGAATTGTACCCCCTGTTACCATGAGCAAGGTTCCTATTTTCCATGCCTAATGTCATTGTGGCCCTACATTTACCCAGAGGACTGGAGAGAACTTTCCAAGGCACAAAGAGAGCAGCTCTGCTCTCCTTCCCTGGCAGACAATTTGTGCATATGTGCGTATAAATGGTGCACTTACTTTAAGATGTCTCTCTAATCCAGGAGTTGATAAATGACTCTTTCAGACACCTCTGCTGATGTTGCATTTTTAATGTAGACAAACTGTAGCTCTGGCTCCAGTCTGTGCATCCCTGCCACTGCCATCCCCACTCTTGGCGGGTTAATGTTTCATCTCGCCTGGTGTAATTTGGGAGGTTTTACTTCCAGAGTGTATTTTGATTTACAGAAGGTAAAAAGCAGTTGGCAGTTTGATGTTTACTCTTTTGTGGGCTTATTTTTTTCTCTCTTTTTTTAATGCAGCAAGCTTTCAGGTGCAAGTGCTTCTTCCCGCTGTATATAACTGATATTTATCCTGCCTGTCTGAGGGAAGATGCTATCCAAAAGGGATGCCAAACAAAGCCACTCACACCCTGCCTGAGCTGTGGTTTTGGGGACTGAGCTGCTCTAACTGCTCGCTGTGGTGCAGGGTGGCACATAACATCTGCCAGTGCAGGACTTGTACAGGGATCAAAGGGGAAACAGAGCCCCCAGAAAGCAGCTGAATACACAGCCAGTGTTTGCAGACCTAAAAATCCAGTTTGTGCCATTCCCCCAGTTAACATTATCCAAAGTCTGGGCTTGTTGGGAGCTCCTCTCCCTCTGCTGCTGGAGCAAGAGCGATCAAATGAGTCAAAGAGAAGGAAAGGCTTTCAGATGGAAGCAATGTGGGCATGCTGCACCCATGCAGAGCTGTGGGTATCCATGGGCATTCCCAGTGTTTCACTTCTTCAGAGGGAACTCAGTGAGGTCTAATCTTGCTCACTCTCATCAGCACCAAACCAGGGTGAGGCCACTGAGATCACCGAGCTGCACGGCCCCAGTGGGGAGCAGAGAATACCAGTCTTGGGATGAAAATATTTTGGAGTAACACAAAAGTTTGTGTTGTTGTAGCCCATTGCTGGTTTTGAGGAAGACCTCACCAAGCCTCTGACAGCCTGAGTGACCTTGGGAGAGCAACAACCTTTGTCACTGGGCTCCTGCTTCGGAAACTTTCCACCTCCTACTCCATCCATGTGTAACATACACTGCAGTGGGGACTGGTTTCCTTTACAGCACTTCCACGAGGCTCTGTAATCTCTTTATTCTGCTTTCTTACGTGATCTTCAGTACTGCAGAGGCAGCAGGTCCCCAGGCACTGAACCTTCCCAAATGTGCAGCCTGTCCCCTCTGTCTGATCCCTCCTTTGTCCCCACAGACCCTTACAGGCTTTGCTGCTGTCCCCAGAAATCTCTGTCACTTCTTGATGAGTTTCTGGTGACAAAGTGGGTGTCTGTGGCTGTAGGAGCCCTCCCTGAGCAGAGTTTATGGGCTGTGAGCTCTCACCTCTCTCAGGACAGCACAGGGCTGAGTGTTGCATCCCCAGGACAAACAGCAGACAGGGCAAGGTGACAACCAGACTTGGTCTGCAACACCCTGTGACTTCCCCAAGTGCTGCCCACCCTGTCCCTGAGCCCTCGGCTCCAGCCTCCCCTGCGACTGCCCAGGAGCATCCTGAGAGGAGCCAATTGTGTGGGGGGGAGCAAGTGCCAAACAAATTGCACGTGAGCACAGGAGCAGGCACCTTGTCTCTTTGTCTCCATTTCACTGTGCCTTTGTTCCAAACTCCTGCTTTTCTGACGAGTGTGCACTGAACTTTGAGGCTGATTATGCTGCAAGAGCTTCCTGTTTGTTGGTGTTGTCTGAAGGATAACGTGGCTGTGTTTGCCTCAAACCCATCCTAAACTAATCCTGATTTCCTCAATTTCCTCTGCCCTGCTCTTTCTCTTCCCTCATTGTCTAACCTTAATGATAAAGCCTGGAGGATGGTTTGGGATCATGGCAGGCATACCTACCCTGGCTGCAGGGGGTATAAAGGCATTTTGGGGGGCCGGGCCTCCCCCCTGCCTCCCTCTGTGGAAGGGTTGGTGTCGCAGGCATTACCTCACGTTCCACGCCATGCAGTGAGTCAAACTCTGCTAAGTAACTAAATAAAGATGTAATTTTAATGATGATTAAATTGAAGCACCTCATTAATTTCATGTGAGAGGTGGGGAAGTACACGGCAGCTCTTTCCCTAAATTCATTGTTTGTCTGGCCGCAAGACGTCCCCTCTAAACGTCTGGTTGAGTCTAATTTAAGTATGTAAATTTAATGGTTCAGTAAGTAAAATTGCCTTTATTGTTTGGAATGGTTTGCACAGTAATTTACGAGCTAGCAAGGCTCATTTGATAGGAGTGTATGATGGAGTAGGTGACTACAGTGAAGGACATGTTTATCTTAAGGATACAGGAGAAGAACACAGATATGGAGCATCTGTAATCGGGGACCTTGGGATAACTGCACTGCTGGAGACTGGCCCTGGGACAAAGCAGCCCTGAGGGCTCATCCTGGGGCACGCTGAGGCACGGAATGGGATGGCATCCCTGCCCCTCCGAGCCTGCACCCACCGGAGATCACACCAGGGCACCAGCTGGGCTGGGCCAGCTGCCTGTGCAGGAGGATTGTCAGCCCCACACCCCACGAGGATATTTTTATCCTCAAAACGAAGGACAAGAGGCCTCACAGGCCACAGGAGCAACAAGGAAATGTTTTCAGCTGCATTCAGGTCTTTTTCCCCCACCAGTGCTGCTTGGAAAACCTTTCTTTCTGAGCAGCTGCGTGCTAGGCTCGGGCAGTCCCTGTTAGGAAGGTTTTTCCCAGCAACACGAGGAGCTCAGGTCTCACCTGGGGATGGATCTGTGGTGAAGTTGGACTGGGATATGGGTGGTCCCAGGGAGCTCTCTAAGCCATCTTGCCAATGCTGTGTGTCACTGTCCCTCCTCCAGACTCCTTCATGCTGTAACCAGCTTGTGATTATCGTGGGTTTTATTTAAAACTGCTTGTGGTGAGGAGCCTGAAGTGCTTTCCCACTTTAATTAAGCCTTGCTACACACTCACAGAGCTTCTCACTCTTACCTTGTAGGCTGATACGTGAGGTAGAGCTCTGGCCAGGGTCACCCTGGGCAGTACCAGGGTTGGGAAGAGGACTCCAGCCCCCCGACAGCATCCTTGCTATCAGACACTGCTTCCCAAAACTGTCATTCCAACAGACAAATTAGAGTAGCCTGGCTTCTAGAAAATCTATGTAAGGCCTGTTGCAGTCATAGAAAAATGAAAATAAAGTCAAATGGAAGTGTAACAATAACTGTGCTTTATAAGGAAATGTGGTGACACAGGTATGGGTAGGAAAGCCTAATCCCTGGAATGGACAGGGAGTGAGTGCTCAGTGGAGGAGGGCACATTGTCATCATTACAGAAATAACCCAGAAACACTCTTCACAGATTCTGTGTTTTCATTTTGCCCAGCTGTCACAGCCTCCCTCGTTCAGGGTGGACAGATGTGTGCACCCAGAGGCTGCTGAGGGTTCTTCCTCCCACAGTCTGGGTGCAGAGCAGGAGCAGGCACTGGGGCAGAGCTTGCAGGCACCAGAGCCCCAGGGCAGAGCTGGAGATTTGCCTTGCACCCCACTGTGTCCCACTCCCAGCTGCTGCAGCTGGTGGAACTCCCTGCTTTTCCCTGGTTTTCCAGCCACAGAGGGGTCTCTTCCCCATCCCAGGTACCCAGGGACACAGCAGCTCTGGCAGTGGCCACGGTTTCAGGAGCTGTTCAACTCAGCGGTAAGAAATGCAAGACATCCAAGGAGGATTCGTGGTCCTCCTTTTGTCCTAAGGGTGAGAATTCAGAGGGCAAACACCACCAGGACGTGCTTTGGCCCTTGTGGGTGGCTCAGGGCACCAAAAAGTCACTGCCATGAAAGCTGTCCGGGCTGGAGACGCCCTTGCTGCCCTGCCTGTACCCAATCTTTGTTTGGCTCAGCTCGTGGAGCTGCCAGGACCTGTTTAACCCCTTGGCTGCTGTGTGGTGAGGAGAGCCCATTAGCAAAGCAAGCAGCAGTTCCACCCCTCGGTGCTGGCAGCACAGCATTCATTCTGCTAAGTAGACAGCGTGTAGTGAAGAGTGTGATGAGAAAGGAGGGAGAGCTGGGCACTGTGGAGAAGGGGATAATTTAAAAAATGAAGGGAAATCTACCCAATTGTACAGCCTGTTTTTGGGGGGTGCATTCCTCAGGCTGTGTTCTATGCCTCAGGTTCTTCTCTGCTGATGGGATGAGTGAGGGAAGGGGCAGCTCCAGCCACACATGGAAAATTCCTTTTCTTCCTCTCCCTCTTCCCACGTTCGTCTGGTGAGCAAGACCCACTGACTGTGGTGTGTAAAAGGAAATAATGGATCTTTTTTTGTGGGCTTCTTCCACTCAAGTCACCTACTACTTAGCTCTCAGAGACTTTAAAAACTGAATTTTGGTGGTTGATGCTTCCCATCTTCCTTCACCTAACGTCCATCCAACAAAACCCCTGATGCCAGCCAGCTTGAGCTGTGCTGCTGCAAGGATTTTCCCCTGCTGAAACAAATATCAGGTTAATCACAGCACTGGTTTATTGTTGTGGTTTCCCTTCACTTTATTTGCTCAAGCATGAGAAAAGCCATGCCTGGGTTTTGAATCTCTTGTTCTTCTTGTTCTTCTTGTTCTTCACAGTTTTGTCTTGGGTTGCCTTCTAAGAGCTTGCAGAGCCCAGCTGGGAGATGCTTTGGGCAGGGTCCATTCTTGCTCCTGCCAGAAATGGACCTTAACACAGCAGAAATAATGGGAAAAGGACAATATTGGTGTAGGGAATGCAACATGTCCTCTTAGCAGCATTGGAATCATAGAATGTTTTAGGATGGAAGGGATTTTTAAGCCCATCCACTTCCAACCCCCACCTGTCATGGGCAGGGACACCTTTCAGCAGACCAGGTTTCTCCAAGCCCTGTTCAACCTGGCCTTAAACACTTCTAGGGACAAAAATGTGCCGTTAACATCAAAATCAGCCAAATTTATTCCTAAAAGACTTTTAAAAACTGTTCCTGCACTCAGTGAAAAGCAAAGAGAGGCCAGACCTCCTGCTGGAACCCCAGCTGGGGCCACCAACTCATCCCAAGGATTGTGGTGGGATTTGATCAGGACATTCCTGATCAAATTGAGTTGGGTTTTTTTTTTTGCATCAGCATTGCATTTTGGCTGAGAGAAAAGGCTCCCCACTAGGCACCCACGCAGATTTCTGGCCTTTTGTTGCCAGCACTGGCTGCAGTGATAGAATCTGTTTGTCCCTGCCTGTCCCTCCTGTCCCTGCCTGTCCCTCCTGTCCCTGAATATCCCTCCTGTCCCTGCCTGTCCCTCCTGTTCCTGAATATC
>VYXF01008535.1:554745-566591 GCA_013397295.1 Polioptila caerulea
CCCTCCCCGCCGCAGCCCCGCTCCCCCCGCCGCCGCACGCCTCCTATGCTCGCAGCATCTCTCCCCTCCGCATCCGCTATAATTGACATTTTCCATCTGACAGGTTCTGTTTTCCCTTCCCGCAGTTGCTAAGGAAACCGGGGAGAGGGCCCGGGAGCCATTAGCTGCCGTCATCGCCTGCCCGTCCGCAGAAATGTCACTTCTGCTAACGAACACCGGAGGGAAAAAAATAAAAAATAACACGGGCCAAGCCCAGCAACATGAGGTTCAGTACCAAGTGTTGGGNAAAAAAAAAAAAATAAAAAAAAAAAAAAAAAAAGTTAAACCCCCGAACAAAACGCAGCACCGAGCTGCTAAAGAAAGGGATGGTGGAACAGCCCTGCCTCGCCTCCCCATGCAAAAGTGGTGTGTCCCCACCCCGTGGGGATCCTAGCTGGGCTCAGCATCCTTTGCCTGCTCCACCTTTGCCCTTGCAAAACATCGGGATGAGGGGTCCTCCCGCTGCCCACGGGCTATCCCCAGCCACGGGGAAGGGCAGAGAGGTGCCCCTGGAGGTTTCTCGCCCCCCAAATGGAGGCAGCAAAGGCCCAGGTGCCCTCCTGCACTGTGTCTCTCACCCAGGGCAGGGACTGAAGGGCAGGAGCAGCCTCCTCAGCTGCTCGTTCCTCCCTCCCTCCCACTGAGAGGTGGGCTGTGATTTTAACTTCACTTGAAGAGGTTTTTATTAAAAACCAGACAGTTGCCCTTCATCCCTTCCCGATTGGATGATGAGGACGGGGGCTGTGGCAGCCCTTGTAATTCCCTGTGAAATTGAGTTAACAAAAAGCAAACACCCATTGACCAAACCACTGTTTTGATGATGTTCTGCATCACACCATCACTTATTCCTGAGTCTTGAGGGGGTTGGAGTTTACTGCTGACTTCATAAAGCCCTGGGATGTTTCTTCTTCTTCTTTTTGGAAACTTTTATTCCCCATTGTGTTCTATTCATTCCCTTCCCCTCTAATTCAGAGAAATGCCAATATTCCAGTAACGAAAAAATCAGATACAACATGGTCCAGTAGCTTGTTGGAAACCCCACATGAAATTCATGGTGCAGGTGGCAAGAAAGCTGAAATTTCCATTTTGAAACATCTTCTATGATGCCATAATTCTTTTCTCAGTCATTAAGATACAAACCAAAGGAGACCCAGCTCCTTGGAGACCCTTCCAGGTCCACAACCCCCTCTGGATTGCCCTCCACAAGCTGCTCCAAATGAAGATAGAAACATTCTCCATTCTACCAAGCCTCTGGGACCAATGAGATTATTGTAGATTCCATGAAAATGTGTTTCTTTTGCTGTGGAAGTGCTCCCATCCAGCAAAGCCTTCAAGGACTTCTGCTTTTTTATATGACATAACTCATTGCACAATCACTAAATAATGATTTCAAATATTAGTTAAAATCGGGTCTGGTCTGGGTTAGACTGTGCTTTGTCATGACTGGGGACCAAGAACAGTATCTTTGCCAAATTTTAAGTATCAAGAAAATCTTGAATTAATTGGAAGTTCATATGACCTCTGTAAAGTTTGAATTTCTGGTCTCTGGGGAGATACTCTTTGTCAGGTCGTGTCTTGTCCATCTCTGCTCGAGGTACTTTGTGGAGGGCACAGAAATGCAGCCTCACAGACCAGCCCCTCTTTATTTCTGAGAACCTGTCAGAAAAGTCAGGTGAAGGATTTCCTGAATTCCCTTTCGCAAATGTGTGGCAATAGAAAACTACAAACCAGAGCGTTTTGTTGGGTTCTTTGTCCATTCCAGCAGTGAGCTGAGGATTCCTTTGGGAGCCTTTGGCTGAAGGCAGCACCTCAGAGCCAACCCGGGGTTTGTGGTGAGTGCTGAGAAGTGGCAGAGATGGTGCCACCAGCATCGAGTCATTTCTTGTCACCGTCACCCAATCCGTGTTTCCAGCCTCTCCCGTGTGTCTGGGTGCTACCTGTTGCAGATGCACAAGAAATAAAAGCCTCTCTGAGCTTCTTTAGGATGAGCACAGCATCCCAGCGAGGCTCTGTGGCTCTGGAGGGAGCAGGAAGGTTCCTTGAGAGGTTTTCTCCATGTTTTCACCACCATGAGACAACTCCTTGTCAGTTGAACCCCGTGCTGGTCTTGGGACTGTGGAGCCACTTGGACACTGTCCATGGTTACTTCTGGGTTGTGTTTTCCCTGACTTTAAAACAAAAAGTGGCCGCATAAAATGGAATCAAACACATCCCTGAGTGAGTTAGGCAGGTCCTGGCAGCTGCAGAGCTGCTGGGACAATGTGCAGAAGGAAGAGGAGGGATGGAGAGTGCCAAGCTCCACCACCTGCCTGGAGAAGAGGGAGCCCAGGCACTGATTGCTCAGTGTTTTGGTGCTTTGCTTCTGATTTTATTTACTTTTCCGTCGAGGGGAGTGAGCGAGCCGCAAGGAGAGAGCTGGTGTGAGAGCTTTATTTCTGCCCCCTGCCTGCTTTCTGGTCTCCTTCCTCACCTCTGCGGGTAAACGCCGGCTCTTTAGTGGCAATGACTGCATCTATTATGCAAGGCTGAGGAAGTGGTGAAATAACAGCATGAGAAATGTGCTCGAATGAGTATTCAAATGCGAACATAACGAGTGCAGTCAGTGTAGCACCGAGTCCTGAGGGACGTGGGAGCTTTGGTTCGACTTTTATTTCTTTAAAAAGAAAGCCTTAACCCTCCCACCCCCTGGGTATTATTTTCAAATTAATTACTCTCATTACATTAATTGTGTGAGTGCCTGTTCCATTTTTCCCCCTTTTCAGTGGGTTAGGCTAGAACAGGGCTGCTAAAAATATAAAACCTAGGAATTACATGGCAACAATTAATCCAGAAAAAGGAATGCTATTGCTGCACACACTGTCCTTGTTTAACAGATAATAAATAACAATTAATAAATGATCCTGTGTTGGAGCACTCCCTCCCCCCAGATGTAATGCTGATAAATTTCTCCCTTGCTTGGGGGTTAGAGAACGCCGGCTGTTTAAAGGCAAACTACAAATCTAAAATGAAAATTGAGTTCTGCCTTGTCATATGGCTCAAATGCCCTCCCGTCTCGGCTGGGCTGGGCATTCATCGCCATCGTGATGTATGTTTTAATTTACCTAGTATATGTTATTAGATTATAAGCCCCTCAGGGCAGGGATCTCATGTTTTATACCTCTAAAGCACTGCACACACCTATTGAACTATATAAATACCTTTTACAAAATGAATTTGTCCTCCTGCTGTGAAATCCTGCCATGCCTCCTGGTTTGCATAAATATCCCAGGACACAGCAGTCTGTGGTGATTTTGACATTGGGGGCAGGTAGGGGTGGTCCTGTGGAAATTCTGGTGGTGCTGGTACCCCAAACAGGTTTGCTGTGACAAACCTGGCTATGCCAGAGAGGGGAGAAAGGTCTGACAGATTTTAAATTGATGTGGCAGGATTTTCTAATCTGTTTTAAAGGGGGGATGCTGGAAGCCTGATAAGCTGGGAATTCAGTGAGTATTTCATGTCCTAGCCCTGTTTCCACTTTAGTGCTGTGTTTTGTGGGGCTTCCCAGGAGAGGCTGAGTTCTCCTTCCATGGGTGCTTTCCTCCAGTTTTACCCTCACTCTGAAATGTCACCAGCAATGGGTGAAACAAGACTCTGGATTTTCACTTCTCCTATATTTTTCTTTGTTAAAAAAAAAAAAATCCTGCTTCTTAAATTTGTTTTACTGCTAAAACATCCCTCTTCTGCCCTCGGTGCTGTAGAGCAGAGCCTTTTCCTTGAGCAGCTTTGTGCCAGAGCTCGGTGGAATGCAGTGGGAGATGAGCTCAGTTATTGCTCATCTTCAGGTATTTCTGATCAATTCTGGGTGCAGCAAATGAATAAATAGGCCTATAATCCATAGAGATTGTTGCATGGTCTGGACCCACCTACCCTGACTCAGTCCTTACCCCCAAGGATGCCATCCTTTAGCTCCTCTGCCAAGCTCACAGCTTCTGCTCGAGCTACAAAACACTTCAGTGGAAAATGTCCAGGCTGTAAACACTTGAGAATCCACTGTATCTCACAAGTGGATTTTCCTGGAATTGTAGAATATCCTGAGTTGGAAGGGACCCACACAGATCATCGAGTCCTACCCCTGGCCCAGTACAACCTCAAATTTAATGGGACTCTAGGGTCTTTACATAATTATGCATCTCTGTTGTGGTCTAAACTATTGGAGGTTCTTTTTTTTAACCAATTTAAATTGAATTAATAAGAGGAACAGGCAGATGGATTCATGTCTCTAAACTTCATCCTCTGGCCACTGCCAGATGAAGGCATTGTGTCCCTAATATAGAAGTGCTAACTCAAAAAAGGGCATTAGTTTGTTCTCATTAAGTCAAAACATCATTAAAGCAGAGGAGTCTGGAGTTAATCCCTGACTTGTGAGGAGGTGTTTGCTATTTACATTGGTTTAAATGTCATAAAACTTACCAGGTGCTCATATCTCCCTGCTCCCAGCTTCATAAGGAATGACTGATTATCCAAACTACTCACAGGATACACAGGCTTTCCTACTGTGTGAGAAGGGCAGAACAAAAGGTGAGCCAAGAGCTAAATGGGATTAGGTGGTAAAATATTATTGCTTTCTGCGCGTCTGTGGCTGTGACTCATGTGGGTTTGATATCCTGGGAGGGATGAGCTCCCCAGGGCAGAACTGCAGCCTGCTTTCCATGGGTGCATCTCAGAGGAAAATCTCAACTGCACGGGGGCAGGACATCCCAGCCCCCAGCAGAGCTCCCCCAGGTGCATCCTCACATCTTGGGGATCCTCTGTGTTAGAGGGGAGATCCCCAGGCAGCAAGATCCCACAGTGAATCAGATAATTCAATAATCCTTGGGACATTCGGGGGGGATTTTCACAGTGGTGTTGTCCTCTCAAAACTCCAGCTTCCCTTACCATCCTGGCTGCTGTCTGGAAGGGAGCAGGGGAGGAAACAGCACCATGTTCTTTGCATCAGCCCAGACATGACAATGGCACAGGAACTCTGTTCCCCACTCTCTGACCACTTCTGCACTGGGAAGACACGGACTGGCATGCCTCGAGGCCTGTGTGTAAGGGCAGGAGAGTGAACCAGAGTGTTCTGCTCCCCCAGGGCTTTGGGAGGGTTTATGTGCCCAGCCCGTGGTGTCACTGTGCTCACTGCTCAGCTGGAGTGGGATCAGCATCCCTGCTGTTGATACTGAAGGAAAAGTGTTCCCTTTGCTGATGGTGAAGGACAGAGCTGAGCAGAGCTCTGCAGGACAACCCTCAGCTGCTGCTTTTGTTTTGGTCCCTCAAAAACCTCCCTGCTAGAGCTGGCCCTGATGGCTCCAGTCACATGTCCAAAGGATGCCACTGGAGCTGCTCCTGGTGGAGCTGCTGGGTGAGGGACAGCAGGCTGGGACCCAGCCACGTCACTGCTCAGCCCTTCACACTGCACAATCCAGGCAGAAAATGATTCATGAATTCTCCCTTGGCTCAAACTCGCCGCCCAATCTGTGTGTGCCTTGGAAAACTGGACAGACCTGGCCTGAAACCAGGGAGCCTGGTGACAAACCGGGAAGATGGAGAAACTCAAAACCAAATACGACCAAGGAAAACAAAGGAATGTTTCCCAACTTCAGATTGTTAGAAAGGCTCACTTGGGACTCTGTTTGGCTGGGAGTGATGGTGAAGCATTTCCTCCCCAGCTTCAGGCCATGGACAGATGTCCTCTCCTGGGTCCAGCCAGCCCCAGTGGGGGTGTAGAGTTACAGCTGTTGGGGGTCCCCATGTATGTGGCTCTGGTGGTGGGAAAGGTTTTCAGAGGGCACATTTCTGGCCCAGTGATGCCCCAAAAGCTGCCCATGGGGCTTCCACCCTCCCCAGCTTGCTTTTGTCTCAGGCAGGTTGTGGCAGGGCCAACACCACTGACACGTGTGTGACCCTTTCCAAGTGGTTTGCACTCCAGCTGCATGGAGAGAGATTTTCCTCCTGTCTTCTGTGATTCCATTTGGATTCCTTTACAAGCATCTCTGTTGCTTCCCCTGGAGAGGAAACATCAGGTGGTTTTAATGCCTCAAATCTACTGGGGCAAGAGCCAGGCCTGGGGTACAGATCCCTTTGGTGGTGGGGTCATACCCTGGGTCCCTGCCCACCACAGGGCTTTGCACAGCACCAGTGCCTGGGCATCTCTGAGGGTCTGCTGTGACCTGCACAGTGCCCAGGGGGAGGCAGGTGACACTCCCAGGGTCACTGAGCTGCAGCCAGAGGTGGCTGTGCTTCTGTGCTTTCGGATCATCCTGCCTGCAGAGGAGGGTCCAGTGCTGCAGGGAAGGGCCAGGCAATCCCGAGTGCCCAGAGCCACCTTTGTTCTCCACAGACTGCACATGAGACTGGCTTTGCTCTATCCCCTCAAGGGGCTCCTCAAGCTGCCTCCCACCTGCTCTGCAGGAGCACTGGAGCTCAGATTTTCAGATTTTATAGAGTGGTAAAGCGCTGAAATTCAGGAATGTCACAGACTGAGGAAGACATGGCAAGGGAAGGCCACATTCCCATCCTCCAAGTGCCATCCAGCCCCTCTGACTCCGACAAGTGACACATGGCAGAGGTTCCTCCTGCCTGCAGGGCTGGCACGTGGGGATGGAGACCCCTCGGTCCCTACAGAGCACAGATCTGGGGTCAGGCTGGCAGCCGGGATCTGCTGGATCCCTGCCTGCACGGACACACAGCAGAGCTGTTCAGGGGTCTGTGAGCTGGCTGTGCTGCTTCGGACAGTGCCCGACCCCTCTTCTGGGGAGGCACGAGCAGGGTTTGTGTCTGGGGTGTGTCTGTGCCTGGCTCTCACTTCCCTGCACTGTTTTGGCACCAGGCTGGTCCTGAGGGCCTGGCTCTCTGTTCCCTGTGTTCCTCTGGCACCATCTTGGTCCTGAGGGCCTGACTCTCTGTTCCCTGTGTTCCCCGGGCACCAGGCTGGTCCTGAGGGCCTGGCTCTCTGTTCCCTCCATTTCTTTGGCACCAGGCTGGTCCTGAGGGCCTGGCTCTCTGTTCCCTCCATTTCTTTGGCACCAGGCTGGTCCTGAGGGCCTGGCTCTCTGTTCCCTCCATTTCTTTGGCACCAGGCTGGTCCTGAGGGCCTGGCTCTCTGTTCCCTGTGTTCCTCTGGCACCATCCTGGTCCTGAGGGCCTTGGTCTCTGTTCCCTCCATTTCTTTGACACCAAGCTGGTCCTGAGGGAGCCGTCTGCCAGCCCACAGGGAGCTGGGATGGAGACAGCAGGACCTGTGAGCTGCTTTGCAGAGGAGAGGCTGGGGACAGGCGAGCACCTAAACTTCCATGAGCTCTCACATCCTTTGTGCTTCCCTACAGCAGAGAAGGTGTTTTTTTGGGGGGAAGGCTTCCCACAGGCAGGAAGGTGATTTTTTCAGGCAAGCTGCTGTTTACCTCGGTGCTGAGTGCGGGGTTGTACCGTCCCTGTCCACCGTGGCATTGTTCCCACAGCCGGCTGCGCTCACGAACCTGCTGCAGGCTGTGCTAAAAATAGGCTGTGAACATCATCCCTCTAGCACCAGCACCCAGTCAGTGGCACAGCACACGGGGATGCTGCCTCTGCCCTCAGCTCCCAGGCTGCCCAGAGCTACGGACACACGGGAGAGAGGGATGGTCCTTCCAGGGGGAAAGAGCTTCTCCCAGGAGCTGGGGCAGAGTTGGGTTTTCCACGTGGCTCTGGCTCACACCAAGCTCTCCACCGCCCCAAAGCTCTGTCCCTGCTGTTTGTGTTGGAAAAGTAACAGGGAAAGGCAGCAAGTGAAGGTGCAGAGTGAGATCATTTCCAGAGGTCTTCTCTGCGGTGTCAGTGTGCAGATTTGGTTATGAACAAGCAGGGTGAGGTTTGCTGTCTCATCTGCAGGACAGCCTGTTCTTCCAACATGCTGCCACAACCTGGACTGTCCCAGACCCCAGGAGCATAAGCAGGAGGCCAGGTTTTGGAAAAACCAGCCAGGAGGGGTTTAAATTTGACAGTACTCTTCTCATGTGTGCTGTCAAGCATTACCGAATTGCAGATCATTTGCAGCAGCAAAGGGCAAAATCCATTTTTTTCTTCCAAGAGGAGTTGATTCAAAACTGTTATTCCTCTCCCATAATTGTTCTGTCGATAGCACTTCACAGAATATTTACAAGATCCAGTAAATGCCATAAAGCACCTATAATCTTAAACAAATACAATATACAAGTCATTGCTCCAGATGCAAGAACCTTTGCTAGAAATGTAAATCAAACCTTTGCTGAGCCTCAGAATATGGGAGATAATATTTAGGCTTTATTAGGTTTCATTTCTATACCTTCTGCACTTTCCAGGGTTGGGTTAGGAGTAGATGTGCCAAAATCCTAAGGGGGAACCTGTAATTACAAGATTCACAGCCTGTTTATTCAGGCTGATGAAACTTGACTGGGTCTGACAGCTCCTGCCTTCGCTTCCAAACTTACAACTGTATCTCCCATGCTTGGAGAGCAGGGAGTTTGATCTGCTGCTCGTGGCAGGGTGATGCTGTACTGCTCTACTCTGCAAGGTTGTCCCTGTGCACATTTTTTCCTGTTGGTGAGGGTAGGAAAGGACCACCTTTCTTTGCTCCACTTGCTCTCCTTTGTTTGTGTTGTCTGGAAAGCTGTTCACAGGAACTAGAAGTGGGAGAGCCCCGTTTGTTTATTAGTCCATGCCCAAAAATTGTAGAAAGGAACTTTAGAACCGGGTTTTAAAAGCCAAGGTGAAATAAGCAGAAAACTGTTGATATTAAAATCCTAACTCTCAGCAAACGAGTATTTAAGCAAGAGAAAAATGTTGATTTTAAACAGAATTTTGTTTAAAAAGACTGGACTGTGAGGGTATCCTGATAGTGGATGCAGAGCTCTGATCTCTCCCTGATCGTGTGTGTCAATCCCAAAACCCCCAGTGGAAGTTTGGGAATCAGCACCCCAGGAACACTCAGCAAAACCAGCCAGAGCCAAGAGAGGTCAAAGGATCCCAGAACACTCGATGGGCATTCCCAGGAAAGTGTCTTTCCATGGGCCTCTTGGGTTTGTTTCAGGTGTTTTTAAGCCTTGAATCTATGCCAAGGTTTTATTGTGCCAGGAGACAAAGCGGGAAGGACAAACCCAAAGGAACTCCCGCTGACCCCCTCCAGGCAGGAATTACAGTCCATTATAAAAGAGACTAAGAAAGCTGCTCTTTTCTGCTAACCCCATCCTCTATGGCCCACACCACCACAGCTGCCAGGGCTCTTTGCCGAGATTTTGACTAGATTTGGTATTTGAAGGCTTCCAGATGTCAGGACACAGCTGAGAGCTGGAGCTCCATCCCTGCAGCCTCCAGCACCAGGACCATGCTCCTGGCCCAGCTGTGAGCCAGCCACAATATTCCAGCCCAAACAGATCTGTTTGGGGAGAAAGGGACAGAATCCATCGTGGGCTGATGCTGCCAAACTTGGATATTTTGCAATTCCCATGGGGGCAGAGCAGAGACATTTATACTCATGGTTAGTTCCTTGAGTGGCAACGCAGCTCCTCCGCCCTTCTTCCCAGGAAATCTGTTCCTGCAAAGCCACATCCACACTCAGCCAAGCTCTCACCCACCCAGGTACCCCCTCTCTGGCTTTCCCCGCAGTTTTTCCTAGAGCTAGAGAAATTCTATCCAACTCCATGTTGGGTGCTTTTGAAAAATCCATGCAGGAATCCAAATCACCCAACCTCCAGCCAATCCTTACTGTTCACCAGGAAATACCTTTCACTAAACCCCTTCCCCCTGGGGAGCCTCTCCTCTCTCTAACACAGGAAATGAATATTTTTTCCCCCCATTCCCGGGCATTTTTCCTGCCATTCTCCAGTCTTGCCTGGGAGCTCCCTTCCTGCATTGCCCCCATCAGTGGCACGCAGCAAACCCCGCTCCATCCTCTGGCCCTGCTGCTGTATCGGTATCCCGGGATGGCTCCCTGCGAGCAACAGGCTCCATCCACATGCTTAATTTCCCTCCGAGTTATGTCAGAAGTAAAATAACATTATCTCATCGCATTACATCTCACCGCGCCAGGGGCTCTGTGGCTTTTCTGGAATGTCAGAGCAAGAGCCGGGGACAGGCTCAAGGCTGAGAGGGGAACAATGAGCGTTTAAAAAAAAAAAATCACCATTTCTTTTGTGTTAGCCGCATACTTTAGCAGGGTCCTTCTCACCCTTTTAAAACACTTAGTTCCTTGCGGAGCAATTAACATTCCCCAAATGACAGGAGCTGCGAGCTGGATCTATGGAAATGGATGCTGGTGGAGAGACGTATTGTACTAAAACGTTGGTCTGGTGGTTGTTTTTTAAAGGGAGGATGTTTTCTATTAATTATCTTTTATATACTCAAACACTGTCTCCCATTACTCTTCCAAGTCAGAGACAGTGAGAAATGTGTCAGGGCTGGGGAACAACACACAAGCTGTAAGATTAATTGACACTTAGGAATCAGATTGTGATGAATAGATCTCAGCTTCCCGAGGAGATCCATCTTCTTTAGGGTGCATTTAGGGCTCGGGCTGCCTTTAATATATGCAATGAAGCATCTTTACCTTGCCTATGATACTGCTGCTAACCCCATGGCATGACATCCTCGCTGTGTATGGCTGGCTGGTGATAGGATATTTTACAGTCCACCGGGTAGCAATATCTTGCTTTTTTAGGCACTTTTTAAAGCACTAAAGCACAGTGTACATGAATCCAGTGGCCAACAGCCTAAGGGCTTCTGAACCTCCGCAGGGGCCAAAGTTTTTCTCTTTTCTTTCCCACTCTTCAACACGGATATATTTCATTTCAAGTGTAAGAGACGTTGTCACCCTCAGGCAAAGTGCCCCCTCCCCAAAGTACTTTTTAATCAGGCTGTTTCCTGATGGCCTGCTCTCAGTTCCACCCTCAAAGCCCTGCAGATGCTGCGGTGGAAGCGATTACAGTTTCATTAGTCGAACAAGCCAGGCAGGAGGGGCTGGAGTCAGCATCGGGAAGGACACGGGGTATGGCTGTCAAGGAGAACACAGTCAAATATGTGCCCTCGACTGCATATCCACATGGATTCAGGGCAGTGCCGAGAGAAGAGCCCGCAGGAATAAAGCCCGGGGGAGAGGCTGGCATGGGGCACGCCTTGGTGACCTGCCCTGGCATCCTCAGCTCACGTCCAAGGCCCTTGGACACATCTTCTGTGTCTTTGGAGCTGTCCCCAGCCCTCCTTGGCTGGGAAGTCGGGGAAAGAAAGGAAGAGGGAAACCACACTGGTGCCATCTGCCTCTCTCCACAGGGACACAGCACTTCTCCCATCCTCTCCCAGCTCTGCCCCAATTACTTATTCCGCTGTGTACTTTCCTGTAACTACCCCTTCGAAAAACAAATAAGCGGTGGAAAACAAACACATTTAGCCAGCCGTTTACATGGCACTTGACAAACACAGATTACAGCCTGTTCCTGCCCCCACAGACTTTACAGTCTGAGGAAGGCAACACGAACATTAAACAGCGGAGCCTAGGAGGGAGAACTGAGGCAGCTGATGATGATGGAGAGAGGATGGAAAGGGAGAGGAGAGGCTTCTCCTGGCGTTTGGGAAATGCCAGGATGGAGCCCATGCCAATCTAATCGACGCAGGGTCAGCACCAGCACCTCATCCCAGCTGTGCTTCAGCAGCTTTAGAGCACTTTGGGCTTCAGGCGTTTTTGGGATATTTTCAAGTGTGTGAAATGCACACTTTCTGTAGCATCGCCCTCCGAGGGACACGCCAGCATCCTGTCCTGCTCTGGGGAGGGAACGGCAGAAACC
>VYXF01008536.1:319-26409 GCA_013397295.1 Polioptila caerulea
ACTAAAAATTAGTTAGGTGACTGTAACAAATTAATCTCCCCCTCGGCCCCCAGATGAGAAAAGCGTCAGAGTCAGAGACACCCAAATATCTAGAAGGTGAGACACATATAAAAACCCCTAATAAACCTTTAATTCGAGTCTGGTTTGTTTTTTTGTTTGTTTTTACAGGATAGGGTGACAAGTTACAACAAACATCTGATTTTTCTCAAATGTTCAGATATTATACATATTCCCCTGTCTTGCAGGAAGGGATATTGGTCAACTTAACAGTTTAAGGTAAAATAAGCTGCATAATAGTACATATTACAATTAAAATGTACAGTGTTTACAAGAAATATATCTTAGAAGCAAGATAGATGCATTTGCATCGAGGCGACCTTTTAAAATGCCACAGCTATTTTTACATTCACTCTTGCAACAGGTCACAAGATGGGGTCACTAAGGTCAGGTTAACAAATCACTATGATGCACATCAAATACAACAAAATTAGTTTATATACATATATATAATACATATACATGTATATTATACATATACATATATGTATATAATAAAACTCATCAAAAATCTACCAGACCTGGCACAATCCACTTACCCATCAAAAATATGTACTTGTCCTTGGTAAGTAGAATGCTGCATGGCTGATTATATATTATATATACTCATTCATTAGCATCTGAGACATAAAACCGAGGATTTAAAATTTTTCAGTTAACAAACTCTCCAATAATAAACATGGTGCCCACAAAAGCACAAAGGTAAGGCACAATAGGATTTCCTGTTGCAGAATAGTGTGCATCATGTTTACTTAACCGTAAGAAAAACGTGCATTATTTGTGCAAGTTCATGCTGCAAATCCATCATATCTACAAAGTAAAGTGAGTTTCAGTAAAATTTGTGGGACTGGTGTGCTTCCAATCTCACCTCCTACAGGATGTTCAGCTGGATAACTAGGTAAAATTGTTGTAGGAGTGGGGATTAGTAAAGCCAATAATATTAGATTTGCAACTAAGCTTCTCAGCAACAATTTTGTACTTCTAGGTAAACATTAGTAAATTTACAAGCTTGGAATCACAAGATTTACTGTCAGCTGCACTAGTTTGCATGAGCCAAAATTGTTGCAAGGAAGTATGTACCTTTTAAAATTTTAACAGATAAATGGTTCATTAAAACATGTTACAATGTACTGGGAATGTCACTTAATCCAATGGTATTTTGTCACAGCCCTGACATTTGTAATAATAAATACAGCTTTTCACAAAATATTTTTCCAGTATCTGCCAATTGCTTCTTTATTGCTCACAAATTTGAATTCATTACAATTGGTATCAGACCTTTCACACAAAATCAGTCAGGTATTTTATATAAAACCTATAAAAGATATTTAACCTGTACCCAACACTTTTAGGTATTTGGCCTCTTGTCATGGTACAGCCAAACCCATATAAAACAATAGGTTTTGAATAAAATAGGAAGCTTATTTGCTGCTTCGATGCAGACATCCTCACAGAACACAACCCTTTTTGCCACCACCAGCATTTACATTTATATACAAAACCCAGAACATCCGCAATCAGTTCATCTTCCCTCACATTGATAGGCAACCACTTATGCCAAATTCACTTTCCCCATAACCCAGCTGCAGAAAAAGATTCTTATACAGCAACAAAAAAACTAATATTGACTGAATTTTTTTTTTAAACTTATTCACCATCAGGAACTGTAGGTTGCTTGTTACAAAATACCCACAAGATTATTTCACAGGAAACTATGGAAATACAGGAAGTCTTCTTTTCTCCATGCTTTTGTATTATCAAAAACACTTCTTGGTGCAAAAAAAAGTCACCACATCTGCAAATGTATAATGAAATTGGTATTCCTCATGCAAAACTTAAATGCATCGGTTTACTATAGCCCCGGAAAACTTCATGAAGCAACTTTTTTTCTTTTTTGTCAGCTCAGTATTACTGCCTCATTGCTAAGTCCCTTTGGAAACAAGACTTCTGGAACGTTCAAACTTTTATTTAATTCATTAAAGTATTACATACAAAAAGCACTAAAAAAGGAAGACGGCAGCCAAACAGGAACATTCCTGTTGCAAGTAACAGTCCTAGCAGTTGTAGAAAGTTTTCTCAGGAACTTCCCTGAGAATTAGTTGTGCCTGTCCGAAGACGCAGATGTGACAGTGAGTTCATGTGTTTGTTTGATGGCTTCAGTGGAGTGTTACAAGTAAGAGCCTGGGGAAAACGATGATGATACCGATCTAGTCGCAGATATTTCACTGTTACCAGCTTTCCTATGAGGCAAAGAAATAGGAAAAGAGAAACCTTCTAGTTCAGTATTATTGCATTTTGCTTCAGGATGTAAAACACAAAGACATCATTACATCAAAATTAGTTTACCAGGTTTTTTTTACAGCTCAATATTTTAGATCCAAAATATTTTACCATTTAAAAGAACTCCAACTGCACCTATTTTCTGCACTCATGGGTAATTTCTACTCATGTTTCGTTACAAACTCCCATTCCTTACCATCAAACCAAGAGCCATGTAACGCCTTGAAAGCCTTTCCAGCATACTCCGGGGAGAGACACTTGACATAAACACAGCCCTAGGTAAGAGAGAGAGGAGTATGGGTTTTTTGCAAGTCCAGCTGAAAAGGATTAACAAAGTATTAAGATGTTACTGGAAAGAGACTCACCTCACGAGAATTTTTGTCTACAGCAATATGAACAATTCCATCATTATCACTACATTTCTCCAAGATTGCTTCTTGAATTGCTAGATGCCAGTGATCACCTATTTCCCTAGGCAAACAATGGAAGATTTAATGGATGACATAATTTTTTAAACATTCACAACATTCCCATACTTCCCCACTGAGTCTGGTTTCTCTGTAACTTGTCATAATTTTCTGGCAAATGCCTCTGGGACAGATTTAGTACTTTTCCTACTGAATACACTGTAAATTGGCTCCTATAGTCCACCTTAGAAAATTCAACCCTACAAATCAAAAGGAATAACCTCTATTGGGGGGTGGGGTGTTGTCTTAAAATTGGCTTATCCAAGTGATGCTTAGACTGATAGTTAAAAAACATGTTTCTGCCTTGAAGTGTAAACGTCTAGAACACACAACAAAGTCTGCTGCTGTGATGTGAGGGTTCACAATGTTCAAAGTGAACAAGCCAGACAAGTTGTCCCCTTGATATTAGTCCTCCCTGACTTTTGGCAGTAGAAAGATGAGTATTTGCTGTGCTAACATTAATAAAAACAAATTAACTGGTATATTCCCAGATGATTCTCAAGTCAAGAAAAAAGACCTCTTTCATGGGCTGCTTCTGACAGCTACTGGTGTACCACTGAAAAGCATTCAGTTATTACTCTTAGTATAAAGTCACTTAAAGAACAGTTAAAACTAGTTTTGTTAAACATACCTTGCACCCACAGCAAACGTCAAAACAATACTTGACAATCTAATCACACACACTGGTACATTCTGTGTTTTAGGTGGTCAGTGAAAGCATTCATGGCTTTCAGGTCTGGAACAAGAACATGAGCCTCCTTCCTCTAACGACACAAGCAGATTAATAAAGTTTATCTTGCACTGAGGGCTTTGGATTTCTGTTTGTGTTTTCTTTAAGATAACTCCAAGGGTATGATGAGAACTATTTCCTTAAGCAACAGTTCTCTGAAAGACAGCTCACAGAATAATTCCATACAATATGGAATTGGATGAAGTATCCCACTATGACTGTAATCCAGCAGTCCCGTTCTGTAATTCAGCAGTCCAGAACTAGGTCAACTTCCAAAAGAAAAGGTCTACAAAAGTCAATGTATTCGAAGTCACAATGTTAGAAATAGCTGACTGGACATAGGCACTAAAGACAAGTGTCAAAACACAACAACTCCTGGCCTATAAATGTGGCGGCTTTTTAATGCACCTCGTGGGCATGGACTGGGTCAGTACTGAAAAACACTGAAGCTTACAGCAAAGACATCAGCTAAAAAGGGAGATTGTTCTGACAAAAATAACATCTCAATAATTAGTTCCATTAACAGCAGACATTTTGAACTGCTAACATTCTGCATCAGGAAAGTAGTCAATACAACATACTAATAAATATTACAGTGAAGCTTCAGGAGTGGACTTACTTCAGTACCATGCAGACTAATCAATGTAACTCACAAAGTCTTCTTTGAAGCAAGGACAATAAGGATGTTGATATTACTTCAAATTCTCTGCAAATCTCATGTTTTATTTAATCCTCCTACAGGAGGATCAATTTGCTTCAAGAACAACACCTAAAATTTCAGTCTTGCTCACCCTACTGCAACCTGAAACTTATTATAGAAGCCACAGAAGTTGGTGTCTTCAACCAGTCATTAAGTCTTAAAGCCATTGAGAAAAGGTTTCTGCTATGCTAGGGGTCACACTGCCTTCAGCTAAATTAACTAATTGCTTTTCACAAAAACTGGAACTAAAGTAATTAAGTATGGCTAGAAAAAAGACTTAATAAATACATCTAAACTTGGCAAACAGTTGTGTTCATACTCTGATGTCCTCCCCTATTTCCTGTCCTAATCAATAGGTTTTATTTTCCACTCAACTTCTTATATTTTTCAGCACCAAGCAGCACCTCACATTTACCCTGTAAGACATAGCATCTGTATTTTTCCCTTGTATAATCACATTAAGGAATTATTTACTCCAGAGAAGTTATTGGAGTTCCTGTCTCTTTACAGTGGACAAAGAGACTTCAAAAATTAGGCAGGATTATCTGACATAACCTGTGTATGAGTTCCCAACTCCTACCACAATCTAGTCCAGAGTCAAAGGGAATATAACAGAATAGTAAAGCACATGAAGATTTTAAAACTACCAAAAAAAAAAATCATCATTTTTTCTTCACTCTTGGTACATGAAACAAGGCTTGTCACTTATTCATACACGGTACATACTTGAGAATGATGGGAACTACATGAGCATTAGAAGCCAGTACACAGCACTAATTTGTTCCCACTACAAAAACCCATTTGCTTTAAAATTAGGCAGTCACAGTGCTGTAAAGTAGTAAGTGATTTAAATTAAGCCTTTTAAATGCAAACTGTGCAAGCTCTGTAGCAGTCCAAATACTCCAGAATATTTAACAATACTTTAAAAACTTACAACCTGTTGTCAGGCCACATGAGTCTCCTCCGTCAGTTGATACACTGAACATTTACAAACTTAATTAATTGAGAAAGAGCAGTCATTGCCCCAAACAGTTTGACTATACGCCACATCCTTCAAGAAGTGAGCCAAAGACACAAAGCAATACAATGAAGGACAGAAGACAGTTAAGATTTTTAATGTCTTCTCATAGATATTAAGAGAAAATTTGTTTTTTAACAACCTTTTTTTTTAACATGTTCATGTTTCTTCACTTCTTCTAAATCCCTCCCAGGAGGTAAGAAATGGGCACTTCCAAAAGAATGCAGAAATACAGATACATAACTGGTTTTACTTACATAACTGGATCAAACATATTGCGAATCTTTAGACACGGTGTCAAGCTGTTCGGTGGTGAATTTCTTCTGTCTAGATGAAATGCTAAAAAAGGAAAATAAATTAAATACTAATTATTGGCAGGCATAATACCACTGAGTTAAGAAATGTCAACTTTATAGTTTTACTCAGTAGAAATTTTCCTTCATATATGAAAGAATTCAAGCTAATTAAGTTTTGCACAATCTTCTACCACACTGAAGAAAATGTACCATATTTAGTTGAATTTTTTATACTTAAAACTTCTAAACTTAAGGCACTCTCTTATATCCAGACCACATGGAAGGAATTCAGGATATTTTTTCAAATACCATTTCCTTAAAAGAAAGGATTTGCACTACCTCTCCATGAAAAGACAGATATACAGAACACCTGGAGTTAATTTTTGGAACTGGAAGTTAACCATACAGTTCTAACTGTCTGATGAATTTTCATTTCTTCTGCTTTTGGGGCAATTTGCTGCCCATCTGGCTAATAAACAGGGAGACTTTAAGATGGATGCTTGCATTGCATCTGTAGTGCAGTAACATGTCAAGAATGCTCTATAAGGACAGGGCTTTTGTAGCCCTAAATGATCACACATGATTGGAAGCTTCTAAAAATTTGAAATTAAACATACCAGAGGATAAAACAGATGTAAGAAGAAAAAGGAAAATAAAAAATAACAGAGTGACTCAAAGCTGCACAGTGCCATGAAATACATTCAGAAATCCTAAAATAAACATTAACTTCTCTAAAGTTCACAACTTCTACTTGTGGGAGTCACAAGAGAAGACTGTACCATGAGAAAAGGAATTAAGGAGCATTCAGATTCAGATAAGGCAGCTCCATGCCTTGAGAAGGGCTAACAAAGCAGCAACAGAAATGAAAGGGAATAGCCTAGTAAAACAGCTTTTAAGGCTTGAAGGAAGTTTTACTTGGAAGATTGAGATAAGTAGATTCAAGAGTTTAAACACAAGATTGAAAATCTCAACAAGAAAAAATGATGTTCCAAACTGCCGTTAATGCTTCTCCTTCGCAATCCCTACTTTAGAAAAATTTAACATATTCAAGATGTTACATTCCAAGGGTCAGAAGTCTCTGTTTTGGGCAGATGTCTGTGCTTTTTACTGCTGATTTTTTAAACTCTTGGAAGTACATCCAAAATACATGAACACTGCTGCTCTTCTGTATGCCATCCAAACAAAAACCGTATCACACAGACAAAATTAGGCTGTGTGGAAGACACTGCTGGTGAAAGACAAGCACTAACCAAGAGAAAATTCACTGCCTGGAGATAAGGCACAGAAAACGTGCTTCTTATGTAAATTCCCAAGACAAATAAAATACAATTGCCAACTAGAAATTAGAAAAGGTAGCCTCCAATTCTAATATCAAACCTACTGAGAGTTCCCCAAATAACTAAAAACATCCTTACTAAGGACACGCATGCACACAGAGTGCAAGTCACCAACACCTGTAACAACTGTCTGGTTTTCTCTTGGGAACAGATTTCTAAATATGCTGGTGATACTGCATCTATCTCTGAGCTGCCTACAGCTTAAGGACAAGTCCTTTTTCAATAGCACATGGTTTTGTAAAGTTTTTTGCCCCTTATTAAAAATTATACATAGGGTATACAATAAAAACTTTACAGAACTAAGCAACATTGAAAAATACATGGACTTACCTTACTTATGGAGGTTGGCTCCAGCACATCAAGGGTGGGGTGAAATGTCACCAGCATATAGTAACTGGGGCACCACACCATACTGGAGAAGGTGATCTGGGGTGGCCTAGTCATGGACCTGGACCTGAAAAGGTGTGGGGTTGAGGAAATTATGTGCTGATTGTTTATAACTAGGTTTATTCAGCACATGGTTTCAATCCAAGGATAAAGAATGCTAAGGTTATTTGCAGAGATCCTAGACCCAGAGGATCAACATTTCTGCAAGCTGTTAATGAACTAAAAAAAAAATCTATACTGATATTTATGGAAGCAACTACACCACTGAGCTATCCAAAAATAACTAAATGGGGAATTCACCCTTTAGTGTAGTTACCTATATGAACCAAGCTTTGCCTGTTCCAGTTTCTAATAACTTCAATGTCCTTTTGACTGGAAGATCTCAGGTGCTAACTGAGATAACTTCAGGCAGAGTCTACCACCAGCACAAGACTAAACTGCTTCTAACTTAATGTAACATCCTACTAGTAGAAGAGTGTGTCCAGGGCAGTTCAGCATATGAAAATAGAGATGAACTCTATCTCAAAAAATCTTTTCAAAATCATGGTGAATTAAAAGCAATTTTTTCAACTTATATGGAGCTTTTCACGTATAAGGGAACAAAATTACTATGGAAATCAGTGAGGTGTGAAAGTAATGCTAGAACAATAATAAGCCTTAATATATATACCAGAAATGGCACCAAAAAGAGAAGTTAGAGAAGACACAGACAAGTTATTGCTGTACCTACACAGCAAAACTGAAAACAGCATAGTTAATTGACATCTCTTGAACTTCATTACGCATCTGTAACAACTGATCCTCCCTCTCCCCCAAAAGAAGTGACAAAGCTGTTCAGAAAACAGTGCTGATTATTTGAAAAGTTACACTGGTCTGGAGCATACAAAATATTCTTGATAAGGGCATAAGCAGACATTCTTGCAGGACAACAGCATAAGCTATACACTGGTTAACTAAGCATCTCACACCTTTTTCTACACAGGTCTAAGGAGTAATGCTTACAAGATGAAGATAAAAAAGTTGAGATGAAATAGGAAAGCAGAGGCACAACTTTGAGCAGTAAGTCATTGGCAGGAAAAAATTCAGGACTTTCATAAATTGCCCTTGGGGATTACTGAGCACTTTCATGAAAAGGAAGACACTTTTTATTTCATTCATAATGTACTTTGTTTTACTACCTTAAACTGAATATCACTGTATCATTCCAGATTCGAAGAGCAGCAGCTAAACATGTGCTTTTGTGAGCTCCTTTATCGCTGTCTATGATGGAAGAAGTGTCTCTTGCACTGGCTTCAAAATGAATATTGAAGAGATTGTAGTACAGCTTTGTACGCCCCTTGAATTACTAATATATTATTGCTGAAGGAATTCCCAAATATCATCACCATGAGTTACAAGACAGCCCAAAGGATCTTTGGATGTGAATCTGATGAACCTGATAAGGCTGAAGACTTGCATCAAATATAGGTAACCATGTTTCTCAAAATCAGGGTTTTTTTCAACATTAAGTCACAGATCACTCCAATTTATTAAGTACTAACCTTTCTTATCAAAAGCAAGAACAAAAAGAGAAAACAATTACCTGACAATATTGAAATTATGCCCTTTCACACAACATAAGGTTCTTTAATACACATGGAAGATACTGAAATGAATATCTTACCAAAGAGAAGAGTATGGTTGAATCAAGGTTTAATATATTTAATTCAGCAATAGAAGACAAACATAGGTTGGATATGGAATTCTACAAGGAGCATGAAATCCAGTTTTCTTGCAATAGTTAAGAGTATAATTGTGGTTTGTGCGTTTTTTTGTTTGTTTTTGTTCAGAGAAAGGATTATGTTCTCACAAGCCAGGGAGGAGGGGTGTCATTCACTAAAGGCAAAAGGTTATCTTCCATGCTGCAGGATGAAATATCACCCTAGATATGGCACTGCAGAGAACCTCTTTATCTCCAGAGCAGTCAAGGAACTTCAGCTTCTACTGCTAGCCTAGCTACACTGCAGCCCTGCCTACCCAGTTTTCTTCAGAGCTCCAGTGATCAAAGGTGTGACAGGACAATTCTATCTGTACTTTCAAAAGCAAACTGAACACATGAGAATTGTGGGGTTCTCTCCACTGATTTAATTAAATCACTGGACATGACCAAGATTGTTTCTCAGTTGACTATTCTCTCATACATTGTTTTCAAAACATTGCATTTGTCCATCCTGCATGAGCTTACCTATCCTTTTCTTTTTAACAAGTACATCTACTGTATCCAGTAGGTAATATTTCAAAGGGATGGCACCCTCTATTTATTCTGACCCAGAAAACAAACAAACTGAACTGTCAAAATACAGGCTGCATCTGAAGGACTGGACAAAATGTCACATGCTTTAACCTGCTGCTAACAGATAGCAGACATTAGATCTCATGCAAGCTACAGGTCCCACAGTTAAAATGCACACTATCATTCATGAATATCCTTGTATAAGCCAATAGGCTTTTCTGAAAAGGGTTTCTTCCTCAACTGCCCATGCTCAGGTGCTGTTCTCTGCTATAGAGCACTAACAGACCTCAGATGGTTAAAAAATTGCAAGCTTGAAATTTATTCACAAGATTCAGACCCAAGAATTCATGATGATTTTCTGTATGTCGAGTCTGTTCAGGGCATAGCAAACTTGAAGAATATTTAGATTTATGAACTTCTACACTCAGATATCAGAACTGGAGTATGAACTTAAATTCCAGTTAATGTATAATTCCAAGAAAGGAAGAAAGCCACACATATATGTAGAATTCCTAACATGAGGAAATACCTGTGCAAAAAGCATGAGACTTACACAATGGAACTATTTCCAACAGTCATTTGAACACAAGGAGTGCAAAATAGAAAGAGCCTTTGCATGTGAAAATTGCCTTTGCCTGCTGACTGCCTAGAGCCCAAATAACCCATTGCCATTTCAGCCACCCCACTTCCACACCCTTCTGTTAGAGTTGAAGTATGAAATTTCAGTTCTTCAAAGATCTTTGCTAAACTTCAAACATAAAAAGAAAATCAGAAAAATTGCAATTGAAAGGACTGAAACAGAATGGATTTGATACATCCTATTCAATAGAAAACAGGGATTCTGAGTACATATTCTAAGCAACATAGAGATAAAAGCCACAGCTGAGACTAAGTTATTCTGTCCACATTTGCAATATGCTGAAGTAAGGATCAGACTGGGATGGTACATAACAGTAGCTACTACAATACCTGTCTTTCTAGAAAGTTTTGGAGATCCCTATTCTGTTTACAGTTTGGAATAGATATTACAGATAGCAAAACGCCACCTGAGCTATCACACACTGAGGCACCTCCAGGTGAAGAGAATCCAATCTGATATCTAATACAAGACAGAATGTCATGGAGAGATTTATACTGCAAACAGGACAAGAAAAACTGAGCGCAAATGAGTAGTTAATTAGAACTAGAGCATGATGTTTCCCAGCCTACATTGAACAATATACTATGTAGAAGATTCAAATTTATAATACATATATATAGCTTGCAGAAGCTGTGTTCAACTGAAGTGTTTGAAATTCAGTCGTGGCAGTACTACAGAGATGGAACAGAAACAGCTGTTGACAAAACTATATTGTAACTAAAGCACTTGCACATCCCTACTGTACAATGTCCCAGAAAGAAAAGGTTCCGCAACGCTTGGAAGAAAGTTCATATACACATCTTATGAATGAAAAGTTCGAGAAATTGAGAAATCAAGCAATACAGTTGTCACAGCAGAATGCCACATTACTACTACTGCAAAACACAGAACTCCAAGCCTACAGTAGCATTCACATGGTGTTTTTAAAAAAGCAGCCCTCATTTCCAATGAATTAAAATGAGAAATGTCATGCTAAAATAAGTAGTATAAGTTTGAGAAGTATATAATGATTTTACTTATTTTCACACACAGACAGAGACAGAAATGACTATTCATTTTTAATTGCAAACCAGAATTCAAGTCCTACAGTTTCAATTTTTCATTGACCAAAAAAAAGAGCAAACCAAAACCTGAAGCTTAACATGAAGAAAGGTAGAAAGAAAATATGACCACTGCAGACATACAACTGCAAACCTACTAGATTCTTGCCACTTGGTTTCACAATAAAACTGAAAAGGATAGACCAATGCAAAACCCATGTATGACAAACTGCCTTCTCTATTAAAAGTAAACGCTTTACACCACAGAGTCTGAAAAACAAACGCAGTGTAGAAAAACATTTATGACAGAGCTGGAACATCTAACATTACTACATGTTCCAAAGGCACATTTACTTAATTGAGGAGTCTTTTGTCCCAGCAGTTTCCCTTTGAAAATAAACATTTCTTCCTCCCAACTTTGTCTTTAGGCACCTTACTGACAACAGCAGGAAACTTAAGTCTGCAAGATCCAATTTACCTGCTGTCAGATACAGCTAATTACATTACTGCCAGTAAGTGTAAGGCATGTCAGAATTCGACCAACTAAAGATTATTTTTTTTTTAATTCATGAAAAAGAAGAAGTAACTCACTTTGGCTAAATACCCACTGCATATTTCTGCAGCAGCTATAACAGAAAAGCTCATTCTTCTGAAAACAAGCAGACACAATTCACCAAAGAAGTCCATAGAACAACATAACAGAGAAATACCGCTGATAGCTCATAACAATCCTTAAATGCATGAGAAAAAACAAGCCTTTCATGTTCAAGCAACAGAGTATAATTTGTAGGTTAGATGCAGAAATTAAGACAATTATATCTGCAAAATATATCTCTTCAATACCTTGGCCTTGCCACACTTTTGACGGTATTACTAAGATTTTGTCACACGCTGCAGAAGGTTGCATCCACTTCCAAACCAAGAACTCAGCACCACCTACTCTTCGTGTCTCTGTACGAACTCTAGATTCATTTGCTGCAAGAAAGTCAACTGCTCTGTTCCAGACTTTATTCATCTTCCTCCTTAAAAATTGAAACAAGAATTACAAAGTTAGCATTACAACAACCTGCATAGTTGACATCCACTATGTAAGAGAAATTCAATGTTTTTCCTCCCACCTGTGTCAACAGGAATCTCCAAAATATTACATGGTGCAATCCATTAAGAAATTAAGTTATATCTATCTGAAATTAAGTTAATTGAGCAATTTATTTTTACTGGTTTCCTTTCGGTACTTCTAGTGAGAACATACCTGTCCTGAGGTGGTATTAGAGAATCACGCACGTGTAAAATTGGCATGTAAGGCTGCAACTCCTTATTTTCTGAACACGCCTCGCTGTGGCTTCTTAGAACATCTGAGGACACCACAAAAAGAAACAAAACTGGTAACTATGTAGCTCATGCAAACATTAAGAAACGCAGGACTTCTGGCAATTAACAGCTATTCTGAACATCCCTCCCAATTTCAGTAGTTAGATTTTTCTGGCATTTTGAAACAATGTTTTCTCCAAACTATTCTTAAGGCAAATTAACCAAATAGTGTATCTATGTATCCCAAGTAACTTTGAGGTAAAGGAAGAGAGTTCCTACAGTTACTGTTGATTGGTACTTTTTAAGTGTTAGCAAACATGGGCAACTTTGAAAATAAAGTGTTTACCTTCCACCACAACAAAACTTGATTTGCAGACAAAAAACGTAGGCACATGGTTAAAATAGAACAGTTCTGATTTCTCTACCATACTCTGTATTTATGGTGACTATCATAAATGAAAGCAATAGAACAACTTAAGTAAGAACTTAAAAACTACAAACACAACCCACTGTAAACACTGTGGCTTCAAGTATAAAGAGGGGACTTCAGAGCTCAGTTATGTATACTATTTTAGCAATATAATTTCTGCTCAAAGTAATGAATTAAAAAGCAGCTTTTTCTATGAAAAACCATTGAGGATGGTATCAAGAGCTACCACACATTTTTGGATTTAATATTTTAACCGAAGTTAGCTGAAAAAACAGATAGAGAAAGCAACATGTCACCATACTTCAGTAAACAAACATTGCATTTGTATTTGTATTCAATAGTAGGACAAAATACTACCAAGTGAATGGCAACTTTATAGCTATGTTGATGTAATTCACAAAGTACAAGCTTTATGCCAAAAGCTTTGATTAGGTATAAAGAATGGGGTATAAAAAAAAAAAAAACAACCCAAAAAAACCCTAAACACATGGATCACACTGGACCAAGAACTCTAACATCACGATGAGTAGTAAACAGGAAGGAACTGAATTAATGCCAGTACTTTGAAAGCTTATACAAAGCTGATACAGAGAGATCAGACGCAACTGAACAAGCCATACCTATGATTTTCACCACCATATCATACATCTGCTTTGTTTCTTCCTCCTCTTTTGCCCAACGGTATTTCATGTAGTGTAAGACTCCCCAAACCATTGCTATACCTGCATTAACACGAAAAATACTCTTTAAATGGTATTAGAGCATTGGATATTTAACAGAGTTTATAGGGCATACTTCAGAAGTAGACTGAACTACCTGACAAGCACTGTACATTCCAAAGCTAGTGAGATACACTGTACTTGCTGTCTGTATTTTATACTCTAACACAGAAACACAAACTCTTCCACTTGAAAGAGCAGTTACTTCTAAAAAAACATTTTATTGTTTTCAGAACAGTTCAGTATCCCAGATCAACTTTTTTGCAGTTACCTTTTAAACTTCCTGGAACAACAGTGAAATATTCTCAAAATTAAGGCTATCATCTTTTTACTGAACAGTCTGCTTTTTCTGATCAGTTCAACATGGAACTTTTGAAAGCCACAAGATATTGCTCTGGCAGGGAAAGAGATTTCCCAAAGAATGAATATGTTCAGCTGACTATAGAAGCAGATAGCAACCAGCGTGGAAATACAGTGGTGCAACAGAAATGCAAATCAAACCCCAATTTAATCAAGACACCGATATAACCTCTAAGTTTTATGGTTGAATAAAAACTTTCTCTAAACTTGCTTTTCCCCAGGCACTTAAATAAATGGGATTTACAACAAAAAAGGTTGACTGTTTTATTAACTTACCCCAAAGCAATATTGATAACCTGTGAGTTACATTAACAAACGCACGGCGAAAACGACACCTGAAAGACATCTTTGGACTAGTGGATTCCAGATACTTCACATCTGTCACATTAGTGACATCCATCTCATTAGGGTCATTGCTGAGACACCTATTCAAAAATATACAGTACTTATGAAAAAGGATATATTTTCCTAGAAGAAATTAAGTTAAGAAATAAACATCACTTACTTTATGCCAACATCTTCCCCACTATTCAAGATCCATTGTAATGATGTGTTAAGTACACTTTCATATTCTGGATCTAAATTCTGCCAAAATACAATATTAATTAGTAAATTCATAAATAACTGGGGAGTTATCATGCCAAAATAAAACTGAGATACTGCACAGATTAGTAATCAAATCTATATTGTTTCATTCCTGATTCTTCAGGTTTTGAGTAGGTGTTCATGGCATAAAGTCAACCTATTTATGCTACAAGCAGTTCTCAGACTCATCAGCATCCCTCAAACTAAGGACTATTTGAAAAGCCAAGCCACATCCACCACTTTATTCACAACTCCAACCTTGAGTAAGAAAAAATTATTCAGCCACTAGGCGGCAATCACTGGAAACCTACTCCAAGAGTGAAACTCCACCTAGACCCGAACTCAGCTGGAAATGCCTCCTATCAAAGCAGTTCCATGCTCCGTTCTGTTTTAAGAAGCTTGAGTAAATATAATTTTAACAGATATTTTGAAAAAAATCTAGTATCTGTAGATCAAGAAGTGACATCACTACATAGACACCGACTTTTGTTTAAGTATCTGATATCAACTCAAATATGATGACATTCACGGCTATCTGAGCTAAGGCTTTCTCCATAGCTCATCTTGCATGTTCTTTTGCAGAAAGAGAAAATGGAAATTAATGTTGTATTTGAAATTATAGTCCCCTAAAAGTTTTATTTTCATCTTTCCTCTCAACTTCACATTGGCTTAGAATTCAAGCATAAGTACTTAAGAAAAGACAGTAATGGTTTTAATTTACCTTTGAGATTAAAATATGAAAATTTTATCACTGAACACAGAAATTCTGCAAAGCAACTGTACAGTTAAATAAGACTTCCTACAAAACAACAAATTTTCATATTAAGTCTGCTTCCTAGCAGAGCTAAAACAGTTATGGTAACAGTAAACAGTAATGTCATTCTTTCAGCATAATAGATAGGCAGGACAATCAGCTCTAGGGCATCACCTTAATTTTTTCCTCAATTCATTGATTTTAACAGATATAGATTATTATTGCCAAACCATAAACCAGTGTTAACAGCTTCTTTGGGATCCTCTAAAGCCATGCCCCTTTTTGTGTACTACATAAAAGTTTGCCAAAATGTAAAATTTCTATACATTTGTATATTAAATACAACAGTTTAACTCCTCCCCATCCAATCAAAGAAATCTTACACTCTCTGCCTCTTAAAAGCTTCAAGTAGTTTTCCACTGAAGAGTACACCAACTAAAACAGGGCTAAAATAAACCCTACAGCTGTCAAGACAAGGCAAGAGTCATCTTTTATTTGGAGAGTGAGACAGGGGAATGACAGGGAGTGGGATTTCATAATACTGCACAGCGATCAAATTAACAAAAAGGTCTTTTTTTGACCATTTCTATTTAAAGCATCAATGAATAGCCTCTCCAAACAGCTGCTGCCTGTCAGGCTGCTTGCACAGATCTACACATCAACCTTTTTCCACAAATAAAGGAAAACAGTATCCTCTTGTACTAAGTCTCAAAAACCAACATAGTGATTTCTGGAGAAGCTTCTAGATATTTGAGTTTTATAAATTTATTATTCCCATGTTGATCAACTATTTCCACCAATCCAAATCCTCTTCTGGTGTTTTAATGAAAGAGAAAAAAGCCCTGCATGTCATTGAAGCACTACTAGCTACACTTTCGTTTCAATTAAGTCCATTTCTTTTACCCCCCCCAAAAACTCAAAACATCCCCAAATAAAAATCGTAAGTAGCATGCATTAAAGTCATCAGTTCCAAATAATATTCAATACTAAGTCAAATTTTAGTCAATACATTAGACATGAAAACAGACCCTACAAATTGTAACTTATACAAATCTTCTATACAATCAATGAAAAATAACTCATTTGCTTACTTTTAAATATGCAGCTGCCTCCTGGACGGTAAGGTTTCTTTGAATAGAGCTGCCACATTCATGTTCCCCTGGTAAAATGAAAACTTTTATTTTTAGCCATTTATTACTGCATTATATAAAATAAATATATTTTATATATTTATTTATATATATATATATTTTATATATATATTCACCTAAACACCAGCTTATGGTTAACAAATTTACACAAGCAGCAACAGCAGTACAGTAATTTTCATAGGTTCCACTAAAAATATGGAAAAAATCTCTGCACGAATTTCTCCTTCAAAAGAAGTTTAAAAACCCCAATGATTTTCAGTGCTAATAATATATACAAATCACAGCAATACAATCTCATGTACTGATCAGAAAGTGTATTTTGGTATTTACACCAAAAGCAGAACAATAGGTAGCATGAAGAACTATCAGAAGGCCATTATCATAAAAGTTACTGTACCCTGACTCAGCTTCCAGGAATTTTCCTCTAACTCTGAAACCTGTATTATCTTTTATAGAGCCAGCTGTAATACAGCAATAGTATTTCAGGCACTATGAAGTTACTGCATTTTAGATTGGCCTAAGTTATTCTGGTAACTCATTGCTTCCCTGAACATGCACAAAATCCCACTATGGCTTGAAATGGGGGCTTTAACCATCTCCTAGTGGCTTTGGAATGTGTGCAGAAGTAGCCAGCAAATAAGGTATTTATATGCATAGTCAGTCCTCAGAGCAATGTGCCAT
Source organism: Polioptila caerulea (assembly GCA_013397295.1). Lineage (NCBI taxonomy): Eukaryota > Metazoa > Chordata > Aves > Passeriformes > Certhiidae > Polioptila > Polioptila caerulea. The sequence goes on from VYXF01008536.1 coordinate 17,535, forward strand.
CATCTCCTTGGTTTTCTCTGCTAAAGGTACATGGTTCATGCAACAAAAACAAAGTAGTGAAAGTAGTGACACTCATACCAACACAAAGCCATATAGAAAAGGAAGAGGTCTGACACCAGTTTCTCATCTATCACTAGGTCATCATTTCTGAAGAACTGTCAGCAGTGGCAAGTCACTTTTTTCCCCAGATATTTCTTTAAAAACCCTCTAAATCTTGGAATCTGTAACTTTGCTTTTACTGTGCCAAAACAATAAAATAGGAAACAACAAACCCAGTCTTTCACTGGCTCAGCATTATGCCTTACCTTCTTGAATCTATGCCAAGTTGTACTATTCCCAAAGCTATAGCAAGGCTAAGAATTTAAGATACTTGTGCTTCTATAAAATGTAAACCTTCACTTATACTGGAATATACTTGAAAAAGAGCAATTTCAAGTACTACTTCCCTACACAAACAGGAACATTCAAGGCAATGCGAGCAAAAGTTAGGAAACATTAGCAAGTTACAGAGAAGCACCTTCATGCCTCCTCCATTTGGAGTTCCAAAGAAATACGTGTTTCTACAAAGCCCAAGTCCTTCTCGGACTGCTGAAGTTTTGTTCGGTACACTTCAACAGATTTAATTTGGCCTTGCAAGCACATTAGTGTAACAGAGATGCTCTTTCTGTTGGGATATAGAGAAATAGAAACAATGTTTTTTAGAGTGCTCATATGCTAACTGGCCTTAAAGTGCTGCTGGAACTAAGCCTGCATGCACGCATGTATTTTCAATCAAGCACTGAGCAGAAAACTTTACAAGTTGTTTCACTTGAAAATTAGCATGCAATGTCTAAGACTTTCAAAGTGCCTGAGTCTACTGTAATAGCAAAACTAGACAGATCACCGCTGAAAATGGACACCACTTTCATAAAACCCCACTCTAATTTTAGAACTCAGCACCTGAACTGGAGCTATGGGCTTTTCTTGTATATCATTTAGGCAGATTTTTTTTTTTGGTACAACATAAACTGTGCAGCCTGTAAATTTACATGTGCAATCACCAGTGATTTCATGTTTCAAGATTAGCAGACTTGGAATAACTATACATCATACTCATGTCTAAACATATTGTTTTAAATATAGAACCGATGGAATAAATACAACAAATCCAAAACATATCTCTGTAAAAGACGTATGTACAATTTAAATCTGATATATATAAGCAAGTCTGACAGGTATTCCTACATTTAAGCCTTTTCTCTTGTTTGGTAAGACTTGAAGTCCTTCTGGGCTCATTTTAATACAGAGAAAGCATGTCAGTCATACTTTGAACAAAAAAGCTTGTGAGAGATGAGGGATGAGACCCTTCTGCTAAGAAGCTTTTATTTGGTTGTTTATATTAATTATCTAGATAAGCAGAAAAGCCCTGTCATGAAATAAATGAGAGAGAATAAAAAGGTTGAGGTTAATATACCAATGAGAAAGCAAACCAAACACACAAGCAGGAGACAGATTGTGAAAAGTATGAATTCTTAAAAGCAAGTTTCAGGATTCATGTTGGATTTTCCACCTTTTGAGAACACAGTATATTACCTTTTACAACAGGACAAAAGCTCCCTTAGCTAAGGGACTAATGAATTACTTTAGTAGTTTTAAATGCTAATCTTATTTGGCTTCTTCCAAGAATTATGTTTATGCAGCACCCAGCCAGCACACTGACTTAACAGCTCTTGGTCTAATTTTCAGAAACCAGCAGACAGTTTCCTCTCAGTCTTGCTGCTGATTTTTTTTTTTTCAAACTGTATTCCCTCTGAACAAGCTTAACAGTTAAAAACATCTTTGCTGTCCAGGCTCTGACAATGTCTAAGTCCCATCAGTTCAAATTTCCCTCAAGCAATACTGGGGCAGGGGGAGAGGAATAAAAATCAATTTCATCTTGTCTCCCACCCTCTAAAAAAGTAAGCTAATCAGAGTTATGAAGTTTCAGTCTTATACAAAAAGGTATTGGAGACAGAGTTTCTCATTCCAACACATCTTTTGCTGAGAACCATTTAGCAGCTTTCTTCTGAGAAACTCATGAATTTGAAAGCTTGCAGAAAGTTAGGCACTTCACAAGTCAGACAAGCTTCTGTTTTACTGCAACAGCAGGATATTCCTATATGCCATTTCAGTCACTGCGTTAGCTAATAGTTCTGCAAATGAAGGCTTACTTTGAATAACTTTGGTGCAATCATTAACCACTTGGCCTGGAAACCCACTTTCCATAGTCTGAGCCAAAAATGTTTCCCAACTGTTCCATTTGAGGCCCTATATTCAGGAATAAAACTGAAGCACAGGAAAAAAACTTTACACAAGTCTGCTGCAAGATACATCTGAGCTCTTTGTAAAAACTGCCCCTCTGTTATAAAGTCTGCTGTGAGCTTACAGAAAGCATGGATCTTTCAGCTTAAACATTCCTTGGGCACTGATCACAGATTTCAAGAGCAATTGAAGAACCTTTCTATTTGCTTTTGTAGGGAGGCAAAAAGTAGCACATCCCATCAAGGATCACAAAACTACACTTTAGCTTATGTTAGTGTATTTGGGCAAGCCACCTAAGAAGTCACATTCTTCTAGAAATACTACCAAAAAGCAACTAAAGCTTCAGTTCTAAAGAAATATTTACTATGTCTCAACTGCTTCTAATACAGAAGTCAAGCCAGATCTTCTTTTCCATGCAGGCTAGATTATTTAAAACTGACTTACATTTAGGCATTTATGAGCTGCAGCATACACAGACAACAGAAATACTCAGAATTTTGAAGTATTTGCTTTATACTGTAAATAATTTTCTCATTTGGTAGCAAAACAGAGTGGAAATCTAATATTTCAAGGAAGATGTGGATTTGGCACAGATCTCTAGCTTATAGCTTGATGCGATATGGCCACCAATACAAAATGCAAGCATTTGTTTTGTAGGGCTCATGTTTTCAGGTTGCTTGCAGTAGAACACTAAAGTGGGGAGCTCAAGAAAAGCAGAAGCAGACAAAGGACAAGTAAGAATGTTCAATCTCCCAAAGGCAAATTCAACAGCTCTGTAACACTGCAGAACACCAGAACTTGCTAAATAGCTGTTCAATCACTGGTTAGAAACAGCACAGTATCAATTACCAGAGAAAACAAAGATTAAAGAGAGTGACAGACAGAGAGCCTGTGACAGCTATCAGATACAGGAGCTGACACTTGAAATTAATATTAAGTAACATAAAGTGTTTTGCCACGATTTTCTTCCAGTCATGGATTAATCAGGAAGCCTTATTACATATGAAAGCCCAATTCACCCCTGCATCTCAAGGACCTGTTAAAAGAAGGAAACTGTCTAAATCTGACAGACTGAGGAATGCCAGGTAAAAGAAATGGCTACCTAAAAAACCCTTCATCTACAAGAAAGGGTCCTACCCATGGGTAGCTGGTTGCTTCTTGTGAATATAGTGGTTAGATTTATTCATTTTGCAAGTCTGACTGAAAATTGATGTGATCTATTGAAGTCTCTCCAATGAAGTAACTCTAATGTTAAAAAAGCAGGTATTTTGGTTTAGCAGAAAGTGTTGAGTACCGAAATACATACTGTTTATTAAAAACTGCTGCTTTGAAGAATGACTAAACCATTCAAGAGAAGACCATGGGAACACAAACTTCAACTCAAGGGAGAAGCACTATCTCATGCAGTTCTGAGTTTCCTGCGAGGCAAAAATTACTCACTGTAGGTTTGGCAGACTAGTAATTCTGACAACAGTGATGCATTAAAGGCAACCTATTTTTAAATTGGATAATTAAATAATTTGATATTGTATCAGAGCACCACAGTCCAGAATACGTATCTACAGTTGGAACTCTTAGTCTGATATTTTCTTCTTTAAAAAATCTTCATGTTCTACCCTCTAAAATAAAAACCTCATCACTTGCTCTCCATTTCAAGTTGACAAGGTCAAAACTAGACCAGTAAAAATAATAAGTCTTTTATTAAACAGGCCTAGAAACCAAATTTTGAGGGGGCCATCTTTATGGTAGTCAAGATGTTGAATAAAGCTTAACAGAACAGACTACTTCAAGTTTCCAGCCTGCCTTTTTAATATTAATAGCTATAACATGAACAAATGATTCATAGCCAAGTATGAAATGAGAGAAACTTTTCCAAGTATGTGACAGAGAGACCTGAAAAGCACCACTTTGAGTAAATCTGTATACCTTAACTCATCCTTTGAAGTGGTACACTGTGCACAAGATCAACACTCTTAAATCCTGCAAGTCCCTTGCAGCTTTCTCTGTTTTATGCCTTTTAAACTGCTTCCAGATATTGTGCCAGGTCTGCATCGATATGGTATTCAAAAATGGATGGCAGACATCTTCCTCTCATATCTCAAGAAACTTGGCATTGAGGAGAATTTCTGCCTAAGTAAAGATGGCTTAGGCCCTTCCTCAGATTGTATAAAAGCTACTCTGCTGAGCAACCAGGTACTCTCACATTACAGCTCCAATGTGGAGCTAACCAGAAAGGATAGCTGTATTTTTCAAAAGGAAGCATTTGAAGATCCTTCTGTCCAGAAATAGACTAACAGGGAGTAATGCATCTTTGAGACCAGGTGAAACAAGCAGTTATCTTTGGAGCATACAAATTCTTTCCCACAAGGCAGACAGGTAAAGATTTGTATACATCTGTGTGCACTGAAGTAAGCCCCAGCTAATAAAGAAAACTCCTTTTCTTTCATGGATGTAGAAATTACATGCCAAACCTTTTTATCCATGCAAGTACATTTTTTACTTATGGTCCCTGGAGGGCCAGATGACGCACTGAACAAACAGCAATCTGTTACACTCTTCAAAAGACAGAGGGAAGCAGCATGACAATGATCTAAGCAAGGAAAAGCAACAATGGCCTTGAATGCTCAGCTATAGTACAGTCTATGTCAGAAGACAGAGATGTTTAAGGGACTGAAGCATCTCTCTTATGAGGAAGACTGAGAGTGCTGGACCTGCTCAGCCATGAGGAGACAACTGAGAGGGGACCTCATCAATGTCTATAATTATCTGTAGGGAGGTTGGAGCCAGGCTCTTCTTGGTGGTACCCAGCAATGGGACAAGAGGCAACAGGCAGAGACTGACACACAGGAAGTTCCTCCTGAAAGTGAAGAAGAATTCTTGACTGTGTGGGTGACTGAGCACTGGAACAGATTGTCCAGAAAGTATGTGGACACTTGCTGGAGATGTTCAAGAACTGTTTGGATGCAATCCTACACCATGTGCTCTGGGATGACCCTGCTTGAGCAGGGAGGTTTGCCCAAGTGACCCACTGTGATTCTTTCCAACTTGACCCATTCTGTGATTCTCTAATGTAAACAAACCAAAAGATGTGGGGTTTGTCCAAACACCTATTTTATTCACAGCAGACACTGTAAATGCTGTGGAAACAAAATGTTTCTGCAGGAAGGTAGATTACTGCTGCAATTTAAAGGGTATTACAGAGAAGCTCAAATTTCTCACACATTTGCTATACAGCCTTCACAACATTATATTGATGGCTTCGTATCTGACACAAGAGTTGTTTCCACATTTTTTCATGTTTGCAAAATGTCTGTCACATCTGATAATAATGGAAAAGCCTTCTTGGTAAAACTTGCTGATGCAAAACAAATAGTTGGCACAAAGAACAGTAAGACCTCCTGAACACCTTATGGGTTAAATATGCAAGGAAGATAAAAACAGCTTAATAGTCATGACACAGACTCAGCTGTAATTCTCACTCACCAGATGCCAAAGTTATCATCACAGCCCTAACTTCACCATTTCCTGATTGCCATGTGTAAGTATGTATGCAGTTTTAAGCTGTGCTCCTTACGACTCTAGATAAAACCACCCTATTTTTTACTTTGAATATTCAATAATACTATCCCTAAACACCAATTCTGACACATTGCTATATGCAGCACTTTTCATTACTGTGTAACTCATATTTTGTCTAACAAGGCCGTCTTGTTCAACCACTACTGTTCACTTATTAGTAACCATTTTATCACTGTTGCAAAATATTTTGATTTTCACCACAGTGAATTAACGACCTTTAAGAAACCCACACAGTCCTCTTCACATGTAGCAAATTTAATTTAAGCCTTTTAACAAAATCAGATTAATAAAGTATTAAGACATTGGGTCAAAAACTACACAGGATCACAATATTCAAGAGCCTATCTCATTAGCAAACATTGCAGCAAAAGGTGCTACTGGTGGAAAAAGACAGTGTAAGTGAACTAGAAACAGGATTTCAGGTTTCCCAAAATGGAACTCTAAATGGCTATCAGGGACACAGTTATTACAAATCACTATCTGAGCACAGACTTCTTTATAGATGTTGCCATAACATTACGTCACAATATTTTTTAAGTGTTACCTGCTACTTGTGCCAATTTATCATGAAGTGCATACAAGCTCTTCATCATGAGGCTTATTTCATCTTCCTAGAATGAGAAAAATGTATTTATGTTAAAACAAGCAGTAGTACAGATATACTTTTTTCCATTTATCCCCAAAATCTTCATATACCATGAGGAAATAATAGATTTTGAATCCAAGTATTCACTACACTGAATTTTCAGATCTTGACTGAAGCTAAACTAGATTGCAGCTTGGACTCTCATGGATCTGCCAGTTAAAACCAACAGACTCTCAGTAGTATGAAAATACTACTGAGAGATAAGTGAAATGACTCAAAAGAAGTCTGTTTTGTTTGGGGTCTTTTTTTTGATAGCTACTATGTAAAAATAAAAGTTTCATTCTTCATAAATGTGCAGTGACATTTTATATAAGCCACATTAAGTACCATCTGGTCACATTCTGGCATAAAATTCAGAGCAAAGGAAGATTTTTGTTGTCCACCTTCAAACTACAGTGATTTAATTAAACAAACAAACAAACAAACAACCCCCACCAAACAAAAAGCCAAAACAAAGCATACCAGAAAGCTGTGGACAATCTTATCGATACTTCCTGCATACACCATAATACAAAAAGGCCTAATTTCCAAAACAAGCATGAATATGAGATGTCATATAATTGCTACTTACAAGGGAGTTAAACTTATCAAGATATGGAGCAATTTTATTTAAATGTAATCAAATGTAAACCATTTTATACTAGAAGGAATGATTCAAAACATAAATACAAAGAACATGCAATTACATACACATAAAATTACATACACTAAAAGCTATTCTGAAATGTTGAAATCTTATCAAATGACTAAGACTAGAGCTTTCATTAAAAGAAACTCTCAGAAAAGTAAATTTTCAGTATGTGCATACGCTTATTATACTCATTTGGAAAAAAAAACCCACCTCTGTTAGGCTTAATTCTCTGATGCACCAGCACTATTGACATAATTTTAAAATGTGAATGGTCCATTTTTTTTCTCTAAGAAAATTACTACCAGAAAAGCAAAATACTTTCCACTGATGGAGTAATGGATAAATTATTTCCCAACAGCACTATCAACAACTACCAGCATCACCTTTCCCTATTCTGGTAGTACAAAACCATCACTGAGATTAAGTTGATATAGTTGATGCTCCTCAGGAAACTAACCAGTCTTATTAACTCATTTCCTGACTGGAAAACACTGTGAAGGGCAGAGGAGGAAAATCAGTCCTCCAGCACACACACACACCACCAGTAGTACTTCATGTTCCATTTATTTGCCAGTAGATACACCCATGACTTCACTAATAGCTACAGTGAGATGAACATGAGAAATATTACTGTGACCATTTTTTTTTCCTAATTAACAGTTGGACTGCATAGAAGAAGGAACTGAACAGTTTAACCTTTGCAGCTAGCAAACAATCAAGCATGCAATTGCATTACAATGGAACAGTGAGGTAGAAACAGGAGAAAGTAACATAAAGAACAGATTCTCAGGCTGAGTCCAGCACACAAAATGCATTCTCTCTGCACTAGTAAAGCCATTTTGAAAGAACCCCCAGAATCTGCCTCAAGAAATTTAATTTGTTCAAGAGATTCAGGAACTTTTTCTATCCAAGAAACCAGGCAAGGCCACCTGCTTAATAAGCATTTGTTCACTTTCGGAGAGTTCAACTCTAGACACAAAACCCCACCAATCCACAAATAAAAAAATCTAATCCCAGACAGTAAACCAAAAAAAATGCCTCTCCCAAATCCTCCACAATTATCTTGCAATACTTTGCTTATATATGCCTAGCAAAAGCAGATCACTATTTTTACAATTCAAGTCAAAAGAGAGAGCCCCCTGAATGCATGCTACACAAGTAAGAATAATACAGATAGCTTCAATGGTGACATCTCAGAATGATTAGCCTGATAAGTCAGACAAAAAAATGAATTTATGAACAAGTAACAGAATGGAATCAAGGTGAAAAAGACAAACTTTTAAATCAATTTTGAAAGACTTTAACCCTTGCTCTTCTATAGCACTAAGTAAGATCCTGGGGTTTCATGTCAATCATCTCTTACCAGCTGTGCTTTCAAGGTTGGGAACTCAAATGGTAACAGTAAGTGAAAAACTGTTCAATTGAGTCTCAAAATTTAAAACACTGTTTTCTTTTTACAAAACAAATCATGTACTATTTTCAGTGTATATGAAGCAACCAGCATGCCACAGCCAAATCTTGTAATCTTATTTATATTGCCCAAGATGAAAAAAAAATTAAAACATCAGTTACAAGAAGTGCACTTATTTCCTGAAAATTATACTAAAACTGCATCCTTCTTAACTAATCCATATTATTTTTATAAAATCATGTGACAGATTAAAATCTCAATGTTAAGCAGTTTTACTTACTTGTATTTTTTGGAGTTCTTCACTAAAGGGATCCTTGACTATCAAAAA